>JBBPDA010000105.1:9203384-9215346 GCA_037974385.1 Arnoldichthys spilopterus
GATTGTTGCCTCTGTCCTGGAAGTCGCTTTGGATAAAAGCGTCAGCCAAATGATTAAATGTAAATGTAAATGTACATTTTATCTGTTAAGACTTGACATACTGACATATATACCAATCAGCCATAACATTAACACCACCCTCCTGCTGCTGAAACAGCTCTGACTGTGGTGCACTGTGTGTTCGGACCCCTTTCTACCAGAGGCAGCGTCACTTTCTACACCACAGTAGCTCTTCTGTGGGATCAGGGATCAAAGCGTTGTTTGCGTGTGGACTGAAGGACAAACGAGAGGGAAATGTGTATATTTCAAAGTGCCTCTGTATTAGCATGGGCAAGGCATAAGGGCTTAAACGGAGTCCACTTTTGTTAAGATGAAAATACGACACGCTGAATTTGCAGTGGTCTCAGTGTTATTACATTAGCCAGGCTCCAGCAGTATTAGCCTGTGTCAGAGATTCACTGAGTGCAGCTTTATTGGAAATATATTTTAGGTTAAACTGTACAATATATTTGATTACAGTGTTTTGAAGCACAGAATGTAATTTTGAATGTGCTTGGCCATACAGTATAATTTGATGTGCTGTCATTGATCTGGACTGACTGAAGCTTAGAAACCTCTCAGTGTTAAAAGCTTTTCTTCTTCTTCTTCTTCTTCTTGTTTGTAAATACAGATTTGGTTTTAGAGTTTAATGCTTATTCTAGTTGCATCTCTGACCATCCTGTCAGACGTAGAGGGCTGAACTCAGGCCTGCAAACAATGCAAGGTCATATTTACATACGTTTCTGTTTATACACCAATCACCAATCGGCCAAAACATTATGACCACTTACAGGTGAAGTGAACATTGACTATCAAGTTATTTCATCACAGTGGCACCTGGCAGAGGGGGTGGGGTATATTAAGCAGCAAGTGAACAGTTGGTTCTTGAAGTTGAGCATCTCCAAAGCAGCAGGTCTTGTGGGAAGTTTCTGGAATGCAGTGTTTAGAACCGACCGAAAGTGTGAGGCTGCTCCAGAGCGTCCGGTTATATCAGGAATGCTTTTCTAGGGAGATTATACAAGGAGTAAACACCTGTGTCTGCACTGGGTGCACACTAAAGTAGCTGGAATCACAAATTTAAAGGTGTGTCTGGATACTTTTGGATACTTTCAGTTGCTATCTGAAAAAACCCCTGCAACCTCCAAAACGGTAACCAGAGAACCTTCTGAGGTGATAATGGTAGTTAATGTGAAAAACATTTTCCCAAAAACTCCAGGATCATTTCTATTGGTTCATTCACTCAATGAAATTTTAACACAATGTAAAGTTCAGATGATGTAATGTATATAAAAGTGTATATAAAAAATGAGGTTTACACATTTATGACAGGTAAATTCAGTGCATCGCCCTTTTTTTTTTGTCTAGATATTATTTTTGCAGTGCACACCGCAAGCTGCTTTTCTGATGGAAAGCCAAGACAATTCAGGTCCGTGTTCATGCCCTGACTGGCTGCGAGACGCTGCTGTTTTGAGCGTGCGCTGAAGCGTGTTGGTTTGTATGGATTTGGCAGAGACGCTGCAGAAGGTGGTCCAGTGCAGTAAAGGGTTCTCTCTCTCTCTTTCTCTCTCTCTCTCCCTCCCTCTCTCTCTCTTTCTCTCTCTCTCTCTGTCTCTCTCTATCTCTCTTTCTCTCTCCCTCCCTCTCTCTCTCTCTTTTTCTCTCTCTCTCTCTCTCTTATCAGCCACAGCCTGTCGACCCCTTTAGCAGCCAGACCTAAACCTGCACTTGCTGAATGATTACACACAACACACACAGCAGGATTGTGGTGTTAAAAAAAAACAGATGCATCAATCTGGGGCTTCTATATAAAGCCTTGTAATCGTTTAAAGGTATAGCTCAACAGAAATAGGTTCACAGTTCCTCCCTTACTACAGATATAATCAGTCAGCCATGTTCGATGTCTACAGTGTATATATGCCTGAAAATTTGTAGCGATGCGATTCGCTTCTTGATTCGGTTGATTCGCTTCTTGATTCGGTTGATTCGCTTCTTGATTCGGTTGATTCGGTTGGATACTGGGGTCTGCAGTCAGTATGAAACATGATGAAATTTCAAATGACCCGCTACATTTCCATCAAATCGCACATGCCAACACATTATAATGTAAACAGTTTAATATTAAAGGTCAAATGCAGCAGCGTCGTCATCACCAGAAGCAGCTTCTCAGTACAAAACACTGCTCACAGTAAAAAGAAGTAAAGTTATTTGTGGAGTGAACACACACACACACACACATATATACATGTGTGGGTGTGTGTGTGTGTGTGTGTGTGTTAAATGAGGTTTACTCATTAAAGTCAACTAAATTCAGAGCATCACTGGTTTTTTCAGTGTACAGGTCATCGATTGGCTAAAACAAGTTTGGTCGACAATAAAAATGGACAAAATGAAGCTGCTTCAAAATTGCTGGGACTAGTAGAGCTTTTAGCTTAGCACGATGCAACCATTTTTATACTTAACAGTAAGTCATACAGTGTCAGAAACAACATGATCATGTGCATTAGTGACTGTTAAATTCACAGCTTGGTGTGTAATACATTAGTATGCAGTTAGCACCATGCTAATTGCATTTGCTAATAAGCCTCCATTATTTGTTAGCTACATTAGCCTCGCTGCTCCGGTGTAAAACTCAAGAGGCGAATTCTAGACACCAAACATGTCTTGGCTGATGGATTATATCTGGTGTAAGAGGGGGAACTGTAAATTTGATTGCTCTATTTTGATTATTCATTTAATTTATTGCTGAACCTTAGTGGACTAACCCCTGTGTCTCTAATCCTGAAGAACAAAGTTTCTGCATGTCAAGGGAAATGCCCTCACTTTTGATGTGTTAATGCGAGCGTACCCTGGCTCTTTATGAAGCAATATGCTGGTCTCTCTGAAGTCTCTGTTGTTTTCTCTGAACATAAATTAACACTTGCTGGCTGGGGCTGGCCATGAATAATACATGATCCTGCAATAACTCACTCTAATGAAGCAACACTGTTTTACACAATTAGGTTTTGTTGAAGCAAAAACTTGAGCTGCTGCATTTTTATTTGAGCGCATCACTTGTCTGAAGACAGAAACGGCAGAAACCATCCAGCAGGGCTGGTGGGCAGCATGATAAGGTGTGTAATTGTAAAGAAAACCAGCAGCGGGTGTGTTTTCCAGTACCTGTTTCCCAGCACAAAATAGGTTTTGTTTGTGTTTATACATATATTATACCCAGTGCACCAGCTTCTTGCACAGCACAGAGTGTGAATTTGGGAATGGGACAATGTGAATAAGGCCGCAGTCTGATACCAGTGTCCTGTTCATGTGGTGGTAATCAAGATTCATCACTATAAATATATTTAAATGAATAAAATCAACATTATTAACAATAAACAATATGTGCACACCGTACTGAATCCACAGATCAACAAGAATATTACTATTTTGTCTGGACTGTAGTTGAACTGACCTTATGTAAGTGAAGCTTACGTGACACCACTCGCAGCAGTCTGTATCATGTAGGCCTGTTTATCCTAATTACTGTTAAAACACTGGCCAATCAAGAACGGCCCCATGTGTCTGCAGGAGCTGTGTGGTGGGCTACCTGACACTTACAGTCTGGTCAGGTTCACTGTACTGCTTGCACTGTGTCACCAAGCAGTCCCTACCCAAATAGACATCCTCTGGTCAAACACAGGTCACAAATGTATTTTTTATAAATAATTATGAGAGAAATGCGTTTTCGCTTCAGCACCTGCCCCCTCCACAATCTATAAACATGTAAAAAAAGCATCTTGCAGTGATGAAAACAGCAGCAGCCGTCCTGGAGCCCAGAATTTGCCCATAGTTTTTCCATTTTTCTAGATAACAGTGTGTCATACAGCGTCAAAACCTTGTGAACTGAACTGTGTCGGGTCTCTGCAGCATTTCTCAGTCTTTCTGCCAATCTCCTATCATGCTTGTCCTTTCTCCTGACCTGCATTATCCTCCTCTCAGTCATTGTCTTGTTCTGTATTTCTGTAGAATCATCACTGAATACGAAGCCTAGGGCCTAAAGGCTCCCTGTGTGAACCGACCTCTCCATGTGTGTTCGTTCATAGCAACTTTTGCCAGGTTGGACAAGCAACAGAATATTGGCCAAACTCCCATCCAACCTAATGAGACACTGCGGCACACTGGGATTCTGTCACCGTACACACAATTACAGTGCTGTATTAATTTCAGATGCTATTTTGTATGTGTGTGAAAGGTCACACTGTTAGGAAAGATTGGGTGTGTTCTTTTAGTTTCCTTTCAGGCATAAACATGATAGGCTAATTAGCAAGTTCTCCAGCTTCAGCAGTTTTCACATTGGTTTGTGTCATAGCCTGATCCAACACGGCTGAAGAATGAGAATCAGAAAACTTTATACTCCAAAGGACTGGACCCACCACGAGGGACGGCTCTCCCGTTTGGGGTCGGCCTGCACTAGCTCTGGCACTACCCTGGCCCCACACTCTCATTAATACACACACCTTTGGCTCTTTTCTGACTGATTCCAAACTCCATATATCCCTCAGTGTCTGTTCTCACCTCTCTATCTAAGTCCAACAGCGTATTTTCTCTTCGGTTTTGCCGCTGGCTCTGTTCTCTTGGCCCGGTTCTCTTGGTTTTTGCATTATGGATTTGCCTACATTGCTACTGTGACGGCCACCAGTGTGTGAGTGCCCCCATATAAAGCTACTGCTAATGTTTCCTGCCTTCTTTACAAGTGCAACAATATGTAGCCTCAGGCTAAATCAGAAAAGCCAAGCTACTTGTTCACAGGGAGAGAAAGGGACAAAAAAAGGGGATTTTCCTACAAAAATATGATGAATCACACAAAATCTTTATAAACGTATAAGATTACGCAACAAATGTCTTTTGATTAGGTGAAAACACACTACACTTGATCTGTCCCAGCAGTGTGACCTTTTACCTACAAACACAATATTCACAGCCGCCAGTACCGTGCTTTATTTGGGCAATATATATAGTATAAAATAACGTAAAGATGTTCAAGTGAATTGCTAGGGCTAAGTGAAGAGTACTGAAGTGCAAAGAAAAGGTTGATACTGTGGTAAACAAAAAGTCAAACTTTTTCAGAAAATATAAGCCTGAATACATTAAGTGTTGGTTTCTGCATCTGAATGTAAATATTGATTCTGTGCCAAAGACATAAACTTTTTTGAATCATGAATATCAATACTTATCAAATACCATCTAGCGTGACCCACTGGCACATGCACTGATAAACTGGTGGGTCTCAATGTTAAAAAGGTGGAGAACCATGGCTGTAGACCATCTGCACGTCTGGGCCACCACTGAGCAGGTACTGGGTGGTGGATCGTTCTCAGCACAACAGTGACATTGACTTGAAAAGTGGACCAAGCAAACCAGTGAAAGGACACTGCGCTTTTGACCAAGAGCCACATCTAAATTCATTATAATGCCAATCTGCCATTGCTCATGCACCCCTGCCTTTTAAAGGGGAGGTGATGTTCCATTCTGATTGGTTTATTGCATGTTAAGCCCAAAACACACCCCCTAATAATTAAGAAAGTTGAAGTCTGATTTTTCGGCCATCAAAATAGCAGAATTAATTTGGACACGCCCATAAATGTCAGCTTGCTTTTCACACTTTGCATTAGATTCGAGGTAGGTTTAGTGTGTGAAGCAGCTTGGTGTGAATCATTTAACATGAATAGTTGCGTGCGACAGATTCCCAATGGGGTCGCACTGGATATTTCCAGTGTTCTGTGAGCCTTGTCCAACCACCATCTACAACATTATCTCCAAAAGAACACGGAGCACAGTTGGCCCAGTTGAACTCTGTTTTCAGCATTTCTCAGTCTCTCTGCCCTGCTTCCTGACCTGCATTAGCCCCCTCTCAGCCTTTGTTTTGTCTTCTCTCTTCCTGCAGATGGGCCGCTGGGCCCGCGGGGGTTGGTGGAGGCAACGGAAATGTGCACGCAGGAGTGTTTGGTGCTGGGCCACTCGGATAACTGCTGGATGCCACCCGGGCTGACTTCTTATCCATCTCCGAAATCACCTGTGTCCTCCTACAGCAGCCAGAAGGAGTGGACCAAAGACAAACTTCTGAACGGCCACACGCTGAGCCGCGGCTGGAAGGGCGAGCGCGGCGGTCAGGAGCAGTTCGGGGACAGAAAAGCCTACGGCAGCTCAGAGGGACACTTCGGCTCCAACGGAAGCGGTCACATGGCCGACATTCCTCTGGCCAGCCTGAAATCCTACCAGACCGCTTCTGGCCAAGAAAGCCCAAAGGAACAGCAGCTTTAAGAGCTCGCTTCTGCAGTTTTCCTCTATAACCACCCCCAGCAACTGTTAACACTATTATTATTCTTATTATAATATTACACTTCTGTTCTTTTTTGCTTCCATCTCTTTCCTCTTTTTTCCGTCCCCTTTTGTCCTTTTATTATGAATATTATTATTATTGTTGGTATTATTAGAAGATCAGTGCTTTACCGCTATGTGATTAGTAATTATGTACGGAAGTAGACTTCTACTGCTACTTAGACTTTTAAGCGCTTATGCAGGACCGTATACAAGTATACTATGCGAAAAACAAACCCAAACTTGCACGGAACTTCTGAAGAATTTTGAGATTCCGAAGAGTCCATGTTCATCTTAAAAATAAAAAAAAGGAGAAAAAAAGGGAAAAAAGAGAAGAAAACATCTGGAATTTGTTGCAAAATTCTCATATTAAGAAAAAAAAAAGTGTAACTTCATCTACAAGAGCGGAGACTGCGAAAGGTGAAACGAGTGGGTGAGATTGAGAGCGAGAGAGCGAGAGATCGAGAGTGGTAAAGTGGGGCTACCCCTATGTATAACAGTTTTAAAAAATGCTATTATGGCTGACCAATATACAGTATACCAATATTGTGATGTGGTTGTTATTGAGCTGTTTTGGGACTATATTAATCTACACCATCAAAGAAAAATGGAAAAATCACAGTTGAGAAAGCATTGTGCTAATACACTGTTAGTGGAAACCTCGTTTAGTCTGTCATTGTTGGCGTGTTTGTAAATATAACTTACTACTAACCGACTTTATGTACTTGTAATAATCACACGGATAGATCAGTGACCATGACAAATGTCGATTATTGTTTATCATAAAGCGGGGCAGGTTTTGGGAGGGGGGTGTGGGAGTGAGTGGGTAGTATTTTTATTTTTTTTCGAGGGGGGAGGGGTCATAGTTCCTGTATGTCTTTTTAGAATGAGATGACTGCAAAAGAAGAGTTGAATCACACACACACGCACACGCACACACACACACACGCACACACACGCGCACACACATCCCCTGACACTGTTTTAACAAAAGGAAAGAGAACTCACGCCCTCACACCCACATGCTGTGAATCATACAGTTCCACATTAGCATTTATTCAACGAAACTTGGCAAACACATATTTTTTTCAAAACTATTTTGTATTATTGATGTAAACGCTCAATTTCTACTTAATGAAATGAAAAACGTGATGTCTTTTCCTGGAGGGAAAAAAAGAGAAAAAAACACAAAATGTTACAATTCAACAGCAATATATTTGTAAATGGTGAAATGTTTTATTTCAGTAATGACTCATTATGGTAATGTTAAATTGAATCTGTTGCTTTAAATGGAAACTACTTGCAACCTTTAAAAAAATTGACTTTTTTCCCCTTAAATCCCTTATGCCCATGATTTTGCAAGAAAAATGAGTATTTTTGGATTCCATGTACTGTGCCTTCATGACAAAACAACCACAAAAAAAAGGAAACTATGGGAAAAGTCCATGTTTTACTCCAGTAAACTGAAACTGTCGCTGGTGAAACGGCCACAAATCCTCACTGTTTGATTGGCCAACGTGGTAAATGTTTGGCAGATCCCAGATTCTCAAGATCATACCGGAAAAAGACGAAAATGACCAAACAGAAAAAGCAGAAGAAAGAAAAAAAAAAAAAAAAAAGAAAGAAAAAATAAAAATAAAACACATGATCTAAGAAGCATGTGCACAAAAATATTTCCAGGATTGTTTTGAGTTTTTCTTTTTTGTTATTTTTGCTGTTTTTTTTCCCCTCTTTCGCTCGGTCTGTTCTTTTCTCCTGTTCATAAGGCATGGCAGCCAGCTGAAACACATGGAACAGCATGCTAAGAGACGAGAAATAGCTTTAAAGAGACTTATTTCTGACCACGTTTTCATTCAGTTGAAGGAGGTTTATTTGTACATGCTGACGCTTCATTTTGTATAGCACTTCCATGTCTCATGTCACATACGAGAAGCGGAAAAAAAGAAGAAGAAGAAAAAAAAAAAAGAGGGATGGTGTGAGTTGCTTTCGGCCGTGTGTTTGTTGGTTGTAGGGATGTTTGCCATCATAGATATTTAAACAGTTACTCCTTGTTACTGCTCTACAGGTATACAGCTATTGCAATAAATGTTTTAAATTCGTGCATGTCTGGGCCGTGTCCGTTTTCTCACAAGGTTTCATTTCCTCTCACTCTGCGAGTCTCTTATTTTATTATTGCCATATTTTTTTAAACACAAAGACCTATTTTGGAGGTTTTTTTTAGTATAACATTGTTAAAAAATACATATCCTTTCCCGTTTCCTTCTCCAGAGTAACGCAGGTTCTTCAGTGTCCATATAGGAACTGTCACTGGCTTGTTCAGCTGACAATTTCACATAGAGGCCTGTAGAGGCCTGTATCACGTAAATTTACAATTCCTTTGTTGTCTTTTAATAAATACAATAATAAATCAGTTTAATAGAACAATCAGTAGTGTGCACAAGTCTTGGGCACCGGTGCAAACATTAAAGCCATTTATCTGAGCAGTGAGTTCCTTTCTGGAGCAAAAACACAAGTGAACATTAGAATCAATGCAAACAAACAGGAAAGCAGTGAAAAGAGTGAGGACGAGCGGTTGGGAGTAAGTGGTTGTTATGTGAGCTGGTTAGAAGACACAGGTTTGGCTTCAGATTTCTCCTCCAGCCACTGCATGGACGTGTGAAGCTCCATCAGCACCTGATTTCATCTAATGAAGAACTAATTGAGCCCAGTGGGCAGTGGTGGTCTAGTGGTTAGGACTTTGCCTTTGAAACCTGAAGGTCCCAGGTTCAAGTCCCAGCCCGGGCAGCACTGAGGTTCCCTTGAGCAACGTACTGTCCCGCTACACTGCTCACTGTTGAAAGCCGCCTGCTGCTGCACGTGTGATGGGTTAAATGCAGAGGTCACATTTTGTTATGGTGCTTGAGTGTGTTCACAATGACAAATAGTCACTTAAAAAAACAACAGTGATTTGATGGGAACTACAGTAACACTGGGCTCTGGAAATGGTTACACCAACACACTGATACACATTAACATTACTGTTCACTGTATTAATATTATTTCCATTTATTTAAATATTCATTTTGTTTTAGAGAAAACACTGCCCAGATGTATCTGATAGGCAGAGCAGTAAAACAGCAGAGGTTGGAAAATGGTCGACACTTGAAAAATGACCATTGCAATAAAGGTTATTTTGTAGATAAAGTCACACGAATGCTACAGTTAATCTGAAACCTCAGTTAAAGTAAAATTATAAATAATTATTATTTTCATCTAGTATGGTCTACATTGGCATTATGTTTTTGCCCTCCTACGAAAATCTCTAAAATGTAAAATTTCAAAACTTCACTCCATCAATGTAACAAGATTTTATTGCAAAATATTTTGCTGCATTTCTATTGGTTCATACATCATGAAGTGTTCACCCAATGTAAATGGCACCACCAGTATGTGAAATGGTAGTTGTCAGCAGGTTTTCGGAAAGGGAACACAATAGAAGGTCTTTCCCTTTCCCCGCCAATCTGGTTGTCCACCATTTGGCCAGGCCAGTTTGGTCAACAGCCTGAAAACCTGCAGCGGCAGCCTGCTAATGATGGGCTACTGTCAGGTGAGAGTGGAGAATCGTACACTTTCTGCAACTGTCTACGACTAAGTTGGAGTAGTAGAAAATGGTGGAAACCACCAACAAAAAAAAATGTATAGTTTGCAAAAGTGTTGCTTTGGAGTTCCAGTGAACCTCCAACCAATTATGTGGCCATAACATCTCCCGAGCAACTGCATGACAATGTCCACATCACAACCTGCTATAATGGCTTCTGCACCCTGGTAGTTTTCTTGCCTCCATGCTTCGTCGTCCAGATTGTGGAGGATTGTTCTACACTCGGCTGCACCTGATTCGGCTCAAATCGGCTAATTATCAAACCCTCCATGAGTTGAGTAGGAAGCGATAGAGCAGGAAAAAGAACACAAAGCTGTGCGGTGAAGGGGTCCCTCAGGGATGGAGTTTGGGCCCCGCTGCGTTTTGGGACGTGTTTTTAGTCTCAGCCGTCGTATGTTAGATTGCCTTTGCCAAATTGTGAAACTCTTCCAGGTATAGTAGCCCAACCCCATTTCCACTCCCTCTGTGTTTCTGTCAGCTATTTGGACTTGTTTGTTTTGTCGAGGCGTTTTGCCCAATCCGGCGCTGGCGTTTTTGTTTACGCTGTCTGGTGCTTGCAACTTGGCTCCCAGGCAAAACGCCGGGAAGTGAATTAGCATGGCACTGATGCCCAGTAATGAAGGGCCAGCCACACAGTCTAGCAGTCAAAGTAATTATATTTCTTACACTCTTCTATTTTATTTCCCCACTCCCTAGCCTCCATTCTCTCTCCGGATCCCCCCCCCCCTGTTGATATGTTTATCTGGCCTCCCCCAGTGGACCTGCTTAAATTCGTATTCTCCACGCTAGCTATCGACTCGAGCAAGAATAGCTTCTGAAAAGCTTCAAAGCTAATTGCCTTGGAAGTGCAAAAGGAAGCAAATTAGTGTCACAGCGCAAAGGAGGGAAGGAAAGTTCCCAATCGTGTTTCCTTTTCATACACAGGCTTTCGTACGGCCCGCTTTCAGCCTTCGCGAGAATTCTGTGCACCGCCTGCATAGGTCTGGACACACAATGACGGAGAGCAGCACAGACAGCCATTCTCACTCGCGCATTTGTTCTGCCCTAAACAAACACAAGTTAATTACTTAAGTCCCATTAGATGGTGAGCTGTCTGTCGCTTGTGTGCATTGCTGTTGATATCACGGTTAGAAAAATATATATATGCCTCATTTCGCACCTCGTGTTGCTCATGTCACCCACTCTGGGTCCTCTATACGTCGCAGATAAGTGAAAATATCAAAATGTAGAACAATACACTTTAATATTTTCTTACTCTGTACAGACCACCTTGACTTTTTTTCAAAAAGCGCCTAGCGACAAATCTAGCGCCATTTTTGATTAGCCTTAGCTACATTCTCTACAACTTTGTGGTCAATATTCCCTGCAGATTAGCCTTGAGCACAGAACAAACCACGTCCATATTGGGTACTGAGGAGAAAGCGAAGACCACCATGTGATTTGTTTTGACAGAACGCCAACGCAATGTGATTTACATGAAAATGATCGTCGTCATCTAGCGACTTCTGGGCAAACTTCAGCTATTTTCTGTAGGAGATACAATATTTGGCAACACTGACTCTGTGTGAAACTTACATTACCAGGAGGCTGTGGATCAGGGTCTAAGACGCAACTGGTTGCTAATGGATGGAGCATTTTCTCACTGTTGAAACAAAACCTCATATCTCCAAAATATTACTTTACAGAAGGAAAGTTGCTCTTGACCTTCAGTGTAATTACCGTATTTCATTCTAAGACATGGTGAAACATTTCTATTGGCCAATGTGAAATTTTAACATGGTGTAAATGGCAGGTGGATGATTTCAATATTGGGTTTTCATGTAGCCCTTGTAGCTCTTACTGTAAGCTTTAAACAGTGGTGGCCTAGTGGTTAGGACGCTGCCTTTGAGACCTGAAGGTTGCAGGTTCGAGTCCCGGCCCGGGCACCACTGAGGT
>JBBPDA010000105.1:9229947-9268428 GCA_037974385.1 Arnoldichthys spilopterus
GTGCACACGTGGAGCAGCGGGCAGCTACCAACAGCGCCCGGGGAGCCGTGTAGTGGGACGGTACCTTGCTCAAGGGTTCCTCAGTAGTGCTCGGGCTGGGACCTGCGACCTTCCGGTCCCAAAGGCAGTGTCCTAACCGCTAGGCCTCCACTGCCCAAGTGCAATGTCATTTCAGTGCCTTAAAATAGCAACACGTCAACAATGCGTCCTGCTTCACCTCATTTAAAAAGCACCACTCCAACAAGCAGGAAACACATGCAGAAAAGTTCATTTTTAAACTGAGTGAGCATGTTGTGAAATAGAGCAATACACCGCTGTTAAACTAGCAAAACCACTTTGCATCACATTCTCTGCTGATGCAAAATAGGCCTCATGTAGGTTTACTCTATCAAACGCAGTCAAAGTAGCATTAGCCTCATTTGCCTTTTAGTTTCAGTGCAAAACTTCAAATACGTACCATACAAATTCAATTTTTATGCTAAACTATCGTGTTAATATGCACTGACTGGCGAATGTAGCAGTTGCCATTTCGCTGGCGGACCACATGCTTACAGGCAAGAAATCTTCACTCTCTAAACATGATTTGCCCCTCACCCTCAGAAGCATAATTGAAATCAAAATTACATTTTTGAGCTGCGGAGCTATGAAATGTTCCCTGTCACTTCACCTTTTCCACTGAATTAAAATGGAATTAGTGGTAATTGTCGCGGCTTTGGGGATTATATTATTTAACAGGAAGCCTTTTGAACACCTGAAAGACTGGCTGGAGATAACAGACTCCCATTAAAATCCCCCCAGATGAGCCTGCAACAGTCTGCTGCAGAAATAAAGAGCTTTTCACACCTTCTTACACGCTAATAATTAGACAGGGATCTGCGGCAACTTTCTCAGGAACAATTGATTTCGTTGAAGATTGATATATTAATGTACAAAACCTTTGGCGATCACAGAACACCTAAGGGTTATTAATTAGCTGCTCAGTGGGGTACACTTAAGGCATGTTTTAAGAAGCAAAAATGTGTGGGGACATGAAAATTTGATAAAAAATAAAATCTTAACCGCAGATTTCAATGCAGGTTCAATGTAGACATACTGTATTTAGTTACAAACAGAAGATCAGCATGGAGATCAGGAGATGCCTCATTCCACACCAGTTAATTTTTTCTCAGTGTTCATATACACACTGATCAGGCATAACAATAAAAACCACCTTAATAATGTGTTGGTCCATCGTGCCGGCAAAACCATTAAGCCATGGGCTCTTCAAGACCTCTCAAGGTGTACTGTGGTATATGGCATCAAGACATTAGTTGATCCAGCACATCCCACAGATGCTTGTTCAGACTGAGATCTGGGGAATTCGTGGGCCAAGTAAACACCTTGAACCTTTTGTCATCTCCGTCAAACCGCTTCTGAACAATGTCCTACCATCAGCTAGGCTCTCAGCCAGCCCATGCTGTCGTCTAGATGATCTACTACAGTATATTAAGACTATAAGAGCCGCCCCACCCTCTTCCTGTCTGATCTACTGACCAGAAGGGTCATTTTCGAATACACCGTAGCCATGAAACTTATGGACCAAACTAACGCTGCCTTCATAAACTGAAACTTTCTCATCTTTTAACTGTTTATTTTACTGCATCCGGTGTCGGCCAGAGGAGGATGGGTCCCTCTACTGAGTCTTGGTTTCCTCCCAAGGTTTCTTCTTCCAGCTCAGGGAGTTTTTCCTTGCCTCTGTCACCTTGTCACACCATCTGTTGTAAAAAGTGCTATATCAATAAAATTGAATTTAATTGAGTTTGCAGTGTAGCAGGAGGCATTATCCTTCTGAAAGATACCACTGTCATTAGGAATCACAGCTGCCATGAAGGGGTGTACTTAGTCTGAACTTAGTCTTGAACAGTGTTTAGGTATGTGGTATTCAAGATTTCCCAGCAGAACATTGCCCAGAGCATCAGTCCTCTTAACTTCTTCCTATAGCACAAACTGGTGGCAACTCATCCAGGGTAAACAACACATACACACATACACACATTTGTGCACATTATGTAAAGAACACACAATTCAGACCACTTTCTTCTTTTGCTCCATTTTGGTGTTGGACAGGTATCAACATGAGAACTTTAACCAGTCTGCGGCTACACTCCCCCATACACAGCAACCTACAATGCACAATAACCATATCCAGCAACTTTTTGTGCTACATTAGCTCTTCTTTGGAATCAGACTAGATGGGTTAGCCTTCTCTCCCCATGTGCCTCATTGAAACTTGGGTGCCCATGACCCTGTCACCAATTCATCAGTTGAATCACTTTTGTTAGTTACTAACTACTGCAGACCTGGACCACTCCACAAGACCTGCCGTTCTGGAGATGCTCTGATTCATCTAGCCATCACATTAAGGCCCTTTGCAAAGTGGCTCATATCCTTACGCTCGCCTCTTTTTCCTGCTTCCAGCACATCACCTTCAAGAACTGGCTGTTCAATTGCTGTCTAATACATCCCACCTCCCTGATAGGTGTCATTGTAATGAAATAACTAGACACTCAATTTTATTCACTTCACCTATCAGTGGGGTTAATCTTCTGGCTGACTGGTGTATTTCTATTATAGCAATAAGCATTTTCCTTGTTATTATGGCCTTTATATATTACACCTCTGGCAGCTGGTGGTAACACACAAAAAAAACGAATCGTTTTACATGATCGTGATCAGTTGTGATCTATTTTGCACATTTTAAATGATAAACATCAATAAAAGATGCTAAACTGTAAGTGGAACTGAATAAATGATATGTGAATTTATATCCTCTGAGATGAAAACTGCCCCACAGCCCGATCACAGCGACGAGAGCTGCTGGTACAAATATTATAGCAAGGGTCATTAAACAGTTTCATTTAGAGCTGATTAATACGACGAAGTTGTTCAATCTTTCACCACAGAATGGCACAAATAGACACTGCGATGTGTGTGAGGTTGAACGTGATGCGCCAAATTACCATTAGCGTCAATGTAAACTTGGTCTTGTCCTTGGACTATAGTAATACTGTAAAGTTGAATAACTGCATTCTTTATGGACTGTTCCATATTCATATTGTCGTTTCTGTCTCCATTTACCACTCCAACCAAGTGCTATCTAATCAGTCGCTTTCAAGGTTCATGGTCAGATTTTGGGTTCTTAGTCACACGCTGTCAAAAAAATTTTTTTTGCAAAGGTTTTGCATGAGCTCAGGTATAATCTTGGTTGACTAGCAGCTCTTAAACCAAGTCTAAGTTTACTGGTATAGGAAGTTTTCTTTGTTGACTAGAAAGCACCATGTAAGTCTTTCTGTGCAATAGCGTCTGCCAAATGCTGTAAATATAAATGTAAAATGCTGAAAATTTTAATAAGAGGAGCCTTTTTTACATTTTTTACAACTTTTTACATTCATTGTACATTTTTTTTTTACTTTACATGCATCAATTCAATTTCAAAAGTAAAAAAAACTTTTTCAATTCTTGATAATCTAATTCAGTTAATGTAATGCATCATTACATATACAAATTATTTGATTAATGTAAAAATCAACTTTAACTTAAATAAAAAAAGTCATTCAAACATTAAAACTGTAATTTTAATATGTTCAAACTTGCCATGTTGCAATTTAATTCACGTAAGTAAAATTGTGCCATATGTTCTTAATAGTGAAATTAATGATTGCAAAAGTATTTATGCTATAATATCATTTGAGTGATATTTTCATTATGTTAGAAATAATTTGTTAGTAAAGTACGGTTTCATTTTTGCTAGTGCCAATAAAATCAGAATTTCTGATATGAGTTGCTGTAAATATAGCTTCTCTCTTCTCTGGATGTGTTGTGTATCTCCTCAGTCTAATGTTTGTCCATTTTGTGGACAAGGTAAAGTAGACTGTGTCTAAAATGTAGTTTGGGCTTTTGTTTGTTGGTGTTACTGTGTCCGTAACAAGCATCATGAACCCACAAGTTACTAAAACACAGCTCTTAAATATGGTTTAATAAAACTCCACTGACTTTGCACATCTAATGTCCTTTCACTGCCTTAAAATAGCAATGTGTCAACAACCTCATTTAAAAAGCACCACCCCTTTGAGTGGGAAACGCATGCACAGTCATGTGTCATTTTGAAATCATGTCCACATGGCATAAAACAGAGGAATGTGCAGGTATGAAACTAGTAAAAACACTGTGAGTCGCACTTGCCACTGATGCGAAATAGGGCCTATAGTCTAGGCAGTGTATGCAGTTGGGTTTGTGTAGATAATGTACATCTACTCTGTGTTTACCTGGCATTTCTCATCATCTTCACATTCAGCATTAGAATAGCGATGATGTTGCTAATGAATGAGCTTATTTCCAGCGTGGAGCCGGCTTCTTTTAATAGCATAAATGGAAATGGCTAAGCTGCTAATTTGAGATGATTTAGAGATGGATTTAAGAATGACTTAAATGCCTTTAGAGAAATGGGGTTGGGCTGAATTATTTTTCATACATAATTGCCTCAGGCCCAAGGTGCTTTTTTAATTCTTCTATGCAGCTGCTTTTCTCTTCATTTTTTTCCTTCCCTGTGTCGTTAAAATGAAAAGAGAAGCAAAGTGAAATGTAACTGATGAGAATATTCATTATACCAAATGCCGGTGGGAAACAAATCTGTGAAATAAATGTTTATTACACTTAAAATAAGTCTTATTAGATTAATATAGATGGTCTCATATGTATTTCCTATTCATGCCTAAAGCTACTTTGTTGTAGGTGGATGTTTGATTCATCAGCTAGGAGTTTCTTTCTTTTTCTTTTCTTTTTTATCTTGATAATTTTAGCAGTGAACTCAAAACTATCTGACCAAACTTTCTTTTGAAGAAGCTGGGAAAGTCGGCACCCTTGACGGCAGCAGGAATAATGCGGTTCCACTGTTCCAGTATTGCTTTTTTTTTTAAACATCAAACCTATGCTTTAGAATTCTAAAAGGTTTCAGGGTATTAAGGCTCGTCCTGGTGGCTAATGTATAATGACGGATTTTTTTTTTTTTATCTCCTGGGGTGCAAACACAAGGCTAAACTTTTGGGCAGTGAAGTGCACATAATTAGCAGATGAACATATCTTAGCTTATCTTGCTTACGGTGTCGGGGTGATGGAAGCTTTGCGATGCATACAGATATGTGGATTAGTCAGAGCGTGTGCGGCGTCTTACATTCACGAGCCACAGAATAAAACACGACCCTCATTACATCAAGGACACACAAGGCGTCTTATACAGCTAATGCTAATCCAGCAGGTCTTTGACTTCTTTTCGACCCCTCTCTGTTAAAACAAACAAGCAAACTGACTATTGGTCATTGTGGACACACCCAATCACACAAAGTGCACCACAATAAAATGTGACCTCTGCATTTAACCCATCTACACATGCAGGAGTGGGCAGTGCAGTTGGACAGTGCTTTGCTCAAGGGTATCTCAGTGGAACCTGGGCTGGTACTTGGTCCTGCAACCCTTCAGTCACACGGGCAAGTCCCAAACCACTAGACGTTCATGGTGTACAGTTAGGGACTGCAGCTCAGCTCTTGATGCACAGTGTGTGTTAGTCTTTCATCAGTGGTCAGTTTTTGTCCAGAGAGCTGATCTTGGCTGGGCAATTTTGGCTGTTGGGCCACTCTCAACCCAGCTGTGACAATGAGATGTGTAGAAACACCAGTAACCACAGTAACTATGTCTGATGCACTTGTACCAACACACACACACACACACACACACACTCACACACACACACACACATCTCTATCTCTGTGATGGTAGTTTCACTGCTGTGCTGAGAATGAACAGCATTATTTTTTAACACTGTGTGATGAATGTTCTGCTGTATTGTGTTTTTAACAGAGAGGGTCCTATTTTACACCAGCGGAAAGCTCGACCCAGAGCACTTTAGTTCGTTTAATTCTGCCACATTCCTTCATTTCATGCCATGTGCACACATTTTCAGAATTGCAAATTATTTTGTGCGCATTTCCTGCTCATAGGAGTGGTGCTTTTTAAATGAAGGTCTGTGCACGTTGTCTCCACGTTGCTATTTTAAGGCAGTGAGATGACATCATGCTTTTGACCAACAAAAACCACGTCTAAAGTCAGTGGCGTGTTATTAAAATCATATTTTAGCTGCTTGTAATAGTAATGTACGAATGCAAAATATTCATTAAAAACACTACAAGTGTTTACACGCTGGAAGTGCGGTGGAACAGTGCAGCTCCCATGAATGATGTGCTCCCTCATTTTCACTTTGTGCACAATCAGGTCCATTTCCTCGCCAATAACCGATCTGGTAAACACGTCATTACAATAGCATACCCACTATAACTCATATGCCCCTGCCTTTTAAAGGTGAGGTATTGGGCCATTCCAGTTGATTTATTGCATGTTAAGCCCAAAATATACACCGCTGAATAACAAGGAGAGTAAGGATAAACTTTTGGTTCCCTGCACTTGCACAACGTCTGATTTTTCTGCTGTCTAAATAGGAAAGTGGATTTGGACACGGACAGAAATGTTAGACCGTCAAAACAGAGCCCACTATGATGAATGCTAGGCTACACTGTGTTAGTTTTTTGCAAAAGAGGGCTTGTGAATAGATCTTGGAGGGTTGCCGGTTCAGTCCCAGGGACGAATGGGGAAATATGTGGGTACAGTGTGTGCCACATAATGTGGCTTTCACACTCAGTGTGATGAATATCTACATTATGTGCTATACATCTGCTAAACAGTGTGGTGAGTCTTGGCAAGTGAAATGATCTGAAGTCTTATCAATACATGCACAACTTCTCATTCTGATGTTATAAAATGCTATTATGTTTGTACGTGTTTTAAGTAATTGTCTTATTCTATTGATAGATCATTTTGCCCATTAAACAAATCATTATTTCTTCCTGGAATAAGCAAAATTGTCTTCCAACAGATAATTCTTCATGTTAAACCTTGTTAATTAAATGTCTGGCTTACTTCCTTACTCACTTGATTAAATCGAGACTATACATATTGTATTTTAAAATAAGATAATTTGTCAATTAAACAAGTTTAATATATTTTCAGTCTTTACAGATTTAAACATTAAATATTTTATTATAGAGAAGTGGTTACAGTCCTTTACCCATCAGACATTAAAGCTCCTGCTGTGTACTCCCGCTCTTTTTGAACACACACACACAAAGTGAGTGAGAGAGAGTGAGAGAGAGAGAGAGAGAGAGAGAGAGGCAGATATATTACCATACTAAGATGTCTAGCCTCTACAATCAATTCCCCTTAATATACACTGATCAGCCAAAACATTAAAACCACTGACAACTGGACAGCGTTGATTGTCTCATTATCTTCTTACAATGGCACCTGACAAGGGGGGAAGTGAGCAAGTGAACAGACAGGTCTTGAAGTCTATGTGCTGGACACAGTGAGCGTAAGAATCTGAGCCACTTTGACAAGGGCCATACTGTGATGACTCTCCAAAACGGCAGCTCTTGTGAAGTGTTCCAGGTGTGCAGTCGTTAGTACCTACCAAAAGTGATCCAAGGAAGAACAACTAGTGAATCGGTGACAGGGTCATGAGCACCCAAAGCTTACTGATGCATGTAGGGAGTGAAGGCTAACTCACCTGATCCCAAAGAAGAGCTGATGTGGTTTAAAAATGGATGCTGACTCATCATATGTTGAGGGACCTACCAGTAGGGACCTACTGGTGTTAATGTTATGGCTGATCGGTGTATCAAAGATACAAACACAGTTACAGTAAATATGCAGAAAAGCAAACAATGTTGGGGTGATTCAGTCATTCACTCTGGAGTTCAGATCAGATTCTACAGCTCAAACAGGAAGATGAACTTTCTCTATGTGTAAATATTTTAGAGCACAACGAAATGTGACCTCTGCATTTAACCCATCACACATGGAGCAGTGGGCAGGTACCAACAGCACCTGGGGAGCAGTGTAGCAGGACAGTACCTTGCTTAAGAGTACATCAGTGGTGCCGTGGCCGGGACTTGAACCTGCAACCATCAGTTCACAAGGGCACTGTCCTAACCACTAGGCATCCACTGCCCACTATATTCACTTCATTCACAACACAAGAGAAGCTAATAACTCCATATAATCCTAATAACCATTAGTTTCTCCTGAACATGGAAGACACAGAAAGAACCAGAACACATCATCTTCTCCAAAGCAGCTTTTTATATTAAACAGTAATACATAGAGAGAGGTTTGCTATGCTGGATGTTGTAAAAATGGAGGATTGAACTGTCTGGATGGCAAATTTTAATTGCAAATGTCATACAGATTTGACCTACTCCCAGTGTCATAGGGCATACATCTGGATGCATGCATACCACAGACTAGCAAGCACTGCTATACAGCACTGTGATCCTGCACATGGTATTGGTATTGTCAAAATTCTGGTATTGTGATAAACCTGGTGGACAAAATTGGGATGCAGCTCTAAACTAGCTTTAAACCAGTCTTCCCCAAAAGTCCAAAACCTCTAAAACAGTGCTAAAGCCGCTGTGATGGATGGAGCTACACCTCCTGCATGTCTCGCCATCATTTCCACTGAGCGCCTGCTGCACCAATGATTCTCTAATTGGATTTCCTGATTGATCCAGCAGCCACTGTGCATCAGCCAGAGACTGACAGAGTGAGGAGGAAGCGAAAGGCCAGAGGAATAAAATAGAGAGGTCTGGAGCAATACAGATAAAACAAGACATCTGGCCATGAATAACCAGGAAAGCGCTATTGTAGTGCGCAAAAAAAGAAAGAATACGAATCATTTTTTTTGTACATCTTGTGAGCTTTTCTCCGTGGATCCACCTTGGCACTGTGTGAATGGTGAAGCCGTGTCTCATTTCTCCAGCCATATTTTAGTCAGCGAGGATCGGCTGGTGACGATTTTCATAACAGACGGAGAAAAATGAACCCGAACAATTGCCAAAGCTTTTGAGATATGGCATTAACAGCCCTAAAAAACATTGAAATTAATAAATATAAAAAAACAAACCAAAACAAAATTTTTCCCTCTGTCAGCAAACAATAATTCACCCTATCAGTATTAAAAGCAGCTGAGTTGCATAAAATATGTTCCTAAACAAATCAAGCAAAAATGTTTATATATATATATTTTTTATTTGTCATTGCTTATATGTGTTGAGAATTAAAAGCCAAAGAAATGTTACATTCAGTTATACATGTTTTACTATGCATGATTTTTTTAAAATTATTTTCTAATAACATGTAACATTAATGCAAGCTACACATTTATGTATCCAACAGCCCTAGAAATAAAGAACATTGCTGAGTTATAGTCCAAGGTGAGGCCAAAGCTGCAGTTTTGCTTTAACACGTCTGACGGTTTTAGTCCAATAGCAGGTCACTATAAAGGAAAAAGGGAAAATGAAAGCCTGACTTCTTTCGTCAGCGCAGCACTTTGAGTCTTTTGAGCACTTCTGAGAAGAAAAACATCTCTTTAATGTGTAATTCAGTAGCATACAGCAGGGGTGCCCAACTCCAGTCTTGGAGATCTACCATCCTGGAGAGTTCAGACCCAACACACCTGACTCTCCTATTCAGACGCCCCTGAGAGCCGTAATTACCTCGATCTGGTGTGTTAGATTAAGGTTGTAGCTAAACTCTGGAGGGTGGTAGACCTCCACGATCGGAGATGGGCATCCTGCTATACATTAAAGACCAAAATATTATCAACTAAACATTAAAAGCTGTTTTAAGTGTTCTATTTAGTATTTCATGTTTTGTAGCACAATAGTTTGGAACAATAGGTTATTACATTAAAAATAATATACAGCAATCTGTATTATCTTATAGTTATTGGTTCTCACCTTTTTGACATATTGTGGTATTGCTTCATTCTTGATATTAATTTTATTACAACTTCATTACTGATTTGATGTATTTTTGGTTTTATGTGAATTCTGGATCAGAGCATAATTTTAGCATCACATTCAAAACATTTTATACTTTATCTGCAAACAGACTTATTCAAAAGAATGAAGTGAAACCTTGCTCAAGGGTACCTCAGTAGTGCCCAGGCTGGGACTCGAACCTACAACCTTCAGGTCACAAAGGCAGGGCCCTAACCACTAGGCCGTCACTGCCCACTGCCAGGATATTTCTACAATTCTGAAAAGTAGTACACGTATATAGTCACTATGTGAACTTTTTGTAGGACACGTATTAAACGAGCAGCACCAGGTTGGTGCTGCAGAAGAAGCGCTTAGCTAAGCGTTAGCATGATAGGATAGGGTATCGAACTGTGCACGGACTGAGCTGAGCCTAGCTCCAGCGAAGGCAGCGTTCACCGAGCGACCCTCAAAACTTCTTCTACCGAGCGCCGTAGCGCCGGTTCCCATGCTGCTGGTTTTGCAAATAAAAACTCTTTGTTAACCGCACTGGTTTCCAGACTCACCCCGATTCGTGACAAAAATGATCAGACAAAAATGTTTACGTGTGCATAAACATACATATTGCACTAATACCCTCAGTTACATAGTGAGTTACAACTGATGTGTGTGTGCGTGTGTGTGTGTGATCAAAGGCGTATGCGAAAGACAACTTTAACTTTCCTTTGCCCTGGTGATGCCCGCCTCAAGGATTTAATCAGGCTTATTGATTAAGGCTAAGTAACCCAATAAAAGAACTGCTTTTTTAAAGTACAGCAACTTGCTCTTAATCTTACCACCCCCACCTGTTTTATAGTTAAAGTCATATCTTTTACCACATTACTTTACAGTGCAGAATTAAAATGAACGTTTCTTCTAGACCCATTACTCCCATGGATTTACACACAGTCCCTGTCCTGGCTGCGCTCCTCGAGAAAAACTGTCCTTAGCCTCAGACAGACAAGTGATGAGTACCATCACTACCAGTCAGACTCTACAGACACATTCCGCAGTGAACACACAAACTTATGGAATTGAAACGTCTGGTTAATTGCACACACAAAGCAAAGCCCGGTGGCAGTGTAGCGGACAGAAGTATATATTTTGCATAGCTAAAGACAGATGTAGCATTTCAAAGCATTTTTTTTGTAATTTGTGTCAGAAGTTTAATAGAGATTTCTTCACTGCTTGACACAGTTTGAGACATGTGTATGTGATGATTTAAGCCTGCAGTTTGAACTTTGGTTAGCTATTAGCCTTGTGTAGCTCCATTTCAAAACTAAAGAAACATGCATTGAAGTCTTTGCTGATTAACAGCTACACTCTTAAAAGTGAAGAAACCTAAAATTCTGGATATAAAATTCTAGGAAATAATGTTCATTTGGTATATTTATATTCATTCTGTATGTATCATGTTCTTACTGCGGAGTTTACTGGTTCTTCTTGTTCAACACACTTAACTGACCATAAATGCTCTTGCTGCCCAATAGATTGAACTCAATAATCACAATAATTACAATAATCAATTTAGCCTATTAAACGTGAGTTGCATGTATAGCCAAACAATATAACATACACAACATATATTCTGTTTGTATGCATTTATCAGTTGTTCCCAAAGGAGAAGCATATTACATTGACTTATACGGTTGAATAGCCTGCGTCCATTTTGCCAGACCAATCAACAAGCTTAGAATTTCCTTATTATTATTTTTGCGAATTCCTTTCAAAACAATACTATTTGTTATATTCACAAATATGTTTTTAAATGCATTTATACGTAATGAGGAAAAATAAAGAACAAAAATGGCCAACAGCCATCTAGCACTACTACATTTACATTTATTCATTGGCTGACGCTTTTATCCAAAGCGACTTCCAAGACGTAGAGCAGTGTAGTGGGATGGTACCTTGCTCAAGGGTACCTCAGTAGTGCCCGAGCCGGGACTTGAACCAGCAACCTTCAGGTCCCAAGCACAATGTCCTAAACACTAGGCCACCACTGCCTGTCAGCTGCCAAGTTGAAAACCATTGATATAGAACACTACACTTATGTGGAATCTCCTAAAATCCTTAAAAAAAGATTCTTTACCATCATCCTTAACTGGGGACCCAAATGAACGTAATTGGTCTTGATCTTCCCCATCACCTAGTGTGATGCTGCACTGAAGAAAGGAGAATAATAAATGAAAAAAATAGCGCCATGAATTTCCTCGACTCAAAGGTGTACATCGGTTCCACATGACTGACGTATATTACACCAACACAATTACTGCCAGAAGAGCGGCAATGAAAGGCGATAATTTGGTGTAATATATTTCATTCGTGTGGAACCAGTGTACACATGTGATTCAAATAAAATCAAAGTGCAGTTTTTCATTGTATGCAGCGCGGGCCTGTGTTAGCTGACATAACAGGATTAGCAGTTGCTTTCTAATGTAAGTGGCTTCACTAAAAATCACTGACACATTTAAATACATTTTCTTTAAAGAGTCATGCCTCTAAATTGAATTCCTCATCTACTATTCTTTTAATATGTCCAAAAAGAATACTTTCATCTCTGAAGCCCCGTTAACTTCCAGAGCCTTTAGCCTTCCTGTGCTGCTGCCATTTGATGTTGAGTCCATTTAGAGCTTCTCAGATCATCATGATGCTTTACCAGCACAAATACGGAGAAATGAAACCTGCAGAAAGACTCATCTGAGAAAAGTAAATGAATAAATAAATAAATAAATAAACTCTCAACACTCTTATATAATAGTTAGTATTTGTTACATTGTTACATTTTTTTGCATTTTGTTACAAAAGCTACAATTCAAATCATATTGGTAGACGGTTGATAGAGCGGTTGTCCTTTAAATGCCCTGTTTATCTTTTCAGTCTGGTTGCTGTTCAAGCTTTTTAGGAATCGATTTGGACAAGCCATCCCTTGGGCTCGTACATCACCGTGTTAAAATGTGTGCATGGTCTTTTGAATTGCTATAGTAGCAGGAACCCCCAGGGCCTTCTGGGTCTTCAGAGAAGGCCTAATGATTTCTGGCTACTAAAGAACACGTCTGTAATTCAGTTCATTTTATTTAACATAATCCTCATGCTTGTAATATTTACATTTACAATTACAGCATTTGGCAGACGCTCTTACCCAGAGCGATGTACATGGTGCTTTCTAGTTTACAGAGAAAACTTGTTACACCAGTAAACCTTGGATTAAGAACTGCTAGTCGACCAAGATTATACCTGAGCTGATGAGCTTGACCATTTTTTTATATATTGGTAGTAAGTAATTCTGTAGTTTTTGTATACTATACTAAGTGCTCTGTGAAGTCTTCAGTCACTGTTTGAAGACAGTGATGGTCTTGTTCATCTGTTGAACATCTGTGATGACTGTTAGGGGAAGTTCATTCCACCACTTGGGAGCCAAAACTGAGAAGAGTTGATGTCTGTCTTTGATTTTTAAGAAGTGGGGTGAGGATGATGCTCTAAGAGGGCTAGCTGTTATCTGTGGTTTGATCATTGCAGATACGTAAACAGGAGCTGGACCATTTTTGCCTTTGTGGGCAGCATCAGCAGTTTGAATCTGATGCAGGCGCCATAGGAAGCCAGTGTAGGGTTCTCAGCAGTAGGGTGGTGTGTAAGAATTTAGGTGTACTGAAGATCAGTGTGCTGAATTAGCTGTAGAGGTCTTGTGGCCTTCAGAGGTATTCCACCCTGTGTGCTGTTCAAGTTCCAGTAGGCCCAGCAAGAGTAGTAGAACTTTTCTATCTTCTATGTTAAATGACACAGCCAAGCTACCTCTCCCACTGGTTACGCCTACAGAAGAGGCCTTATATGTTAGATGAACTACCGATATTATTGGGACATTACAGCAGAATCAACCAGTCACGTTTTGATTTCTAATGTGGGAAACCAGGAGTTCCTAATCTTGACCCTGGAGACCTCACTATGCACACTTGTGTTTTCCTTCATTAAACACACCACATTGAACCCATTAGCTAATCAGAAAGGCCATCAAGAGCTGGGTCAGGTGTGTAGAGCAGGGAAAGCACAATAATGTACAGAGCATTGTGTCCGTAGGACTGATGTTGGCAATCAGTGCTTTATGTTTTCTGGAAGGCCAAGGTACAGCCCTGCCTGAATATGAATGGTAGCATAACCAATTAGTTTCAGCAGCCAGCGCTGAAAATGTAAATCAGAAGGTCCTTGAACACAGAGAGGGTGATGTTTCAGTGGGTCAGGGGAAAAGAAAAAGTCACAGAAGGCATCAAAAAATCGAGAGTGCCTGGAGCAGGCTGAACACTTCTTACTGAACAAATCTGTGATACACACAAAGCATTCTTAATTTACATTTAATAATCAGAGCATTCACAACAATCCATCACAATCAGCATCTCTCTCTCTCACTCTCTCTCTCACGCTTCCTATCCCTTCACTTCCCTGCCGTTCATTTTCCCTGCGTGTGGATCCCCAAAAACAGATTAATCAGGCAAAAATGTCTTACTTACAACTATGAAGGCAAGCAGTTCTTTCTGTCTTTCTGTCTCTCCTCTCCATTTGCAGTAGAATGACAACACAGCACCAACTTTTTAAGAACATGCAATTAACAACTTCAGTTTGAAGTAAAAAGAGTGACAGAACAAATAAAATTGCACCCCCCACCCCCCCAAAAAAATAAATAAATAAATAAATATATTACATATTTTGACATTGACAAAGGAGGTGCTGGATGCAATCAAATAGGTGCTGGTCCTAATCTGGGAGGTCCTGCACAAATAAAAAATAATCCTCCTATTTTGCTTTTTTCCCACATTACGTGCATGGCATGACAGGGAATAATGTGTGCAGCTGGTTTGAACAGTGACGCAGCACATTTTCAGCTAATTACAAAAAGACAATATTCATAAAATCTATTAAAAATATTTAATGTGACGAACAGCACTGAAAAAGAACCAGTGATCAGTTACAATCTCTTAAATTAAGCCATTGCATGTGGCACACCCTCCTTATATCATTCTGCCCATTTTCACGGTCATGTAGGAATCTATGTGTTTCTTCCTGCTGTTTTATGTTGTTTTACTGAAACTGGCTAAATGGATTTCAAACTCCATTATACCTCCACAAGTGGTCTAGATCGTTTGCTGTTATTTATCCAGTTAAATTCAAAGTTGGCAGGTTTGGTTCAATTAAAATGGAGCCTGGTGTGATTTGTCTATTAGTAAGGTTCATTTGAACAAGTGAGGATGCTATCCAGACTATGGTGTGCACCAAATATACCAAGACCCCCCCCCCCCCAAAAGCTTACACTTGGTCCACTTCCAAATGACTTCAGTTTGTTTGTAGCGAACCCCCATCATGGACCATAGACATAAATGATGCTCTTTCTGCATGGAGATGCATCGTTTAATGAGCTCTGAATTGTTGGTCATAAAATGAAGTGTGTCAGTGTTCAAATGTGACCGAGGCACTTTTGAAGACATTGCCAAAGACTCGAATGACCTCACGCATCAATAATTTAATAAAATACCACCATTTAATATATAGTTAATCAAGGCTGTTTGTTACAGAGGTTTCACCCCGACACAGGAAATCATGTGGACTCACAGCTTCTCATAGCATATTGTTTTTAACAATATTTCTTAACCCAGGGATCCAAAAAGAGGTCAAACTGAACCGACAATTTATGAGTTTTAAAACATTTCATTAATAAATAATTTGATGTTCAATGTATTCCTTAAAAAAACCCCAAAACATCTTGTTGGTCATTTCCATCTTTTATGGTCACAGGTTCTGCAAAAATAGATTTTTAGTTTTACTACCTCAAATGGGTCAAATGATGGAAGTTTGACTCACTACAGGAATTTTTTTTTTTTTATATGTAATATATTAGGGCGGCACGGTGGTGCAGTGGTTAGCACTGTCGCCTCACAGCGTGATGGTACTGGGTTCTATCCCTGGGTCAGCCACGGGTGCTTTTCTGCTTGGAGTTTGCAAGCTCTCCCCATGTTTGCGTGTGTTTCCTCTGGGTTCTCCGGTTTCCTCCCACAGTCCAAAGGCTGCAGTAGGACCTACGGGCTCTAAAGTGCCCATATGTCTGGATGAGTGGTTGTCTGTCTATGTGTTGCCCTGTGATAGGTTGGCTTCCTGTCCTGGGTGAACCTCACCTTGGGCCCATAGTCAGCTGGGATTGGCTCCAGCTTCCCCGCGACCTGGAAACGTAACAAGCGGTTTGGAAAATGGATGGACGTATGGATGCTATATATTAATCAAAAACACAGGTCAATTTCATATTTTTGTGCTAGAAAGAGACAGTTAACAGGATTGTACC
Source organism: Arnoldichthys spilopterus (assembly GCA_037974385.1). Lineage (NCBI taxonomy): Eukaryota > Metazoa > Chordata > Actinopteri > Characiformes > Lepidarchidae > Arnoldichthys > Arnoldichthys spilopterus. The sequence goes on from JBBPDA010000105.1 coordinate 9,246,211, forward strand.
TGAATTGGTTTTATCAACTTTTTTAAAAAGTAATTTATAGTGTTAGATAAGTTTTGTCTACAACTTCTACTGCTATATTTGTTTAAAACTCAGACAAAGAAATCTAGATTGCCAGCTACGAAATGTTGCTAGAAGTTTGATAGCAAAGACATGGATTAGACAGCCACCACTAATTTTGAGTGTTGCTTCACTATGTTGTGTCTATGGTGTTTAAATTCAAAAGCAATGTATCAAAGCATTTGTGTATAAAATTCTCACGTCACCCTTGTTTTTATAAAGAAATTATTCCAGTACAGGTCATATTATGCATTTGTGATGTTTTTTTGGGGTCATTTGAACTACTTTATTCAGATCACCTGATTCAGCTCACCAACTGATTATGACGTCTTTCCTGAGAGAAGTAGGTATGATAAGGCAGGGAAAAATGAAAATGAGCAGGGCTACGGTTCGCCAGGGGCAAGATTAAGAGACACTGCTTTACAGTATCACAGGAGCATAAAAATAGACATCCATAAAACTGTGAAGCACAGTTAGAGCCGGGCACAGCGTTATTGTTGCCAAATGTGCATCATAAAAACAGTGCAATCAATTTGGACTTTCTATCCATCCCACTTCTGTTCACATCTTTGGTTCAATGTCAATTATGCAGGTGGGAAGTTTACTCACAGTAGACCAAAAATAAAACAATATGTCCTTTCTTCTTTGGTTCAGACCACAGGAATCAATATGTAAGTGCCAACGCACCATTATAATCCACTCTGTCTGACTCAGCCTCATGGTAGATTGGAGGAAATAGGACCAGTACTTCAGTGCTGCTCACACGGCCCACAGTTAATATTCTTAGTCCTGTTATCTGCTCTGCTATTAGACTCCTGAAGTGCACTGTAATCACACACATACATCTCTGTCAAACATCAAATCTGTCGGTCACCTTCCTGGTTTTGTCGGACAGGCGCTTCTCAGCAGAAAATGGAAGAATGTCTGGCATACATTGTTATTTGTATTGTATAGAATTCAAAATAATAGCTCCCATTTAGGAAATCAAGCCCTTCTCTTCTGGCGAACGAAAAAAAATGGTAGATTACTCACACTGCATTGCACCGATTGTCTGTCAAGGGCACAATTTTCCTCCAGATTCGTGTGTTGATATTTGGCCTTGTCTGCATGTACATGGACATTTTTTAAAAAACAGCTTTTCTATGCTTTATGGCCTTCATGCTAAAGAGAAAGTGAATTGATATTTGTTCACCGTTGTAAATAACTTTGAGTTTCCTTAAAGTTAAGTTGCTACATTGTAGATTTTAAAATGCTGTGTCGAAATGTGTTGCCATGGCTAATTTAAATTGGGCAGATTAGAAACAACAGTAAATTTGCAGCAATGCTAATGTTAGCTACTCGGCATAACAAAAGCTAATGCCAAACAAAAAGAGCAAGGTGCAACTAACATTTAGGGGTGTGTCCACATCCAGTTTGCTATACTGATGCCAGCTCAAGGCACAACAACTTTGTGCCAACTCTCTTAATTATTCAGGGGTGTGTTTTGGGCATAACATGCAGTGAACCCATCAGAATGGCCCGTCACCTCATCTTTGAAAGGCAAGGTTGCATGTGCATGGCTGGGCTTTAGGAGGGGCTTAGCGGGGCTGTAGCCCAGGGCCCCGACCTGTAGGGGGCTCCAAAATAATCTTAATAAGCATTTGTTCATGCAAAAAAAAAAAACTCCGGAGTAAAAATAAACGCGTGGTCAGATCGCGTTTTTTATCTGTTCAGGTGTACATCTGTCACGCCTAAGTGGTCATGATTGGTTTAGATGTTTCTCAGTGTTGTGTAAGGGGTGAGAAAGAGGCGCTGAGAGAGGCGGGATTAAATCGGAGCCCGTGAGGATTTTCTGAGTGGACTGTCTGTAACCAGAACGAACCAGCACCTACACATTACTAAAACATGCCGCTTACAGTAAATATGGGTGAATAATATATCACAGACTATAGAAGTGATTTTTGTTGTCAGTGTCATTTCACTGCCTTAAAATAGCAACACGATGTACGCGCATGATGTGAAAATGAAGAATGCGCTGGTATTAAAGAAGCCTGGTGCCATACCTGAGCTGTTCCCCTGCAACATTTACTCTCTTGGAGTGAGAACTCTTGGGCGTTGGGAATGAAACATGAGACCAAAGATTGTGGAGACTGTGGAAGATGTTGGCCTATATATGCCAGATTACTGCACAGATCTGGATGACTCAGTTCTCAGTGAAAATGAAAGCGTTTGCAACCAAATTGTCCAGCTGAGCCAGCAGCTGGTGAAGCTGTCACTCAGACAGTGACTCGCAGGCTCTAACAGGGACATTTGTTTCCACACAAGGTTTCAAACCCCACTAATGTGATATATTGTTGCGTCATGATTCTTTTTTTCTGAAATGTGATCACCCATATTCATAACATAGCACACAATTTTACATGTGCCGAGGCTGATTACCTCAAGAAGAGCAGTGGGAGGATATGAGGATGTGAGAGGGATATATATATATATATATATATATGATAAATATATTTGCATAGCTTTGCATAGATATATTTCATTTACAGATGCTTATCTTTGACAGTTACCAAAAATGCTCTAGCTGGAAGTACCTGTGCATATAATCCATTATTCAGAATTTGTGTCCCCAGTCACCGCAAGCATAAGCCAATTCACACGATATTGTTAGATATGTTTAGTTTAAAAATAGTTTTAATAGAGGTTTATTTCCGAGTTTTAACTCAGAAAATGTATCACGTTTTGAAACCTGACACTTGACCAAAAATGATATTCAGATTGTATACTACCTCCTTTATTTTCTTTCTAAAATATTTAGTAGTTTAATTCTCTTGTTTCTTATAAATGAATAAATGTATGTTTAATTCTATAAAATGTCTTTTTACTTTTTTATCTCGTTTTAATATTTTATTTTTTGTTGATTTCATTGCACAGCACTTTGATTGACACTTGTGTTTTAAATGTGCTATATAAAAAAATATGACTTTACTATTAATCGACAAGCAAGCAAATCACTACTGCTAATATTAACATAGCTCGCAAACTCTGATTTTTGCTTCTAACTTGTAACCCATCACACGTGCACACGTGGAGCAGCGGGCAGCTATCAACAGCACCCAGGGAGCAGTGTAGTCGGATGGTACCTTGTTTAGGGGAACCTCACTGGTACCTTCAGGTCCCAAAGGCAATGTCCTAACCACTAGGCCTCCACTGCCCATTAGGAAGGTGTAGCAGAGGATGCTTAATGGACTAAGAGATTTAAAAAATTGCATTATCAATTATTCAATTAAATTAAAGATACTGATAACAGGATGCCCTTTGACCCCCTTTATACATATGTGTAGTTTTTAGGCCATGTCTGGGTCATCTACTTGATTCATCACCTGAGTATCTGGTTACTAACTTCACTGAGAGTGACAGCCCTAAAAAATCCCACCATGGCTCTGAGGGAACTATATTTTTTCTCACTCAGCACATGGCTGTGATGCGAACTTGAGTTACATTGTTGGGCTGCTTCCAGAAACTTCTGTTCATTATGTTCAACCAGGCAACTCTGACCCTGTCTCTTTGATAGGGAATGGCCATCTGACTTTGGGTTTGTAGAAGAAAAGCTTTAATGCTTTAATTACCAAAATATCGAGCGGCTCATTGAAGTGCCTGTGCTGTTGCCGGTGTTGCGTGGATGACAGTGAGGAGTGAAATGACCTAAATGAGACAGAGCTGCAAGACACTGGAAATTGAAAGAATGGATTCAATTAAAATGACTGAGACTTTGATAGCTAATGTATAGGATTGTTCTACACATGAGATTGCAAACTGCCTCACACACAGCATCGTTTTCCTAATATCTATATTGATTCCAGACAAATTTCCTTCACAGTTTGACAGTCCTGAATGCTTGAGGCCAATATGCTGCTGCTGGCAAAAATCCAGTCCAACTGGCATCAAAAGATGGGGAAAAAATATTCACCATGGGAGCTTGATTAACAGGCTGTTCTGATGGGCTAGTTAAAGTTGTTGACACTAAACATTCCAAGAAGGAAAGAAAGCAATCGTGTGTTCTCTTTCATCCAGCCCCATTTTTTAGACGTAGACTTTCAGCAGGAGTGTAATCGCAAGAGCAGTTTTACATTGACATGCTTTGTAAACCATAAATGCAGTGTACATCACAAATGACACATAACGGTTACACATTTTTTAGGCTTTTGGGCAACAAAGTCCTGCATTTTAGCCATTACCGTGCGCTGAGAAACACTCTGGTGTACAAGAGTGCCCATCATCCAGTAACAACTCAGAACAAAACCAAATGACAGCACAGCACAGATCCTTGAAAAATGGAGAGTGGCAGCAGATCCAGTCAAGAGAAGCTTATAAAAAGACCACATTTTTCATTTTCCGAAAAATGCATTCCAAACCCTTATGTACATTAAAGAAGTAAAAGTATAAATAAATAATTAAATTGATACAAAAATGAAATACATAATAAACAAATTAGCGCTGTCAGCATAATTGTGATTAGTTTAAATAAAATTAAATACATTTACACAGATTTATGGCAAACGGGTTATGGGAAGTGCTGGACACCTTTGTTTTGAGCCGTGATTGTTTCACAGCAATAAAAAAAGCCACTCAGCCTCTAGATTCTAGCAGTGCTGGAGTCTTTTTCTGCTCGCCAGTTGCAGGGACTTAAAGAAAGGTTTTGGGAAGTTACTCTGAATTGGCTCTTTGCGCGACTAGCACTTTGGACCAGAAGAGAAAGCAGCATAAGTGCTAGTGTCACTTATACACACATGTGAACACAGTATTATCTGTCTTTCCTCTATCTCCTGGCCACAGTCAGGGGAGGACGGCAGGAAAGGTAACGCTGTGTGTGCAGAGCAGATTTTGCACATAAATACAAACAACCACTATAGCTTTGTAAACCTGATGAAAGCAGTTACCGTGACAGTAGCTCTGAGGATGAGTTCTGTATGCACACATAACACTGCAAGGCTAAACTATAGGACCGAGTGACTAAAAAAAAAAAAAAAAAAGTAAAGGTGTAAGCTAAAGTGTAATTTTATGACAGTGGGCCTCACAGCGTTAAAACTGATTACAATTGCTGTTTGTTGTTGAAATGCTGTTAACGTCATAAGCAGGCAGCTTGAAAGCAAGAACACAGAACTTGCTACCAAAGTTAGCACAACTGCGTGACCATCACATCATCACGACATTACCTAATACAGCGGAATTTGTGGGCGGAGCATGGACAGTGTATTTGGTCTGTAAATGAAATCAGCAGTGTAACAAACCAGCACAGATGGAAAGGCCCTGGGGAAAAGTGTGTGCTGGTATTTGTGGTAGATGTGTGGTTGGTGTGTTTCTTTTTGCATTTATAAAATACACTCACCTGAGCTGTCCTTGAGCCACAGATCTCCAGGGAGATGAGAGCAAAAAAGAAAAAGCTGAATGCTCAGCAGCCCTACTCACCTCTCCACCCAGAGTGACACACACACCACTGTGCGCTGTCACTACACTCTGCTTATACTATAGTAAAAATAAACAGGGGAATCAGGTTGGAAATAATTTTTTAAGGGGCGATTTTTTTGCTCTCACTGAGATTCAGGATCATTTTAAAACACACACACACACACACACATACACACACACACACACCTACACACACACCTACACACACACACACACACACATATATATATATAGTGTATATGTAGATAAATGTATGTTCTAAAATGATCCTAAATCCTGCCTAAAATGCACTGCTTAAATATTTAATATGCAATGAAATATGTAATATGTAATTAATAATATGCCAGTGACTTTAGACATGGTTGGTCAAATGTCCTTTTTAATGCACACAATGCGTGCAGCCACACCTCAATTAAAATGCTCTACTCGTACTAGGGAAAAAATAATTAGTTATTTTGTAAATGTATGTGAAGGGTGTGAAAATGATGCATGTGCTGGTATGAAACTAGCAAAACCACTTTGCATCGCACTTTTCACTGATGTAAAACAGGGCCCGAATAGACATTTCAAGCTCATTGTGGGCACATAAATTGGTAACATTTTGCATTAATCTTATTAAACCCAACATGTTTACATATTACAGTCTACCACAGTTTAGCCCAGCACATTTAGGCTGGTATTATAAAGCGTGTTTCAGCCCAAACTGCTTTTGGAATGAGGTATTAAAGGGTAACCAATCAGCCCAGAGACCATTTATATATCAGAATCAAGGAAGAAAGAAACATAACATCAGCTTATGCTCATGTAAAAATGGCAAGAAAAATGTAAGATATTTTAATTCGGCCCTTTAAATTCAGAACCTGAAAAAAAAACATTTGCTGCATGTTGTAGTGGGGGAAAAAAAGGAATTTCCTCCTGGACAGCAGTGCAGTCTTCATTTTTCCTATCCACTGTGCCTCTCTCTCCAGAATACAAGGCAGGGAAAACTCTGACCTTGCTCTGCACACCTAATCGTCTTTGTGCAAATTACACTCGCATACTTTTCTGAATATATTGTAATTAGGCATATGTATTCCAACGGGCCAGTAAGATATAGTTTCTCCATAATCTCTCATTTATATGCAAAGCAGCGGAGTTAAAGAGCTTAGGCTTTCTTCAATCTTAATGCTCCCCCCGTTTGCCTTAATCAAGTTCATTTTTTCCTCTCATTTCTTCTGTACTTCTCTTCTGACTGCAGTTCAGCTCGCAGAGATTTAAGTTTACAAGCAGTGGGGCACTGCTGAGATACAGAAAAAATGGAGGCCACGCTACAAACATTTCAACAAAGTAGGAAGAAGTCGTAGTCCATTTTATGCAAGCTTTTTCTGTTCACAGGCTCCAGTCAAGCTGCTCATGTTGGGTCAAAAAGCAACGCATTGACTGATGCAAGTGAGAAAGATCATAGCTTCTGAAGCTGTTACGTCAGTTAGTGGTTTGCTATTAGCATGTAGATGAGCTCTGGCTCTAGGTCGTTTTTCCCCTATGGAAAAGCCTGTGGCATACTGGATGCTACGTTAGCGGATATACTTTCTCCTAGATATATTTATATATATAACTGTTTCATTTGAATTTCAGTTGTTTAGTAGGGAAAATAAGAATGCTGCTTCACATGTAATATACGGATGCTACTTTCTGCAAAAGGCATTTCCAGGAAAGTATACAAGAAAATTAACTTAAAATTAACTTATCCTTTAATTTAACTGATAAAAGTTCAAAAAAAATATTTTCAATGTTTTTACTGGTCCATTTAAATGTTTTTTTTTTATATAAACACACTCAAAAACGTTTACCACTGTGTTACATGGTATGAATTACACCATTTAATCATTTGGGAACTAAGGAGGCAAACTGTTGCAGGGCCAACTCAGACTTTCCAGGAATGGGGTTTGTACTTCTGCGCATTTAATGGACATAAGACTGTGTCATCGTAATATTGATCAGTATATATTTGCAGTCAGAACAAAACCTTGTGTTTTTTACTTTGTCAGTTTTTAAATGTTTGCATACTTTGAGAACAATAAATCATCCTTTACAGCATTACATAATCAATGAACTAAACAGACAGCTTAAAAACAATGTTTTGCTTCTTATATGATATTACTATGTTGTCTAACAACCACAATATGATGCATCAAAGTGTTTATAGCATGTATGTACCAACCAAGATGGTGGTGCTATAACACATTTTCATCAGGAACATTGGTGGCCATGCAAAACCCTGCTGGATTTTGAAAAAGAGAATTCAGCTGCAATAAGTCATGCTCTTGGATGTTGCTTTGTGAACCAGGACAGCTCAAACTTGGCAAAACACAAGAAGCACAAGGGTCCCATTTAGCCCATTAGCTAGTTATTGGGATAGCAGCACTGTACTATATAGCTTACAGTGGCAGCCTGTGGGTTTGCCCTGGCAATAAATGGTGCAGGAATGCAGTTCTTGAGTCACTTCTTGACTCTGGTGGAGTTTATGATTGTAAACTCTTGACCATACTGCCTGTCCAGAGAACTTACCGCCACACTCATTGGCATGGCGTACATTCCACCCTCCACTAATGCTGAATGGACTCAATGGAGCTATCAGTAACCTACAGACTGTGCACAGTGATGCATTTTTCATTGTCGGTGGGGACTTGCAAATCTGATTCAGTGCTGTTTAAATTCTACAAGCACATTGATTTTGTGACTCATGGGGTAAACACACTGGACCATTGCACCAATATCTACTGCGCATGTAAGGCAGCACACTGCTCCCACTTTAGCTGCTCGGACCACATCTCTCTTATGCTAATTCCTCTCCTCAAGTGGGTCAAACCAGCCTTGAAGCAGGTAAGAACTTGGTCTGAGGGGGCCATCGCAACACTGGTTTTGGCAAACAGACTGGAACATGTTCGGGGAAGCTGCTACATATGATTACTGATTTTGAGGAATATACTGCATAGGGCATAGGTAATGAGACCATCTACACACATGCACTTATCATCATAACACATTATAATGATAGATAGAGTGCTTATTTTATTTCCTTGTATTTTAAGTGCGCTTATCTCTTATTTCATTATATTTTTTTCAATATGTTATTATACTTTTATTACTTTATTATTGTTAAATATGTCTTGTATTGTGCAATTTGTGAGAAGGCTTCAAATCCAGGAATTTCATTGGTAGTAATGATGTTTCAGTGTTACCTGTATATGACAATAAAGTTGAACTAATCTCCCATCAAACGGTCCAGTGTGGTTGAATAGCTGGTGAATGAGCTACTAGTAATGTTACTTGTCAAGACCACTGCCACACAAGCTAACTAGAAGCCATGGATGACTGAACACTGCTGACTCAGCACTGTGCTGCAAAGCATAACTCAAGTCACATCATGTTTGCTGATGATACCACAGTAGTGGGCTTCATCAGTGACAATGACGAGTCAGCATACAGGAAGGAGGTGAAGCAGTGTGCAGACTGATGCATGGACAACAATCTCTTCATTTTGTTAAAACAAAAGAGATGGTAAAAAAAGGTAGAGGAACATTTCACTACATGTTGTACTTGTAAAACTGTGTATGTAATAAACAAATAAATCTTGACACTGATACTACAAAAAAACAGCCAATACCACTACAGCATCTCAAAACAATGAGCTTTACACCCACGGACACCAGACCTACTCATGGTAATCTACCTTCCTATGAAGTTTAGCTCTGGACACAATCTTGTAGACCTGTTTCAGCGAATTCCCTTCTTCAAAAGTCCTTGACTGACTGGACATATGTGCATGATGAAATAAACTCTTCAAAAAGTGAGTTAGTGACCACTGCTCTATAGTTTGCAAAGTTTTTTATACATGATGTATTGACTAGGTCGTGATGTTCCTTCAGTGAATATGTTGTTGGAGTCCTTTGCACTGGTTCAATAGAGGTAACATTGAATTACATTGGATTTTACTGAGCATGCTGACCCACTGGAAACCCTAAACCTAATGTAGCTAAAGGATGGTTTTTTTCGGAGCCCCTCTGAAGTAATTAAAAGCTGCCGCTTGTCTTATTTGTAGTGTATATACATTATGCCTCGTTTATAAACTAGTTCTGAAAGACTGAAACGTTCCTTATAACTTCAGTGTGAATGGGCAAGGCTTTAGGGCTTTAGTTTTTTTTGCATATTAGCTCCTATGTACAGCAGGGACTGTCTGGACTGGGGAATGAATGGTACATTGTTAAACTTCAACCTTGTTTAAGTATTACATCAAACTCTTATTCGAAAAAGTAAACTTGTTTGCACGAGTGTGGGTCAAACCAAAAGCAAATCTTTACATCTGAGTTCTAAATAGTGCCGGTAAATACATAAACTCATCCACACAAAGGAATTAGAATTGAAAAGGCATAGTCCCCACACACCCAGATCTAATTTACACCATATAATTATTTCTTTCAGCGTAGAGTTGGTTATGGTTCTTGGAAAGACATTTCTCAAGAGCTTTTCTGTTCCACTTCACCCCCCATGTTGTGTTTGACAGGGCCTACCTGCCTTTGTGAATTATCTGTCACTGGCCTCCACCATTTAAAATTAAGCTCCAAACAAGTTCATTAGCTTCCCCTTCATGTTGAATTGATTTTTGCCTCTCCACATCAAAGACACCCCGGCCGTCTGCCATGGAGCATGACTGCAGAGAAACAGAATGAGCTTAGCGTCATTTAGCCTAGCCGCTGTGTGCTTTTTGGTTGCCATGTTGTGTTCTCCATGTTAAATACGCTCAGCTTTATGTGCCATTCATACATAAAGTGGCTGAATTGGACAAAGCCTGCCATGCTGCATATCTGAAAATCATGAATAACTAATTAGCATCCAATTTGTAGAGCGGATTTCTCTTGACGATTGCAGTTTTCAGACAAAGACATATCTAGCTTTTTTTTAACAATTATGTTTTATTTCACTTTATTGTTGCAGTTTATTTATTTATTTAAAGCTCTCTCATCTCATGACCTTTTCTGCCCTTTCCCCATAATGACTGTGTATTCACTGTGTAAAATCTTTCTTGCTGCAATCAACAAAGATTGTATTGCTTAGATGCTTTTCTCTTGATTAGCTGCCAATAAACTGATAGACTTCTAAGCTTCTGATTAATGCTCTTCATGAGGGATCACTTGCAACCAAAAATAGCTCATTTCTGTATTTCAGCATCACACTGAATGTAGTGCAAGTGTAATTTGTACCTTCTTGAATTGTAACTTGAACTGTGTTATTCTCTCTCTCTCTCTCTTCTCTCTCTCTCTCTCTCTCTCTCTCTCTCTCCACGCAGAACAGAGCTGATAAACATTAATAGTAACAAATGTAAATAAAACAAATGTAACTTTATAGATAAATCAGGTTTTAAAATTGGGATGTAAAAATGAACAATGACTATTTTGCTACATAAATCCACACAAACATCAATGGACATAAGTAGAAGAGAAAATTTGAATAAAAGAGCACAATATTATATAGGTGGTGAAACGTGAGGCACCTAATGCTACTCACTCACTAATTAAAAAAAAAAACCTGTTAAATGACTATTTATGTTTTTTATGTGAAATACGTAAAATACAATTTTTGTGGAAAATGTGTAATGTTTCATTTTAAAATAATGCATTTTTATTTAAATAAATCTATTTGCATTTGATCTAAAGTCAGTAGGTAATATATGTATATATTTATTGATCATTTTATTTATTTATGTTTAATTAGGTTCCCAAGTACTTTTGCACAGTGCTTGAGAGCTCAGGCACCTGAATTTTTTTTTTTTTTAAAGTTTACCTTAATAGTGAACTTTTGCATTTTACACTAATATTTTAATAATTATAAAAGCAGAACATAAAAACAAAACAAAATATTGATTTTATGTATGGCAACTATTTTCAGTCTTCTCTTCTTAGCAGATAGGTATTACGTATAGTTATCATCCAGTTATCAGTCAGTCGTCAGTGCTTCATTAAGTAAAATCCATGAAACAGCAGTGGGTCATCAAGGAAAATTCAGGAACTAAACCTGTGTTAATCTTGCAACCTCACAAGACGTTAACTGCATCTCTTAAAGCAAGTAATGACATTTTTACAAGCAAAACACAGAAGAGTGATGATGTTGTGTAAGTTTAGTTTCTGATGAAGTTATAATATCAGTACAGTACACCTCTAACTTACTGTGCACTCTAAACGACCACGAAAGAGCTGAAAGTCATCGGGGGGTGTGAGTTCTGCAGGTGGGAAAAGCACTGAATGTTTTGCATATTTATGAGCACTCCTGGGTAAAATGACCACCTCTGTGTTTGTATTTCTCTTGGAGAAGGATAGAAATTGGCTGCCCATTGCCTTGTCATGTGCATGGCGTCCTTGTGGAGACGGATACCCCCTGTGGATCGGAGGTGTGGAGTGAAGGAGGAGGCGGAGGGCTTATTTGATAATGCCTCCTGCACCTCACGGACGATCTTACAAGTGTACCGGGGGGGGCAAAGTCACATTGTCCTCGCTGTCACTGCTGCAACTTCACTTCCACCCAAATTACCTCTCACACTTCTTGCAGAGCCTTCACTAACTCCAGTAACTCATAACACAAACACCTGGAAAAACATAGACTCTGTTACAGAGAGGAAACCCAAAATCAATACATTATTCAGAACAAGAGAACATGGAAAAAGCAAAGAACCATCTTTAACTGGAATAGAAACTTTACATTATGTGCGGGTTCTTTAACGTTTCAAAAATGTTCTTCACATTCGCACACCTTATTTACAAGAATAATTCCATCGGAAATGTCATCCTCTGGAGGCAATGCTTTTAGAAGTGTAACTTTAAACTGTGTAAGTTGCTCTTAAAGTTTTGATCTGGAAAAACAACTTTCAACTTTTCAACACAAAAATCACCACATGCACTGCAAACTAGATGTGGGAACTGGTAGCTGTAACCTCTGTTAACCTTATCTCTGTTAAATAAAGGCCTAGACACTGCTTTATTAGTCTCCAAAATAATCCCATAATTCTGTATTAAACAGGCCTATACATAACTGTAGGAATATAGTAGGTAGTAGTAGGTTTATTGTCATTTCCACAATATACACAGTACACAGTAAAAACGAAACAACGTTCCTCCAGGGCCATGGTGCAACACAAAAGCAGAACAGATAGAAGCACATGCTAACAGGACAGAACACAAGAGCAACAATACAACTAAATTAAACTAAACTAAACTACAACTAAACAAGAAATACGAGACAAGACAACGTTCAGTGCAAATATTTCTAGAACAATCCCGCAGTAATAAACCAAAGAGATCTAAACAGAGCTTCATTAATCTGCATAATAATTCCAACTAAACTTTAGCTGATATCTACAATAATTCGATATATCGATACCACCTAGACATTTTTTTATCTCCAAAATAATTCCACAGTTCTGCACCAACTAGACCTAAACACAGCCTAAACAATCTCCAGAATATTCCCAAAATACCAATCAGACCAATACATATCTTTTTTAATTTCCAAAATAATCCCATATTTCTATATCAGCTGTCCCAAATACTGAATCCAAATACATGTTTATACATTTCCTACATAAACCAATAATTCTATCTGTATTAGACCTAAATGGAGAGCTAGAAAATAGCAAATTAATCCCAAAGTTTTATATCAATCTGACCTACACACAGCTTAATCTTCAAAATAATCTTAACAGTCAGATCTAAACAGAGCCTTAGTAATTCCCCAGATCGATACCAAATGGACTGAAAGTAGCATATAATGTGCAACACTGACTTAGTAAGAAGGAGCGGCTTTAATAAATTCACCTTTGTCACCAAATTGATTAACCGTGTGGAATTTATAGATATGTATGCGACTTTGCTAAATTGTGAGCTCGGCCTGGTTGAGTGAGCTTTATTGAGTTGTGTTGAGTGAGATTTACCGACTACAACATGATTTAATATTTTCTTGTAAAAATGTCCCACTGCCACTCCCCAGCAGGATGGCACTATGCTAACCACACACTGTGATAGGGCTAAATACTACAGCAACTGACCATCATTTGTGGTACTGATAATGATGAAGGCTAGAACATGTAAAAATAGACCAATAACCAACAAGGTTCACATACAACTCAGTAAAATCAAGGATTTTGATTTAAAAATAATGCAGACAATCTTTTACCATGTCACATTTTGACTCTGATGTGCTTTTAACATCCATAGCAAGCTGCAGTGCAGTCGCAATACCAGTATTCTGGCTACGTATGAAATTTCTGACTTTCCTTTCTGAATTGTGCATGAAAAAAAGTTGGAGGCTCATACAGCCTCATACAACTCATACAGCCTAAAAAAAGTCACATGACACTATAGTGACACTAACTGTGAGCATATTTCCTTTACCTACTTTATGTTTGAACTGCTGTTTCTAGCCTATAGCTTCCTGACATGTATCCCCCCACTTGTCAGACCAAATTTACACCCCTAATCATAACGATATCATACTGTCATATCACCCACCCCCTAATTGTGAAGATGTCTTCAAGCATCACACTGTTACATTTTTGCCTAATCACCCACCCCTAGCTTTCAGTCAGAGTCGTATTATAGTGACGGTGAAGGACGGGATGTCAGCCTGATCAGCACCCCCGCTGGCTCCGAGATAGAGGCTGAAGGGGGGTCCCTGGCCCGGCCTTCTCTGAGCTTATTTCAGCTTGTGTCTTCGGCAACCAGAAAAAGGATAATCAACCTGCCAGAATGTGGCGGCTGTGGATACCAGCCCATAATCATCCTGGCCAAATGCAAACGCCAAGGACTTCTGACTAGGGTACTTATTTGCATTAAAAGAAAAACAGCAGCATTAGAAAAGGCTGTGGTTGCAAACATTGTTCGCAAAGCTGTGCAAAGTTATGAATAAAAGAAAACACAAAACCTCTGCAACAGTTCTGGAGTAAAACAGTGCCTAACACGTCTTTATCACTTGTATTACCTTGCTGATTATTGCTGATTGCCCAATATCGTAACATATACATGTAGTGACTTGACTTTGTCTTGCTGCATGACTCACTTAATTTTGACTATCACAGTTAACAGATGTCCTGATATTTTTTTCTTAAAACTTGCTTGTATTTTAGAATTGCTGGTTCCATCAATTATGTTAAAACAAACCTAAACCACGATACTACCACCACCATGTTTCACATATGGAAGAAGTTTTGTTTTTTGCTACATAAAGTTACTCAAAATAATTTAAAATCTATGGAGATGTAATGATTGAAATTGAGGCAGAACGCAGGTGCCAGTTATTATTTTTTTATTCAGATTGATGGCATTGAGGTGATAATTCCAGCAGGTTTCCTCTTGGATCAATAAAGTTTTCTGAATCTGAATCTGAAGGTTACTTCACAAAGCAAGCTTTCTCAGCTACCCAGACAACTTTGATCCTTAAGTTGAGCATTGTCCAATAGAAATGAACCAAACCACAACCATATGAGAGATTTGAAGAAATGCCAGCGCAGGGAGGAACATAGGAACCAAAAGGTAAAAAAGGGCACATGGCAGGGAACTACACCTGAGAAATACAAAAGTGCACATACAAAGGAAGAACCAGCAGCAGATAAACAAGCAAAAGCACATGGAACGAAAAGAAACGAGGAAGGAGATAAGACTATGGATGGGCAATAATCTAATTTTGTTCTTACAGCAATCTTATAACAAAAGATATTGGATATTTTGACTAGATTTATGATGATAGATTCCAAGATATCATTTTTGTGCCATGTAGACCACTTGTCTTGAAGGCAAAATGCAAACGGCATCTAAATTCAAGGCCTTCTGACTAGGGCACTCATTTGCATAAGAAATACAGAAGAACAATAGCTGCAGAATAAAGGCTGTGGATGCAAACACTGTGTGCAAAACTATGGATGGAGGGAAAAAAAGCCAAACTTCTATAAAAGTTCTGGAGCAAAATGGCACCTAACTTGTCTTCTTTAAGCTCAGCTTTTTTTAGCCCAAGGTCAAAGCTGAGGAGAGGTGAGCGCGGGAGGAGGCCGTAGGAATGTTCACATGATGGAAGCTGTTCTAATTACTGCACTATCCAATTCTCCAAAGGGTGCTCCATGCGTAGATTTTTTGGTCGGCTTCATTTATTTTGACATAGATTCTCATAATGAAATAACAAAGAAACTCCCACACCGGAAAACTCGTCCCACAGACACTTCCACTTGTAGATAATTGGAAAAACTTAACTATGAAGCATTATGAAAGTGTAAAACTCATTTCCCAGGGCAAAGATTTTTTTTTTGCAATGAAATAAAAATAGCCCCTGACCCCCGCCTCTGCGGTGTGTGTTGTGTGTCAGCTATTTAAGGCTTTTAGGTGAATCAGACCATCAAACAGCTTCAATGTACAAAAAAAAAAAAAAAAAAAAACTGGTGGCAGCCGCCTTTGAATGGGTTCAGAACTGATTCATAATACATTTGATATGGAGTGTTTCCTCTAAAAGGCTTTTGGTGGTATTTTGGAGCAAATGCATTATAGATTTCTAGATGTGCTTATAGTGCATTCATGGTTTAATGCTTTGAAAATCCAGAACATTACTAATAATGAGTGAATACTAGTAATTGCAGGAAGTCTTCTGAGTAACGCAAATTTTTGGCTACTTCATCCATTCCTCATATAACGTTTCCCACTCAGTAAAATCCTAATATCAGATTTTGTCTATTTTTGCTTAGGTTTATCTCCAATTTAGTCATTTCCACTTCCACCCACTAGCTAGAACTCCCACAATCACTGAGAACTCCCACGATGCTGAGTGATGTGTGGAACGGTAGGTCCATCCTACTCACCCAGACAGAGCCAGTTGTGCTCTCAGGGGCCCCTGGCCATGGATGAATGTGGCATCACCAGGGAGAAAACTCGCAATCTCTCGATGACAAGGGCGACACGTAGGCAACTGCATCAGTTGTATAGATGGAAATCAAGAACTGGTTCCATTTGAGGACCCGTAGCGTCCTCAAATTGTCCCATTGGAATCGTATGCCTCAGAGGTTATTGATTCCTCCTATCAGTGCTGGCATGTTTTTCTGAGTGCCTGTGCATTGCAAAAACTCATGACACCATGATCTGCGCTGTGCTTCTGAAAACTTTCCACAACAAGGAGCCTAGCAGTGAAAAGTGCAGCTTAATTCCATTAAAAGGTGACAGCAGTGCTACTTTACTGTCTGTAATATGGTCATTTCAAGTAAGAGTGGAAACACCAGCAATATAGGGAAACATTTTTAACTGTTTATCAGTCGGTTAATCAAAATATTCTTTACAAATAGAACTGACTATCGTTAGCACAGACTGAACCCTATAACCATCTTACCATAAAAGCAGTTATTGTCCAATTTCAAGGCATTTCAAGTTCGTTTCACAGCTGTAAACGAACATCCGGAGGTGATGTGCTGTTCGTAAACAATATGTTCATGTTACTGTTCGTGCTGAAGACTCATCAGTTTAAAGGATCCAAACCCAATAAAAACAAATGTGTTCAGCGAATCAGTGCACAGTGCACAGTATCCAGGTCATGTGTCTAAACCTCCGTTCATAACCTCTGTGGCATAACTTTGGCTCAGAGTTATCTCGATCGATAATTTAGATGAAAGCGAGTAGTCTGCAATGTTATATTTATCAGAGTGTAAAAACAAGAGGAAAACTGAAATTTATTCACATAATGTAGCACAAAAGAACACTTGAGAAAAAGTCTGGCCAGCGGTTTTGTAGTCTGGCTGAGATCCTCTATGGTATGATCTAGTAAATGTTTTATATTGTCCAACATAAAAGAAACTTATATCTGTTACATTGCCTTGTTTAACTGTGAAACATGAAATGTAAAGTTATCTTTAAATTTGGGACAAAAAATCAATAACGTTTTGCAAGCTGCCTTTTATTAACACAAACAGTAAGAAATATTATAGCACAGCTATGAAAATGTATGAAAATTAAGAAAAATGAAGATTTTTGCAAACAAACTCAGCATTTGTTCCACGTTCTATCCTTTATCAAAAGAAAAATAATTGTAATTTTTTTAAAAGATGTTATTAGCCAGACACTTGGCACTGTGTTCAGACTCAGAGGTGAACAAAGAAGCTGCAATGGTGCTGAAAACCTGTCTAGGCATTTTTACCACACATAAAACTGATTAGGAATCGATAACAGAACCAATAAAGAATTGCTAATGGAAACCAATAATTGATAAAAAAAATTGATAATGGCATCAATAAAATCTTGTCAAATGTAGTTATATTTAGCTCCCTGTGAGCATGAGTGTAGGATTGTCAAGCTCACTTGATTGAACTCAGTTAAGAGAAACAGAGATTAAAAATGAACAGTGTAATAAAGCATATTTTAAATTCTTTTACTGTTCTCTCTTACACTGTGAAGCAGAAAAAGTGCAGAACCAAGAAACGTTTTCTGGACATGTTTATGGATCATTTTTGTTATTAAATAAATGGCAATATATATATATATATTTTTTTTTTTTGCCATTCATATATATATAATAACATATTATATAACATATTTTTAGAATATTTTATTACTTATAATAGTTTTTTAAATATTTCTTATTTGTTTTAACTAGGTTCCCTTTATCTACTTTTAAGACTTCAGAAACTAGATGATGTCACATTTATGCAAAATTTAGACAATTCTAAAAGCTTCACAAACTGCCAAGCACCACTGTAAATTGATAACAGCTAAAGTATCTGTGACACCAAGAGAAAATCTCAACTTGATTTGCAGCTTGTCGACCAGTTGCTGTGTCGCTTTGCTACTTGTTACTATATGGCAGCTACTGCTCCCATTGGAAATGAGTTGCCTGTCGCTCTGTCGCCTGCTAGTGTGAACGTACGGTAAGGCTGAGGGAACATCCTCTTCACATCAGTGAGACGTTGACGTGTGTGAACGAGACGGGGCCCTTCTGATCCGAGCCGAACAGACCGATGATGTAAATCTCTGGTTGGATTTGCAGGGTTTGGCAGCAGTTCAAGTTGGATCTCTTCTCCTTCAGGTCTTCAACAGCCACTCAGTTGAGCTGATCCAGCTGCAAGGACAGGAAATAAATATGCATTAATGTTGCGGCGGTGGAAATAAAAGTCACTAACGCAGCGGCACATGGATTGTTTGAGAATTTATGTTGACTGTTAAAAAAAAGGAGAGAATGGCTTTTTACGGTAAAGAACAAATTGGCCTCAGAGGAAACGTTTTTACTCTTGTACAATACCACCGAAGTGTTGATGAATGGGAAAAGTGGGGAAAGGAATTTGCCAGTGTTTTTGTGAAATATGATTTAAAATTTGATTCATTAGAATTGATTGTGCCATTATCAAGTATAAACACAATTCTGTTTTAACACATAATCTAGTAATTTCGTTTTTTTTTAATCACTGAAACATGTCGTTGTACTGATTTATGTCAGACTGGTGTTGGTTTTAATGTAGAACAACAAGAGCAAGAAGCAGTGAATCAAATTCACACCCAAATAGTCCAATACTAATTTAGCACTTATTTATTTATTTATTTGTTTGTTTGTTTATTTATTTACTGCCTTCTCTCAAGTTGTTGGTGCATGAAAATGTTGTTTACAAAACATTTGTGTACATTTAATTCATTTGGCTGACGCTTTTATCCAAAGCGACTTCCAAGACGTGGAGCAGAGTAGTGGGAGAGTACCTTGCTCAAGGGTACCTCAGTAGTGCCTGAGCTGGGACTTGAACCTGCGACCTTCAGGTCCCCAGCACAATGTCCTAACCATTAGGCCACCACTGCCCACATCACAACCAATTTACCCCTGAAAGTCGCCCAAGACGCATTTTAAAACCGAAATTTGTCTTTCTTAGATGTATGGCTGGAGCTAAGAGGCAGACGTTGCTAACAAACACTACAAGTCAAAAGTGACCTGGATCTTTTCTCAAATCACAGCTCTTCATTAAAGTGCCACAGACTTGTCCACATGGTTAAGGCCACAGTATGGAAGGAAGCTGTGAAAGAAAATTAACACAACTCCACTGTTCAGCCCAACTTTATGAGCAGCTGTTCTACAGTTCAGGAGCAGGAGTGATGACCTAGAATCAGATACGTCTTGGCTGAGTAACTTCATCTGGGGTAAGTGGAAAATTGTGTAAATTTGGTTCAGGCCAAACCATCGCTTAAAACTCTGTATTTACTTATTAAGAAGCCAAAGGTTAAACTCCACTACCCCTAAGTTTAGCATCATATCACAACAGTAGAATCTAAACTGTGTGGGTTTTTCATTCTTAAACGCATTGGATTTTACCTCTTAAACACATAGGCCTTTAACCCTTTAATGTCTATATGTTTAGCCCTTAATACTTAGGCGATTAACCCTTAAATGCATGAGTGTTTAACTTTTAAATACAAGGAAGTTCAGCTCTTAAATGCACAGGTATTCAATTCTAAAATGCAGACATTTTAAGTCTTAATTGCATAGATCATTAACCGTTTAAATGCTTATGTGCAAACTCTTTAATACATAGGTGTTTACTCTTAATGCATATGTGTTTAACCCTTAAATACATGGATGTGTTACCGCATCAGTGTGTGAGTGTTTAACATTTGCACTGCATTGAATTTTAACCCTTTAACAGGTGTTTAAATGCATGGTTGCCTAACCCTTGATTGTGGTGTGTAATGGTTAATTGCCTGGGTGTTTCTTAAAACATTTCTGGCTCTTAGTGATCCATCACGTAGCATAAACTGATATACAAATTGCCACGATTGTGTACAACTATCAAAACATTGTGGTGTTTCATTACTGGTGAAAGCTTGAGAAATTCTAAGGAGATAAAGAGGAAATTGAAGAAGTAAAAAACAAGCAAGACTACAGGTCGCTAATGAGCTTATTAATGCATTTAATGATACATGTTCAGGTTGCATAATAAATTCTGTTTTCACTCCGTTTATATTATGGACAGATAGGTTTTTCCACTTTTTCTCCCATTTGGTTGAAAGCCTAAAACAGTGTAAAAGATGGTTCTCCCAACGTCTTCCCACACAAAAAGCCATTTTATTAGATCATAATCAAATATTTCCCCCTGTTCACAAACACGGATGTGCTGTTGAGTGAAAACGTAGAGTCTACACTTTCCACAGTTTGTTCAGGTAAGAAAATCACAACATGCTTCTTGTTAGAGTCAGTGAATTATAACTTCTAAGGGTTAATGGTTCTGCTAGGCCTTTCCCACTGGCAGCGTGTCCTGCAGTGAAGATTTCCCTCCACAGTTCATACACTAGGCACCAAAATGCAGAACATGCCCAGTTATCTAATACCCATAAAACAGCAGGCACTAAAAGTGCCATTAGCACTAGCAAAGAGGGCCACACTTCGGAATAGTGGGGACACTGGTAGCAGTCTAGCATTCATAAATGACAATTAATAAGCTATGACTCAGTCATAAGCATGCCCCCAGTTGTGGCATATTACGCTACTGGGGCCTGGAAAGCACTTAACTGCGGCTATTTCGGCTCCATTTAGACGGAGAGAGTTCCTGCTGAGGCTTTATGTGCTGTCGGCGGAGAGAGAAGAGAAAGGAAGTAAAAGGCGAACGGAAGGAGGTCAGAACCTACAACAATAGGCCTGGGTTTAACATGCTTCGTGGCTGGCTGATTAGCTGAATGGGCCGGAGCAGGCGCGGGCGGATCAATGCTTATCAGGCTGCTGTTTTTTCGAATGCAAGCTTTTTTTCTCATGCTCTGCTGTTTACCCCGCTATTGAGTGAAGGGCCATGGAAAGAGAAAAAAAAAAAACAATTTCCTGAAAACTGTCTACGTGGATGATTTAGACGCATATGATCAGCCAGAGATTGTGCTGGAGTGAGACAGAGCTGCTCGATAATATTGAGCTCTTTATAACAGTGTCACTCGCCGTAATGAAGAGTGACTGTCGCACGCCCCCCTTGCCTCCAGCCCGCGGATCATATCTCCCCCAGCCCAGCTTCTCCAGCTCAACCCCACCAGGAGCTGATGACACACTCTGCCGCGGCCACAGAGCAGATCGAAGTGGGGGTGTATATTGGTCACGCTCCACAGGCCGATGTAGTGCCATGTGATCTGAGGACAAGGGTGTAACTGTTAATTCGTGGAAGTGGGGAGGGATGGGTGACAATATTTCTTTTCAGTTCCTGATGCCAAAGCCAGTAACTTGATACCAGTTTACACAAAGGTAATCTGTTCAAATGTGTTTTATCAAATGTATCATTTCTGTAGTGTATTTACATATTGTCACTGTTGGAGAACACCTTTGCATCTCTGTTTTTGTCATTTTTTAGCACAATTTTGCAAAACTCCAGTTGCATTTTACATTATGTCATTAAAACTAAAATGTATTTCCTTTTACTTAATTTGACATTTAAGGATGCTTCCATCCCCTGAAAAAGGGAGCTGGAAATATTAGTTTTGGAAATATGAGGTTTATTTAGAGAGCAACAGTATATTTAACAGTACCCTCCAGAATTACACACTTGCGAGTAAAAAAAATTACCCCCCCCAAAATCAATATAAATATATGTGTGTGTTTTTTTTTTTTTTTACTTTTACATTTATATATTAAATGTAAAATGTTTCATATATAAAACTGTTAAATTATATATTTTTAAATTTTATATTTTTTTACTTGCAAGGGATATATATA
>JBBPDA010000105.1:9299460-9316725 GCA_037974385.1 Arnoldichthys spilopterus
ATCTATCTATCTATCTATCTATCTATCTATCTATCTATCTATCTATCTATCTATCTATCTATCTATCTATCTAGACATTATGTGGAAAATAAAAACTCAAAACCTTCACATTTGTAAGTAGGAGACATTTTATTATGGTTTAAAAATAAAGAAAGAAAAAAACATTTACATGTTTTACATTAACATCTATTCATTTGGCTGACGTTTTTATCCAAAGTGACTTCCAAAACACAGGAAACAATCAAACATTAGAGCACTGAAGTGAAGGCTTCAAAGAAGTTCAGCACATTTCTCTTAGTTATGAAATACAGACAGCAACTATTACAATAAATCCAGATGACAAGTGCTACAATGAAACTAAGTGGAACATTACTATCTGAGGGACATTCAGTCAGTTATCAGGTACCAAAAACTTGTGACCAATAGGCTTATGTGCTGAGGTGCGGAACAGTTGAGTCTTGAGATGCTTCTTCAATGTGGAGAGAGACTCTGTAGATCTAGTGTCGCTGGGCAGCTCATTCCACCATTAAGGAATAATGAAGGAGAAGAGTCTGGAGTGGTGTTTGACATTTTACATTTTGGTCGTTTTTCTGGCATGGAAAGAAGTAAATAGTCAGAAGTGCAGACTTGAACCTGAGAATATAAACTGAATGCAGATGTAGTTGATATTCACAACTGCCTTTGTAATTAATGGTGTAACTGTGTGAGTCTGCATGTAAATAGTACAAAAAAGCATGAATTAATCATAGATTAGTCAACTAGCTCAGCACACATCAGCCACCTCATACTAAAGCTGTCTGGCCTTATTAAATGCAATGTATTTCAAATGCTATCACAAATGCAAAGATGACTTTGGCATTACATGTATAAAAGGTCGGCCTGTATGGAAGGATGTGTGACTTCTCTATGTTGCACGTGTGCTTTTTGGCTGCATGAATGATGAATAAGCACATGCTCTTGACTAAAACCTGCGCTTAAAATAGCGCAGGGAGAGAAGTACATTTATACATGAGATGTTTCACATTACGGAGACAAATTTGCAGCGAAACTAATTGTGTCCATGTAATTCATCTATTAAAGCCAATACATTTTCCTGTTTCACCAGTGTCCGCAGCAGATTTAAATATAGTTCTTTATGATAAATCCAATAAAACGGTACTTTGCGGTTAAACTCTAGATATAACGCTCGCATGAAAAATTCAACCGGCCCCCCTTAAAAAGAAGAGCCTAATTTAGTCATTTGTCACTGGACAGAGATGAGGCTGTGTGATAAAATTTGGGCCTTTCGGTGGAAAATACAGAAACAGACCCCAGAACTGAATAAACACTGAGCATTTATCCGTTTAGTTGCAGTTTCACACTCAGACGCCCTTAACACCTGTGCAGCAGACTGACTACAACAGTCAGGTCTTTGTCAGGTTCATGCTGATTGGCATTTTGCACCGTTGTGAGAGCAGCTGTAGGTGCAGCAGGTTTTATGCAAACAAAGCTTGGAAATAGTTGCTTGCTCTGCAATCCAGCAGTGAGCTTTTGGAAATAATATGTTCAGTGAATTTCAAGTTTTTTTTTTAAGCAGTTTGCTAGTTGTGTAAACTATTTCTAAACTAAAGGTCTGCATATGGTCATTTTGGTCAATTGGTCATTTTGACTATCCCTGTCCTGTCAAAATAGAACATTATTGGGATAAGCTGAATCACACCAGGCTCTCTGACGCTAGACAGGTCTGGCTTCTGAGAAATAATAATAAGTGACTAAAACTTAACAGCTTTAATAAAGTTGGGGCAATATGACAAAATGACAAAAGCCACCAATGAGCAAGCCAGAGGTGACAGAGGCAAGGAAAATCTCTCTAAGCTGAGGGAAGAAACTTTGGGAGGAACCAAGGCTTAGAAGGGGAACCCATCCTCCTCTGGTCAACACACAGACACCAAAAAAAAAAAAAAAAGGTTCATTCATTACAGTTGATTGCAAAAGGTCTGAACACCCCAATTAATGATCTCAAATTAATTATTGTCATTTTATACTGATATATGTAGGCATAGTCGTGTGTGTGTGTGTGTGTGTGTGTGTGTGTGACACAGAAAGAGAAAGGGAGAGAGCAAGAGGGTTGAAACTAATTTAAAGAGAAATTTGAATTGGGTGCTTTTGATATGATTTGACTAGAACTGTCCATGTTCAGATAACATGAATTTAGATACTTTACTTAAACCATGGACATTTGCATATTTCAATGAAAACACGAACAACAGGCCCATAATTATTATACTGAATAAAGCCTTCAGTGGCCAAAAACATAAGCTCCTTATATGCTTATGTAAATGAACATTTTCGAAGTGCTGAGGATTTTTTTTTTTTTTTTTAATGAAAGTGACAAAATTGTTATTCACTTTTGGCTCATGGAAATCTCCATAGCTTAAGAATCTGGCCATAATACGACAACTTAGATAAAATTATTGTATTCTCCCAGTGTTCGCAGCCAAAGGCGGAAATTAAATAGCTTATCTGGGGGGACGTTGAGGAACCTTTCAGTGGTGAAAGCGCATGCTATTACACTTTCAGAAGCGGTGCGTAATTCAGCCTGGTATTAAGATATGAGTTGGCGAATGGTGAAGAACATCTGGGCTTTAGTGTTAAACTGCAGACTCATAGAATGATTTACAATGACATTATATGTTTATTGACATGTATCTTATTCAAACACATAAACTGGGCACATTTTTGTCTTTGTAGTGAGTTTTGAATGTTTCTGTTTCTATGAAACTGGTGAAACAGTGCCCTGATTTCTTTATATGTGCAAGTGGTTCATGTTTATTTTTATAATGAAAATTTCTCAGAGGCACACGAGCTTCACACAGCAAAACTGCATCAAATGGCCACTGCTATGTACTGCAGTTCCGGACCAAAATGTAATACATGCAAAAAGGGAGCATTACTAACATTACTGTGTGGTCATTACACTGTCAGAGCATTTGGAAAGTGTTTTAAGACCTGCGACCACTCTGGACTGTTGTCTCTTCTAAAGGAAGAGTTAAGCAAAAAATGACAAAAAGTTAAATGGACCGTATATCCTAGGTGTAGTCAATCAGAAATCAAAATGTTGCTTCTTTTTTTTGCTAGTTTACTGCATTCTTTTGTTCTATTGTCCCCTCTCACTGTAGTTACTACTGTCAGGTCAAGTCAATTTTATTGCTATAGCACTTTTTACAACCAACATGGCCACAATGCAGCTTTACTGGATTCAGGTCCGAGGCCCTAATGATTCTATTGGGGAAAAACAGGCTAAAATACAAATTTTATATAAGAAAAATCAGGAAAATTACAATAGGTTAATATTCAGGTTATCTTTTAAAAAATGTTAAACGTTTTGTTAAAATTTGAAGAAAAAAGCCGTATTAAACATGTTTTCTGTAGAGCATGTGAACTCATTTCAGCTTAGATCTTTTTAAAATGTATGTACGACAGTATGAGGCCCATTAAAATTAAGTGTGACCCACATACTGTACATGTTAGATTCTGTTGTCCAGAGGATTCTGTGTGTGTTTCTGCCGAATGAGAGGACTTCAGGGCTGTTATTAGAAACTAGTGTCATGTCTCTGACACTGGTGCATACACACACACACACACACACATACATTGAGACTGAAACAATGGCTGTGCTGTGACACCAGTCCAATCAATAGCCACTTCAAACCACGAAGGGAAGAACTGGTGCTCTGAAAAGGACTGGCAACTGTGTAGGTAGGTGTGTGTGTGTGTGTGTGTGTGTGTGTGTGAGTGAGTGTGTGTGTGTGTGTGTGTGTGTGTGTGTATTGTGTGTGCGTGCAAGTGTGTAGGTGCAGTAAGCCTGCCAAGAATAATTGACAAAGTCAACAAAATGTCAACATGGATTTTGATTGTGTTGTTTGAAACACTCTATAGTGTTCTTATGATCCACACAGCCTTTCTGACAGATGTGAGGGGATATGGCTTCTGTTGTTTCACTGCATCAAAATAGAACAAATGCTGCTCAGACACAATTTTGAATGATTGTGGTGGGGCAGGAACTAAAGAAGCATAAACTTTTGCAGCCCTAAACTCTAAAAAAAAAAAACGACTAAGGGTTTATACTCCTTACGTCTCTGGGGTGGTATCCTCAAGAGATACCTTCAGTATTGTTGAACTCCACACAGCCCTCTTTTTATTTTTAATGTGTAGTTTGAAAGCATACAAATATACCAATTTTCCTAGTAAATGAAAAAACAGGTAAACATTGTGGTGAGATGATTATTTTACCACCAAAGCTCCAGAAAAGAAAAATACATAATGTAAATAAAACAGAATGCAAGGATTTTTTAACTCATAAATCCATATTTTATTAAAAATAGAACACAGAAAATGTATGAACTGTTAAAAGTGAGACATATTACTATAATTATTAAAGTTTTATCATGCAAAGATGAAGACATATGTGAACATGATCCAGAAATGCTGTCTTCTAATTTTCTATTTTTGGAAAACATGGACGTTGCGTCCTCTGAACTAATAAGGGACCATCCGGCTTCTTATTAGTGCTCAGTTAAAAAGCCTGCATCTCTGATGGTATTTAGGGTGCGTTACAACTTGAAAAAGCACTATCAATGCTGAAAGGTATATACAGGTTTTAGGGCAACATATGCTCCTTTCCAGACTACGTCTTTTTCAGGGAAGGTCTTGCAAGATAATGCAAGATAACCCTAAACCACATACTGCATCTATTACAATAGCATGGCTTCATAGTAGAGTCCAGGTGCTGAACTGACCTGCCTGCAGTCCAGACTTTTCACTAATTGAAAACATTTGTAGCATCATGAAATGAAAAATTCAACAAAGACCCAGGACTGTTGAGCAGCTAGAATCCGATATCAGACAAAAATAGGACATTTGTCTCCCAGTAATCCAGACACTGGTCTCCTCATTTCCCAGACATTTACAGACTGTTGTTAAAAGAAGAGGGGATGGCACACGGTGGTAAACATGGTCCTGTCCCAACTTTTAGATGTGTTGTTGCCTTCGAATTAAAAATGACACTGTTTACATTTACATTTATATTTAGTTTTTAACATCTGATATGTTTTCTATGTTCTGTTGTGAATAAAATATGTGTTTGTGAGATTTGATTCATTGAATTCTGTTTTTATTCATATTTTCCCACATCCCAACATTTTTGGAATTGGGGTTGTACATTTGAGGGTACACTGACATTGTTTATACCTTATTGAACAAAACTGTACTTGTTTAGTGTAGCTGTGTGTTAGACCAAAGTGAGTAAATGAGGTTTTTCTCAGTTTAAAAGTTTATATACCCCTATGTATTACAGAGCGCTGTTAATGCATAGATATGTACTACATGTAATCCCTGCACAGGAATGGTGGGCCTTTGAATCCCCATCTCAAATAATAAATACAAATCCTAGATTTATAACTAGAACCACAGGGCATTGCAAACTACAGCGCAGGTAAACCCTATTCCAGAAGAAGATAAATTGCAATATGTTGCTCAGACAGTGATGCAAAACTGTACTCACTGAAAAAAAATTGCAGGTAAATTTCACTGCTCTACTGGGGGAGGCATAAATATCAATCTGCACAGCTGAGTCTTCCATTAAGAGCAGGAAAGAAATTGGTTGAGCTAGTCAATAAGGACAAATGACCTCTTCCTACAAAGCCCATTAATGATAAATATGTTTGTCTTTGAAACAATACGGACCAGGCAAACAGCAAGAAATGGTTCCAAGTCGTCTGATCCCCTTTGGAGAATTCATTTGTATTTAAAGAAGCTGCTAAATAATCAGCGCTTATCAGCGCAGACCTTGATTTCCCCTGAAGCTCCATCACAATCTGAAGATAGTGAAGAGAAGGAAAAAAAGGATCATCCCAGGGAATTAGTGCTCAGTTCCTGAAGTTAATTGCTTTGATTGATTTTCTCTCACCACTGCCCCCTTCCTGCCTGCAGTCCTTGTGGTTGTAGGTCATTTGGGGTTATTTTGGAGGCCGGAACAGGCTGCCTTTTAAAAGGAAGATTACTGACTCCCAGCAGGACCTTGAATGAAACAGAATATACACCCGGATGGAGTCCGGCAAGGCTGCCCTCACACTGGGTGACTAGACAAGTCGGTTCTAAATTCAAGTCAATTTTATTTCGATAGCGTGTTTCACAGCTGACGTTGTCACAAAGCAGCTTTACAGAATTCAGGTCCGAGCCCCTAATGATCAAGCCAAACGCAACAGAGGCAGGGAAAAACTCCCTAACCTTGGAGTTACCAAGACTCAGAAGGGGAACCCATCCTTCTCTGGCCAACAGCGAATAGCAATACTAAACAAAGAAAAAGCAAAAAAGAATCACAATTTGTAGAGGTGGGATGAGCTAAAAACCTTGAGCATGGCATAACATTTCCAGCAGATGCATATGATGCATGAATTACGTGTATATGGTCCGCGGTAGTTGAACTGGTCTAGGACAGGTGATGCCCCAAAAGGACTATAAAAGTATTGCATACCAGGATTACAACTACTCATACTTATATAATTAATTAACCTTAACATAGACAAAAAGTCATACTGCCCCCTATGCTTCCTCGAGTGTACTGCAATCTGTCAGGATGACCATTTGGATCATAAGCTCAACGTGTTTCATTTCTTACTGTATGCGTCTCCTTGCCTTAATGACAGCACCAATTCTGTCAGGTAAGGAGACACCAGTCTCTTGAGATTTTTGTTCATTTTAGCCTGCTCTTCCGTTACTTTTTCAGCAACTTTTTCAGAGAGTCCCTGTGTGCCTATTTTAGCATTTCACCACCTGTTCCAAATTGAGAACTGGGTCTGATGATTTTACTGGTCAGTCAGTGTTGCCATGTTCCATCATGTGTGTTAAACCAGTCCCACACATTTGGATCTTTGCACCCTACAGCTGTCATACTGGAATGTGGAGTGTCAAAGTTATGTTCTGCTCAGACAAGAAACTAGTGGAAGTGTGGGCTAACAGGAACTGATGTAACCCCTGCCTGACAGGATTAATTCTGTCAATAGGCAAAGGGATGTGTAACAACGACTTAGAGGAAAAATAATGTGTATCACAGTTTTTCGTGTGAGGAATCTATTAACATTATAGGGCCAGTGGTTTGTTTTGTACTCTAGCCAACACCTGGCATTGGGCATGGTGATGTTAGGCTTTTGTATGGCTGCTCTTCAGTGTTCCATTTTACTGGCCAGTGCTTTTCTACAGAGGTTATACAAGGTGTGCAATGCAAGAGGTCAACCATTGGGTGCACCTAGGGGTGCCTGGAAAAATTTGGACAAATAGTGTAAATGTACTTTGACTAAAATTAGCCCTGACTATGGAGCTCAGATGAACGGCACTGGTTGTGTAACTGTAGTCCCACAGGCTTTGTGGGGTTATGGGGTGTTTTAAAAAGGCTTTGAGATAGTTTAGGGTGGTATATGTTATGGACTCAAGGTGGTGCTGTGCTTGTTATGTCAGAAAGTCCAATTTTCTGTTGGACTTTTAAGGAACTTGAAAAAAAAAATCTCAGAAAGATTCCCCTACATGTGAGAGATTTGTACTTGTGCGAGAAAGTGTCAAGAGAAAACGCTGCACTCTGAGGGTTCGCGTCAACATGCTGTAAGACTGCACTGTATATATTTAGTGTGTCTGCAGGTCGCTCTATTTCTTAACAGAATGATTTATTTCCTGACAGTGTTTATTTCCTCCGAGCGTTGACTTTCTACTACAGCATTCTGTAGCTTTAAGTGCATTCATCCCCGTGCACACAGACGACTATTGACATGTGTATCAACCGTCACTGTTTTATTAGACACTGACATTTCTTATTGGAATGGTAACAAATGGCATTTCCCTAGACAACTTGTTAACTTTTAAAGGTTGATAGATTCAGCAGGCACAGGGCGAGCGGATCAGCGACACGGCTGGCGGAGAAACGAAGGAAAACAAAAGCAGGAGATTAGTGTGTGTGTGTCAGATGGAGAATGAAGGGTGCAAGGCATGGGCAGCAGAAGCCTCAGCCTGACCTCAGAGCACTGGACACAATCGATCCAGACGCACCGGCCTGTGGCTCTCATCGGAGAGAATGAAACACGAGTTAGAGCTCGGCTACTCAAACACACACACATACACACACCCATCAATGAAGATCTATTCCCATTTCACACCCTCAGCTACATTGTCTTAACTTCTGAACTGGCATTTCAACTTTGTTCACTTTATTACAGTCCTTTCCTATTAAATAGTTATTTAATATGCTTCTAATGCATATTCCCACTTCAAGTTTAGATTTTGCACATAAAGAGAATGTATTCATAATCTGAAACTAAAAATGTTTTAAAAATTGCACTTGTGCAACAGCCATTTGTTTCAAATTTCACATGAAAAGCAGCAATCACAGTCAAGGTGAAGGAGCTTCCTAAAGCTTTCATAGACAAAATCACAGGTGGGCAGTGAAGGCCTAGTGGTTAGGACATTACCCTGGGGACCTGAAGGTCACAGGTTCAAGTCCTGGCCTGGGCACCACTGAGCTTCCCATAAGCAAGGTAATGTTCCTCTACCCTACTCCCCAGGCGCTGTTGATAGCTGCACTACTGCACATATGTTGGCTTAAATGCAATATAGAACAACACTAAAATGGAAAATACTACAAAGCCATAGTAAATACCATAGCACACAAGCATTTCTACATATCAAAACCTTTCTGGAAGAATGTACTCTAACCTGATGAAACAACAACAACAATAAAAATAACTCTTTGCCAATTTTACCAAAAGATGAAGAAAGAGGAGTTGGGCATAGCATCCCAAGAACACCATAGCCACAGTGGGAGAGTCATAATATGGAGCTATAGTTGGTTGGTTGGTTGGTTGGTTGGTTGGCTGGCTGGCTGGGTGGGTGGTTGGCTGGCTGGGTGGTTGGTTGTTTGGTTGATTGAATGGTTGGTTGATTTGCTATAAAACATGTGAGTATTGACACATGCTAAATACATAATTTAAAAAGAGAGCACACAATGTATGCTTAAATAGCTTAAATATTTACAAGGAAAGCAGATTAGATTTTATAGAAAGATAATGAGAAAGACCTTTAAGAGAGAGAAAGACCACATTGCTATGAAAGACCTCATTTGGCTATTAATGTGGGTTTCAGTCAAATTCCCAGCAATCCTGAATAACTTCTTTAACATGTAAGCCCATTTAAGCTCACATTAAAACTCTATGTCAGATCTTGATCCTCAAAATATTTCTGTTTTCTAATAAATGCAAAACATGGCTGAGCTTTCTTATAAGTGTTTTTTGAATTTTCATTTAAAGTCAAGGCCTAAGCAATAATAATACTCAAATACTTCAACTGATCTACTTTCTCCAGCTGTCACATTTTGCGAATAACTGGCAAGACATTACTATCATCATGCAGCTTTTGTTGTACAAGAAGCTCTTTTGTGTTTGGTCCATTTATCTGATATCCAAATGTAGTGAGGTGCTGAGAGATGTTAGAAAAAAAAAGTTTGACCTTAATGGCCAAGAAAGTGACTCTTTGTCATTGTGAACACACTCAAGCACCACAACAAAATGTGACCTTTGCATTTAACCCATCACATGTGCAGCAGCAGGCAGCTACCGACACCGTCTGGAGAGCAGTGTAGTGGGACGGTACCTTGCGCAAGGGTACCTCAGAAGTTCCCGGGATGAGACTCAAACCTGCGACCCTTAGGTCCCAAAGGCAGTGTCCTAAGCACTAGGCCACCACTGTCCTTGGTCACCACAGCCAAACAGCTCAAGACTAGATTGTAAAAAAGGTGAGCGTGATGGTGCATCACTAAAAATGTATAAATGATTTTTTGCCAGTTTTGATCAAACATTAAAAATCCTAAATATTTTGTTCTCATATAACACAAACATTTATTCATTTGGCTGATGCTTTTATCCAAAGCTATTTCCAAAAAATGGAACAGAGTAGTGGGATGGTACCTTGCACGAGGGTACCTCAGCAGTGCCTGAGCCAGGACTTGAACCTGTGACCTTCAGGTCCCCAGCGCAATGTCCTAACCACTAGGCCACCACTGCCCAAACAATGCAGGAAGAGGAGTAGGCTTGTTTGTGTTTTTATGCAGCCTTTAAGAAATGTACCAAAAGCTGTACATGAATCTAGTGTTGTGAAATAGCATGTTGTGATCACGCTGTTCTGCCAAGAGAATTTTAGAAGCAATTTACTGTGAACTGACAGGCTGACATGAAGTTGGAAAGTGAGTGCCTTGAAGGCACTCATGCATTTACTAATGTTCAACAAGCAGCTCCTCTATCACCACACATTCCCTTCAGCTTTTCCTCTCTTCTAGCTATCACAATGGCTATTGCCTTAATCAGTCTTGTGAACATTTTGAGTAAAAATCTGACTTCTGAAAATATTGGAAGTTGTTTGATCACTGAAGAGAGATCAGAAGGCCCTTAATGACTCACTGAAATTCTCTGAAAATTCTCTTTTAAATGGGGAAGTTTGTGGAAAGGGTCAAGTCAATGTTAAAATTGGGCTGAAAATCTTGCATAGCCAGCTTAAAAAGTAATGAAAGCATTTGTGCAAAACTAATTAGCATCACAGGCCCTGTTCATGTCTGGCATTAACATGTGTCTTGGATGACCAGATCACAATTGGACAACATTAATTACAGATGTAAATGCACCCAAGATGCACTGAGATCTGTTTGCTGTTACCATATTCATATGTGGTCGGGGATGAATTTGGCCACATTTTTTTAGAAGTGTATATGCAATGTGTTCTTGGCCACACTGAAGGACCTCCTACTCAACTGATGTCCCCTGTGCAAAAACACCACTGATAACATTTCTTCCTGTCTACTACCACAAAAAATAAATACATAAATAAAATGATGCCATATTGAAAATGCCAAGAAATAGCCACAGGCTGTGTCCAGGTACCTGACTAAAGCTTCTTTTCTGATCTGCTTGCCCTGATTTCACCTGATCTGTAGCCCATGGCCTATCTAAACATACCGGTAGAGATGACCAGAATGTGGATCCACTTGACCACCAGAAAAGCAGCCATGGCCTATTAGTTGGAGAAGAGGGCTTGTGACTAGAGAGTCAACAGTTCACCATTTCCCTGGGCCTTGCAAGGAAAATGTTGGAAGGGTTGAGTAAGTAAGCAGTGCTTTCCCTCCTCCGATGTGTATGGCTGAAGTGCACTTGGGCAAGGCACCTTACCCCCTAGCTGCCCTCTGCTCCTTGTAAATGTACACTGGTTTTATATAAAATTCAAAGTTCACAATCTGAATAAAATATAAGAAAATAAAAAATAAAATAAGATGGAGAGGACGCTGTCGCGTCACAGTGAGAAGGTCCTGGGTTCGATCCCTGGGTTGGCCACGGTGGCCTTTCTGTTCGGGGTTTGCAAGCTCTCCCCATGTTCATGTGTGTTTCCTCCAGGTTCTCCAGTTTCCTCCCACAGTCCAAAGGCTGCAGTATGTTGTTGGATGCTCTAAATTGCCTGTAGGTGTGAATGTGTGTATGAATGGTTCTCTGTCTATGTGTTGCCCTACGATGGGCTGTGCCTCTTGTCCTGGGTGAACCCCGCCTTAGGCCCGCAGTCAGCTGGATTGGCTCCAGCTTCCCAGTGACCCAGAAACGGAAGAAGTGGTTTCGAAAATGGATAGATGGATGGATGAATGGAAAGGAAATGATCTTTTATTTAACTATTCAGACACAGCCAGAGTCTGTTGATTTGAATTTTATCTTTTATATTTTTTTAAGTCTGAAGCAATGTATATACACTCTATACTATCCTATGCTACTATACTCTGATACTCCCATGATTTATTATGAACTTGTTTTTCATTGCTGGACAGTAATGACAGATTCAATTCAGGAAAGGAAAGAAAATAAACAAAACAAAATAACCAAAAAAAAACAAATAGTGGTAAAACTATTTTATGTTTTAATTATAACTGAACTAAAACATAACATGGAAAATAAAAAATGACAATAAATTCAAAAAGAAGGCAAAATATCTTCCTCTGAACATGATACAGGCAGTTGTGAAGTGTCACTAAAAGTGGTTCGTTTTTTTACATTTCTGTTCCGTTGATTATAATGAGTAATAATAATTGCACAGTGATATAAATGTTAACTCTGTGTATATTTGAAACATCACAACTAACTTTCAAAAGACCCCAAATGACAAAACGGCTCAAACCTTTTGGCCTCTTTTCTTTCACTGTGCTCCAGCGCTGAGCGCCAAGGCCTCTCCAGTTCCTCTGATAATACAATATGGAGAGGAGCCATTTGTGCGGGTCAGCAGCACTTGACCTATAACTGGGCTGTAGCCGCTGAAAGCACACATTTGGTAATGACAGATGATGTAGCTGAAAGTCGCTTCCTCCGAAGCCTCATCATTAGCCGGAGAGCCAGAGAAAGAAAGCCTGCTGAGCTCTATAAAGGAGCCAATGCTTTTGAATGAGTGACATTAATTGGTGTTCAAAAAGTCTTAATCATACCTCCTGGCTAAAAGATCAGGTTAAACTTGGTCATCTGTAGCTCTGAGGCCGCTACAGAGAATACTGGCAATTACTAAGGCTGTGAAAATAGTTTAATGTGAACATGTAAATATATATAATATGATTATATATGTATATTTTAATGTTAACATTAAAATAAATATATGTAAGATATAAAATATGTATTTAATTATTTTTTTAATGATTTTTGTTTTATGACCAACTTTCTGTACAGAATATTTTTTATTAGACCATTTTTAATACCCAAAGCTCACACTGTGTGGGATAAGTTTGTGGTAATTTAGCTTAAATGAGCTTAATGTAACCTAAATTTAGCTTTTGAAAACACATAATATTTAGTAAAAAATTTGTCTAATACACCACATTTAATGACCCTCCTTGAAATTCTAATTGACAAAATGTAACTGTAGCATACGTATTTATTATTCACTTACTTAAGTCAACCTGAGTGTTCAGAAACTCTTAAGAGGTCATTCATGACTTCCTGTTTCTTTGAGGTATAAATGCATGGTCACAAAGGGGCCAGATTTCCTTACATTCGTTAAAATGGGCTAAACTAGAGATAATCAGTGTTGTAAAGTTATTGAAATTAATAATTAGTTAAAGATATTAGTTGCTTCATTCAAAAGCAACTACATTACCAATTACTGCATATAAAAAGTGTTTCATAACTAGGGAAAGTAACACATACAAAGGAAGACAACCATGGTTGTCTGTTTTGCAAGTGCTTGAATGGGCCCAAATGAAATGAGACAAAATTAATTGACAATAAATCAGTAAGTGTAATGTGCCAGCAGGGAGGAACACTCCCTCCCCACCCAGAACTCAAACCTGCGCTGCCACATTTACATCGCAAACGTTATGGTTCACACCAGGAAGCGGGAAAGGGGCCCGCTGCGAAACAAACTGAACTTAGAGGCCCTGCGCCAAAAAGAGGTCAAAAATATGACACAGCAAAAAGCGGATGGGTAAACCACTGGTGTTACATGTAAGCACAGCGTGATGTAAGCTAGCATTCCCCAGGGCTGGCCCAACGTAGCCTGCTGCTAACTGCTAGCGAGTGATGAATCATGCTTCTCTGTCTCAGTCTGATGAAGAAGTCTGGTGAAGTCAGGTTACAAGTTTACGATTAACCTGACCAGTAAATAACATCAATCAGCCAGAGCATTAACACCACTGACAGGTGAAGTGAATAACGTAACTATCTAGATATTTCATTACAATGGCACCTGTCAGGGTGGTGGAAAATATTAGGCAGCCAGTGAACAGTCAGTTCTTGAAGTTAATGTGCTGGGAGCAGGAAAAATGGGTGAGCACTAGGATCTCTGACAAGAGCCATATTGTGATGGCTAGACAACCGAACATCCCCAAAACTGTAGGTCTTGTGGAGTGTTCCAGGTGTGTAGTAGTTAGTTTCTACCAAAAGGGATCAAAGGAAGGACAACCCATAAATTAGCAACAGGTTCATGGGCACCCAAGGCTCACTAATGCATGTTAGGAAGGCTAGCCTTTATGGTCCAATCCAGTGACTGCTAACTATGATAGAAAGGTGTCAGAACACAGTGCCCAACAGTCAGAGGTGATATATACATATATACATAAATATATTTAATTTAAAAATATATAGATTTATTAATCTGTGAAAAATATTTAGTTTGGTTTTCTAAAATAATCAATTAAATATTTACATTTCTTTATCAAGCTTCTTAATTTCTTTATTAAGCCCCTTGGTCAATTTTGTGCATTTAAAAGGAAATTGTAATATTTAATTCACACTTTTCCATCGAAGCCCCAGAATAGGTTGATCTCTTCACTTTTCCGCTTGATGTAACTTGTCGCTTTGTCAGTTTTTCCATTTTATCCACTCGGAGGAGAAATAACAATAAGTTAACTTTCTGAGCCTGAAGGAAAAGTGGAGGGGGTGAGTTGTCACCTGTTTGATTTGACAGCTTTAATTCCAGGGTTAATTACCCCCGCCTCAGTGATGGAGCTGATGTGAAAAGAGCTGATGTGATGGAGCCTGACAGAAGCGAGCTGGGGAACAGGAAGACGAACACAAACGACAAACTAAAGCTGCTCAAATGCTGGGTTAGGAGCTTTCCTTAGAGATATGATGAAAGACTTGCTTGCGCACAACTGAACGCATTACAAGCAGCGGTTAAGTGTATTACAGCTGCCATGTGTTTGTTTTGGGACCATTCTGACATTTCTGGTTGCTTTCAGTCAAAGCCAAAGCTATTTACAAAGTCAAAGCATTAAATACAGTCAAAATATTACCTGCAAATTGTTTACCAGTGAGATTTAAGTTCCCATACGTGTTTTTAATCTATTTTGTATATTATGATATATTCATGCATTATGTTTTATGCCCAAGAAAAGCCTAAGAACACATTAACACCTTTACCCCATAATGATTGCAGGGACCCTTGCATATGTGTATTTACTAGCAATGGCTTAATGTTCTGCTGCCCAGGCCCCACCCCTTCTTCCATGATTTACTATTGGCAAACAATATTATCATTAAAATGGCAAAAAGCAACATCTGGATAGACATTTGGTCAGCAACATAATTTGGTGGAATGGTAGGCTTAGTTAGCAATTACTGTAGAAATTTTACTGTAGAAAGTTTTGCTTAGAGTTAGAATTTTTTTTTTTTAATTAACTCTTTGTCATTGTAAACACACACAAGCAACACAATGAAATGTGACCTCTGCATTTAACCCATCACACGTGCACACGTGGAGCAGCAGGCAGCTATCAACAGTGCCTGTAGAGCAGTGTAATGGAACGGTACCTTACTCAAAGGTACTTCAGTAGTGCCCGGGTTGGAACTCAAACCTGCAACCTTCAGATTCCAAAGGCAGCGTCCTAACCCCTAGGCCCCACTGCTAGGATGCTGATTGACTCTGATCTATATTATAAAAGCAGATAAAATACTACTTTGTTCCTATTATATTGTAAATGTAAGTTTTTAATTTTGGAATATTAATGTAAAAAAATATTTTCTTAAATTAAACTTCAAATATTTATGGCATTAGAAATTACGTGTGGGGTGAACATGTTAAAAAAACAAAAAAACTTGGGAATGTTCCACAGTGTATTTTTGGAATTATTCAAAAGGATAGAGACCTACTGTAAGGTGGATTTCTTTTTCTTACAAAAATCAAACTAAACTAAGAACAAAACATAGAAAGGCTCCATTTTCCAGAGCTCAACCTCCCTTTCTTTGCAGTACACCTGCTTTGATCAATTTGCAGTTTGAAAGATGTTTCTTTGACCTTCTGATCTAAAGTTATTAAGCTTTAAATACAACGATATCATCTAGGTGGAAATGTACCAAATCTGCCCCCTTAGAAAAGGGGTTAACTGGTAAGAAATCAGTTGGCATTTGTTGGGAAATCAGTTGGCAAACCCGAGGGCAGTTCTGATATCTACATTTCAGTTTGCAATGTTACAGTTAACAGTTCATCTTACTGTTAAACTGCTAACTGTAATAAGACCATTGACATTAGTATTGTTAGCACCTGTATATTCTGTTATTCAGTATTCAC
Organism: Arnoldichthys spilopterus; assembly: GCA_037974385.1. Lineage (NCBI taxonomy): Eukaryota > Metazoa > Chordata > Actinopteri > Characiformes > Lepidarchidae > Arnoldichthys > Arnoldichthys spilopterus. The sequence goes on from JBBPDA010000105.1 coordinate 9,315,559, forward strand.
TGTTATGCTCATTTTTGACCCTGTTTCATTCAAGATGATATTTTATTATGTCCAAAATGAACTGAGACAGCACACGCAGGTCCATTTTAAACTGTCCTAGGAAATTCTCTGTTTGAAATACTATGAATATTAGGTAATGATGCCTTTGTGGCCAAGCTGGAGAAGGAAATGTGGGAAAAATCAGTTTGAACGTAACCCCAACTAAATCCTGTGATTCACAAAGATTCACAAAGGCTCTGACCATGTTCTTGTTCCCAAATGCCATTTTACCTTACACCTGGAACAAAAATAACTCCATGTTTAAATCTTTTTAATCGTTTGCCTTACTTTATCATATTTATATATGAACATGGGGGAAACATGGGATATTTTGTCACTTGTCCTTTACATTGGCATTTTACTGAATATACCATAGCCTAGATCTTCAGTCCCAGTGTTTCCTATTTTTAATGAGTTTGTATGCAAACAGCAGCTAAATAAGCTCTGTTGAAGCTACTGTAACACACTGGTGCAGAGGAAACATTTGACCCAAAACATACAAATTTATTTAACTGTCATAACTCATCTGAGAGGTGTTAACTGTTTAAAAAAACATATTTATTGATATAAGAAACCGATTCTCATCAAACTGAAAACAATTCCAATTTCAAAAAAATGTCCCCAACAAATTCACAAGCAACATATGTTTGGGGAATGTTCTGGCTTTTCAAGATAATACCCAACAAAGAAGAAAATTACTTCTACTCTAATGTAGTCCTCATCTTAAAAGCAATGTTTTGATGCTAAATGCCCTGTACATTGTCTTAGAAGAACATTTGCATCATTAGTGAGTCTTATCAGAGCTTTTTCAATGATGAAGCCAAGTTCAAAAGCTGATTTAGCAGTTATCAGAGTGGAGGAACTGACACATTCTGGGTAATTGTGAAGTTTAAATGATTGCCTGGTAGTAATTTGTACCTGAATAATGCATTACTGATTGCCATTTTATGGCTAATGCACAGTGTCATTAGGAAGCCATACTGAAAGACATTTAGCCAAAGGCGGTCATATCACACACACCTAATGAACTGCTGACCTTCACTTAAAGCGTTTAATCACACACACACACACACACACACACACACACACACACACACACACACACACACACACACACACACACACACA
>JBBPDA010000105.1:9325398-9338213 GCA_037974385.1 Arnoldichthys spilopterus
GATGGGTTAAATGCAGAGGTTGCATTTTGTTGTGGTGCTTGAGTGTGTTCACAATGACAAATAGTCACTTTCACTAAACCATCCGTTTACAGAAACACAGTTTACCAAACCCTACTACATCACTACTAAATGCACCAGAGTGTTAACTAAACTCAGAAATTGATGAGTGAATTGTTATGTTTGAAATAATCACATGGGAAAGATTTTGCTAGATATGTGGCTGATGTGAACATTATTAGCATATATAGTAGCATAATCTCATTTTTGTTCCCTTGGCCTTAAATTAGCTAATACGTTCTAAGCTTTGGTCTTTTGGTGCACTGCATTAACTAAGAATGAAATCATCCAACCTTAGTAGCACCCCAGAGATAAGAGTGACTATTTGGTGGGATCATGGTGGTTTTCATGCATGTAAATGATCATGATGACAGTTCACAGTGCTTCTTGAACATGAGAGTTAGCACTTTGTCCCCTGCCCACTAAACCCCCATGTCCTGGCAATGATCTGATCAAACAGGGCCTTTATGACAGTCTTTTCTTTCAAAGAGCTGACAGCCCTCCTGTGCTGGTAGGTGGGGGGGCATGGACGCAGGTTTGTGTTCTGTTCAGAAGGACAGTATGTGGCCATGTCTTTTCTTCCTGCGGAAACATTATGCACAGGTCTATTCAGCTCCAGCTGATTCATACACTCTGTTCCAGCCTGCTACACAAAGGAACAGGTCCAAAAGGATCCTAAATTGGTCCTTTCAGCCACATGTTCTGGGACAACTGACCAGTTTCCAATTCCTACAGGAAACCAAAATCTAGACCACTGGTCCATGTGAAATTTCTATAACAAATACAAATGGTGGTACTGCAGTTACGCTCTTAGAGGACATATCAAACGAATGCTGGGAGCATGTGGCAGCCATGATGCATATGTGTATGTGTTCTGAGCACCAAGTATATACCGGCCCTATGAGAGCCATCATTAATCTTGCTATTAATAGTGTTAATAAACAATCACTCTGTACACAACACAGTGTATGTAATGCATTTCTCTATGTTGTATTCTACAACACAAGTCACCCTCAACTAAGTTTAATTCTTTTCATGCAAATAATTACTTACTGTGAAATCAGGTGTGGCCTGAACATTTTCAGTCTAGGAAAACAGGTAACTAGGAAAAAAGGGTAATGCTCAGCTGATAGGCCCTATACACATGTGTGTTCAAATCTTGGATAAATGAATGTGCTCTGAGTGACTTAAATGTTTAAGCTGTGTTTTGTAGTGATGCTTGATTGTATGACCTTTGTATGTTATTACTATCCGGTGTTGACCAGAGGAGGATGGGTTCCCCCTTCTGAGCCTTGGTTCCTCCCGAGGTTTCTTCCTACAGCTTAGGGAGTTTTTCCTTGCCTCTGTCTCCTTCCTTGCTCACTAGAGGGCTCGGACTTGGATTCTGTAAAGCTCTTTGTGACAACATTAGTTGTAAAAAGCGCTATAGAAATAAACTTGACTTGACTTGACCTTATATTTGCATTCGTGTGCCTCTGTACAACACCAACCTGCAGCCCTGACTGTAATTCTGTGTGTTTAACTGTGAGGAGCAGTAATCAGGCTGTCCAGAATTTTTTTTTAACCTGTGGGGTTTGAGCTTCATCCTTCATAGGATTGGTGAAGTATGGATCAGTGTCTTTATGGGACCTGACGTCGAAATGTTGACAATCCTCCTAAAATGTGATGTAGGCAGAGAAATTGCCACCGCTACTGGGTTCACCCTCTGACTGCAGAACCATAGGATATATCCGGTCCTAAAGAGCGGTTAATTAATGGCATGTAGATCCAATACAGACATTCTTTCTGTCCTCATCAGGATTTTGGCAGAAACTGCTGGCGTTGTTGGCATCTGCAACTTGCACATCTGACCCGACGCATGTCAGAAAAATGCACGATTCAGACGTCCATGTATTAAAGTAGAACTAGGCTGTTAGGGGTAAAACTAAGCCATCAGCAAAGTAGACCTAAGCTATTAGGGGCATAGATGTTTGCTCCATGGTGGATGAAGTTTATACCATTTTGGGTTTAGAGAGAGAGACCCGTCCAACTCTGCACATGCTAAATACACCTGTGCTGCTGAGTGACAGAAAACCATTCTGCAGTCATGCATGGCATTCTGTTCATGTGTATGAAGTTTTGTTTGTGAGTTTGACCAGAGTGTGTGCATGTGGCATGCTAGTTTCAGCTCCTGTTCCTGGTAGCACTAATGTTGCTCTGTAAGTACAAAGGCTTCCCATAAATAATACATTGCTGATGTTTTTACAAGCGCCGTGGCTGTAGATGTTGACACATTAAAGCTGTGTAGCAGCTGTTCATCCTCTGTAACTCTGGCCTCCTGAATGGAGCATGTAAATGAGAGTTTAATTACTCTATGAAGGTTTACCAAGGGAGTGAGTGACATCATCACCATGCAGATTGCAAAGGGAGGACACCTAAAACAAACACAAAAGCAGGTGAGATTCCCCAGTTTCCCTCCACTCAGCTTGATTTATTTAAAGAGCTTCATCCCAAAATGCTGTATATCCATAAAAATGTCGGATATGAAAGAGTTTGAAAAGAATAACAGCTGACATATGCAAATACATTATGCAAAATACATTTTATGTCGCTAAAAAGGTTATTAATCATAATATAGCCTTGATATTTACTGTATGCTAAAGCGCATCCAACTATGTATATCAAGGGGAAAAAATAGAATGTGAAGGATCACCTTGTGCTACTGAAACAGCTCTTTCTATGGTGCACTGTGTTCTGAGCCCTTTCTATCATAGCCAGCATTCACTATTTAAACCACAGTAGCTCTTCTGTTGAATCGGAACACATTGGCTAGCCCCACATGCATCAATGAGCCTTTGGTACCCATGGCCCTGTCACCTGGAACACACCATAAGACCTGCCATTTTGGATTTTAGCGATCACAAAAAGCCCCTTGTCATTGTGGCTTAGATACTTACGGTCTGCCATTTTTCCTGCTTCCAGCACATCAGCTTCAAGAACTGACTGTTCACTTGGTGCTGAATTTACCCCATCCCCCTGACAGGTGCTGTTGTAATTAGGTCATGAGATAATCAATGTTATTCACTTCATGTGAGTGGTTTTAATGTTGAACAGTGTACATCACAAAATACATACAAAAAATAGACGAGGGCCTTATGAAAGGAGGCATCATACATACAGGCATGAGAGTTTTATCTTGAGATGACATTTAAACACATTTGGTGAGTTTGCTCTGTATTATATAGTTTTTTAATCTATTGTTTTGCCACTTTCTGCTGCTTTTACCTTTGTACTGCTATAGCAATGCAACTTTCCCACTTGTGGGAGTAACAAAGATTTATCTTATCTTATCTTCTTTATTCTTAATTTTGTCATTTCTCCAGAAGAAGACCATTTATTCAAAATAATGAATAACTCGTCAGCAGAACTACAAAAAAGCTAAAAAGCAAATAAGAGGCTCTGAGAAGCAGAACTGACAGAAAACACCTGTAAAAAGCCTAAAGACGAGGCTGAAAACAATAATGAATGGGCGGGGTCAGTGCTCAGCTGTAGGTGGAGCTAGATAATGCTAAGGATAGACCAGTTAAGACTGAACAGGAGGTATCAAGAAAAGAGCTAAACAGAATATCATGGTTTAAAGAATTAAGATCACAAACAAATTTTAATTAAAAACATTTTAACATTTAAGTTTACGTCAATTGAAAATTTGTTCCAGTATCTGACTAAACATCACTTTAACCATAATTTTGGAGCACTGCATGCAAAATACCTTTTTTCCTGCTGTAGATTTCTCCCTCTCTCTGTCTCTCTCTCTCTCTCTTCCTCTCTCTCTCTGTATAAGTGCAGAGAAAAGAGAAAGACAAGACGTTTCTAATCTGCTCCCCTGCTACGGCCTGAAAAGTGACGACTAAGACAGTCTGCCAAAACTGAACTGAAAGCTCGCAGCACGGAGCCGTTATCAGGGGAAAGGGACCAGGGCGGATAAGGAGGCTCCATTAAACTCCCAGCATGCATCTGTACTCCGGAGGAGAGAGGGCCAGCCCCCTTGCTGACCGAACTCACTCGCACACACTCAAACTCCCTCACATGCCTTTAATAATTCAGCAGCAGGTAAACGTATTAAAGCTGATTGTCATGTATCTGCGCCCACGACAACAGCCTCTGCCTTTAATGTTTTATTTCCACAACAGCATGCGCTAAACACGCAAAGGGTTTTATCTCTCTCTCTCTCTCTCTCTCTCTCTCTCTCACTTTGAGAGTGACTCACTTTTTTCTCATGTTCTTCTCTCTCTCTACTACTTTTTTCATCCATCTTTCACTTTCCTAAATGTCTTCTACACACCATTTCTTTCTTTCTCTCTTTCTTTCTTTCTCTATCTCTCTGTCTCTTTCTATCTTTCTCTCTACTTTCTTATTCTCTCTCTCCAGTTTTCTCCATCTATTACGTTCTTCCATCTCTCTACCTGGTTTTTTCTGCCACATTTTATTTTTCTTTCTATCTCTTCTCATCTCACATTATTTCCCAATTTGTCTGTCTTTCTTTCTTTTTTACAGTTTTTACTGTCTTTCTTTCTGCTCCTCTCCCTCTTTCGCTCCTTCTAAAACTTTCTCACTACCTTGTTTGTTTTCTGTCACATTTTATTTTTCTTTCTATTACTTCTCCTCTCACTTTATCAATTGATCTTTCTCCTTCTTTTTTTACTTTTTTCTTTTCCTTTCTCCTCCTCTTCTGTCCGTTCGTAGGCTCTCACCACTTTCCGTTGATGAAATTGTGGCATTAAATCAGAGTACACTGTCACACACTGCCACCCTAATGAGCACAACCTGCTTTTTTGCAAGAGTAAATATTCACGTGCAGTTAATTCCTGTCGATGGCGAACGCTCTGTGACCAAAATTGAACCTTTTGTTTCCAAACTCCTCGTCCTAGCAGCAAGCACAGCGAGTGATAACAACAAAATCCGAAAGCTGCCATTACAATCAACAAAGCCATCTACACCAGTCATGAGCACCAGAGAGTGATGCAACATGAGGCACCATGCCATTTGCTGAATAAACCAGATTGAATTAATAATAATTTTTCCTTGTTTCTGTTTATGACACATTGTGCTGGTGTTCCATCGCAGCAAACATTCCACGAAGTAAACAACCATAAAAGCAACAACAACAAATACAACGGTATAGCATGGCATGAATCAGACAATGGTTTAGCTGTGGGCAGACAGTGTGAGTGTCCTGGGTTTGATTCCGTTCTGTGTTTTTCATTTTCTATCGCTGTGTGAACCCTGGCTTTCTCTCAAGGTCCAAAGACATGTAGGATAATTAGTGATGCAATCTTGTCCTCGCTCTTAAATTTAATTCGCTATCACTAGCTGTTTGATGCTGATTGACATCTCATTTCACCTTTTGTTGAAAAAAGCTTTTATTTTAGCATCTCGTGGCACCATTTCTAAATCAAGGGTGAGAAATAGAGAGTGGCTGCATCCCAAACCACACACTTCTGTACTTTACATACTATATAACTGAGTGCATTTGTTATGGTTGTATACACACACACTATTTAGTGTAACAGTATGCAGTTTGGGATGAAGCCAATATTTCCACAGCTCGTGAGACCTGCAAATGACTGACGCAGCTAAGACCTGTGGAGAAATCTCCAGTTTAAAGTAAGTTTTTAGGTTATCATGGGCTTAAGTTTCTGGGGGAAATATGGATACTAAATCACTGTGTAGATACATGTTGCCAGTTTGGTTCCATCCATCCATTTTCTAAACCGCTTTTTCCATTTTCAGGTCACAGGGAAGGTAGAGCCAATATCAGCTGGCTACGGGCCAATGCGGGGTACACCCAGGACAGGGGGCCAACCCATAGCAAGCCAACACAGAGACAGATAACCATACAGGCACACACACACACAGGGCAGTTTAGAGTATCCAATCAACCTGTTGCAGCCTTTGAAATGTGGGAGGAAACCGGAGTACCCGGAGGAAATGCATACGAACACGGGGAGAGCTTGCAAACTCCACACAGAAAGGCATCCCTGGCTGGCCCAGGAATTAAACTCAGGACCTTTTTGCTGTGAGGCGACAGCGCTAACCACTGCACCAAGTTTGGCTCCATAACAGATAAAAGACATAGTTTCCAAATTATCTAAACATCAATTAATTTAATGTTTACATTTGTGCTAGCAATACAGTATATACTCATGTATATACACAGTGCATTGTCATAAGAGTGTGTAGCTAATGTAGCAAGTGTTAAACAGGTTAGCATTTAGCAATCTGATATCCAAGAACCTTTCTGCATGTAGCATCACTCTGATGTGATCTGGAATGTTTCACACTGAATATTCTATCATGTTCCAACTTTTATTGCAAAAACAGAAGCTAACAGCACTTCATTATTACAGTCGATTTACCATTGACTTTACACTCAAAGCTTTTTCATTTTCACTGTTTTACATTTGAAAGTTGACCAATGAATAAATCACACACAACATGGCAAATAGGCCACACGGTGCAACCGATGCATTGATTAGCAGAGTTAGATGTTTGCTGTCTATATTCTCACAGGCCTAAACCTAATATTTTTTTCGGTTTTGGGGCTCTGTAGTCTCACAAGCAAGTTCTAGTATATTAGCTTAGACCACTGGCGCATGAGCAAAGAAATTCCTGCAGCAATGGGATTAACTGTTAAAAAATCTACCCCAATGAAGTGTTAACTAAAGATCACAGCTAGTCATGATAACCATAAATAACCAGTAATCTGGGCTGGTTGATGATTTTAAGGTACAGTTACAGAGTTGGGGATGTGTGGTTAAGATTGCGATTGGACTAAAATCTGGGTATTTGGATTCTTAGATGTAACCATATGGTCAAATAAAATGATTGTTAAAAAAAAGGAAAGATTCCAGACTTCTTTTTAAAAATTAATGAACAAGCAGAGCAGGTGCAAACAGACCCAAGCCCTCGGATAACCGGCGAGCCCCAGAGCAGCTCACTACCTGAGGCTGAGTCAATGTGGTCAAACTTCACACAGACCCAGTCTACCACCACTAGGTCAGAGCATCAAGTCTCTCCAGTATGTAAGTACAGCACAGGATGTGTGTGTGTGTGTGTGTGTGTGTGTAAGTGAGCGAGAGCGAGAGAGAGAGAGATGAAGAAATTGAACTGCAGTTTCAAGACAGAAACATTGGCTTTTTATATTGTGTTAGAGAATTCTAGTGAACCCTAGTGGACCAAGCCCTCTGCCACATGAGCACCAGGTTTAAGTGACTGATCAAATCAATATCTAATCAGCAATCATGGGATTCATTAATGCTCTTTTCAGGTGAGGTTAGGTTTACATTCTGTTATGGTCTGTGGATGCAGTGGACTGGCGATCTGTTAAACGAGCCCTATATAAAGAAAAACTCAATTTTTTGATAACCTGAAAAAATAAAAGATATATGTTTTAATACTCTTGAACTTTTATTTAACTGACAAAAGCTAAAAGGAAAGATTTACAGTGACCAGCTTAAATGTTTGTTTGTAAATATAACCATTTTCAGAATTGAATTCCTGCAACACCCTCCAAAAGAGGCATGTTGTTACATGACCCTTCCTTTTAATTACTCTTTAATCGAAACTGGAAACTGGAAACTGAGGAACTGTTACAGTTAAGAAAGTAGAATGTTTGCCCATTATTGCTTGATACAAGACTTCAGCTACTCAACAGTCTGTGGTTGATGCACCATACACTTTCAATAGGAAACAGTAAACCAGTCAAGCAAACACAATTTGTGTCTACGGAGCCATGCTGTTGTAGACTGTGCAAAATGATGCCTGGCATTGCCTTATTAGGCAGTGGTGGCCTAGTGGTTGGGATGCTGCCTTTGAGACCTGAAGGTCACAGGTTCGAGTCCCGGCCTGGGCACTACTGAGGTACCCTTGAGCAAGGTACCGTCCCGCTACACTGCTCCCTGGGCGCTGTTGGTAGCTGCCCGCTGCTCCACATGTTCATGTGTGATGGGTTAAATGCAGACGTCACATTTCGTTGTGGTGCTTATGTGTGTTCACAATGACAAAGAGTCACTTTCACGTATTGAATAACCATTGACTTCCTAAGAAAACAAGTCATCTTGATGGCACCATCTTTAAAATTCATAATCACACCTCTGCATCAATAGGACTTTCACACACATGAAAGTGACTCATGCCAAGGGCATTGCTGCCCCTACAATACCATGACAGATGTTGGTTTTTGCACCTATTGTGGAAAAAGACATCATTTTGATGGCAGAATGTTTTTTTTCTAAAATGTCAAAATATGCCTCTGCATCAATAGGACATTCATACCCATGCTGTTGGCACTGATGGCCCTGCAATATCATAAAAAATCTTGGCTTTTGCACCTGCCACTGATGGCCTGGATGGCCCATTTGTGTTTGGCACAAAAAAGTCAATGTCCATTTTCCCCAAATACAAGCTGAATTTTGGAGTCATCTGACCACACCACATTTTCACTGTCTATGGGTTCATCTGAGATGAGCTCAGGACCACAGACCTCTGCATGGAACTGAAGTTTGGCTTTCTCTTTATATTCAGAATGCATTTCCTGATGCAGTGGTGAACTGTCATAGAGGTTTTCCAAAGTCCTCCAGAGCCCAAGTGGCTATATTTATCACAGTAGCATGACCGTTTTTCATACAAAGCCTTTTGAATGTCCAAAGGTCACACACATTCAATAGTGGTGAAAGACCTAATTTCTTTGAACCTCTAAAATGATTTTGCATGGCAGAAGCAGTCACACAGTACACACTGTGCTAATGTCTGTTAGCTTGTTAGCTAGCAAGTTGTTTCTTCTTCATCATAGTTTTATGGTGGAGGCCAAACAGTGTTAAAGAGAAATACCTCCCCCTTTGCTGTTGGAGTGTGAACCACATAGCTACTGGTGCTTGATTATATACAATATTATCATGTGTGTTAATAACACAATATCACTATCACAGCTACTGGCAGTACTGGTAAATTGTGACACCCTTACGTGGAAATTTGAATGGTGGACCTGATTATTCTAAAAACGTTTTATTCTTGTTTTGCCTTTGTCACAACTTTTTTGAGTGTGTTGAAGGCATCGAATTTAAAATATATTTTTATTTGCAAAATACAATGAAGCTGGTCATTAATAGCATTGAATGTCATTTCTTTGTGCTTATGTCAGTTAAATGAAGGTTTAAGAAATCGCACACATAAATTTTTATTGCATTTTACAAAATGTTCCAACTTTTTCTGAAAATGGGGTTATGATCACCGAAAGCAACTTGACCGCAATGTACTATGATGTCATATTTCGACTTTTTCCCCACCCCTAGATTTCAACCCAGAAGGATGCACTTCTTCATGTTCACACACCTCAAGCAAGGTAAACGTTGCGGTATCATGTATTAGAAGAAGGTGTTATGAGGACGTTTTCAGATTCCCTGTGGTAAAGTCTGAAGGTGAGGGCTCTATAGCAGTGTTTGCCGATGCTGAGGGTTATCAGAGGTTGAGCAGACTCTGCAGCATGTGACACTGTATGTGTGACCCTATAACTCTGCGCATAAGACGATAACACACTGTTACACACACAGGTCCTTTCTTCTCTTTCCAGTGTGACAAAGGGGAAACAGCAAAGCTGAACCTTGTATCAAACAGCAGCAGAGCCGCGAGCCGCTGATCCGAGCACAAGCGCAAACACACGCATTCTAACACACACACACTCTCACCATCAGCTCAGTGCACAGACTGCAGCTATTACAATACACAGCATGCACTCTGATGCAGCAAAGCAGGGAAACACTATGCCCATCTCTCTCTCTCTCTCTTTCTTTTCTCTCTCTCTGTCTTATTTACTCTCTTTATTTCTATTTCGTCCTTTCTCCATCGTTTCTCTTTCTCCTCCCTCTCTTGTTTTATCTCTCATCCTCTGTATATCTATCTCAATTTTCCCTCTCCATTTCTGGCCCTCTTTTCTCTCTCGCTCTCTCCTTCTCTCATTCCTTTCATGCTTTCTTTTGATTCTTGTATGTTTTTCTCTGTTTTCTCCCTCTCTTTATTTCCTCTCATTTTTCCTCTGCACAGAGCAGCAGAGACTGTGTCAGTAACGTATATACAATGTCGTGCACGTGGCTCAACGGAAGGAGTGTAATCCCTCTTTGCTCTGCGCTGTCAGTGGGGGGCGCCGGTGGGAAAGTGTCGTAGACCTGCACTCGTTCATCCTCCTCACTTCTCTCTTCTTTTCCTCTCCTACATCTACCCCACAGGTGCCCTACTGCTGTATCCCATAATTCACCTGGAAAGACAGAGACAGGAGAAAGAGAGAGAGAGAGAGAGAGAGAGAGAGAGAGAGAGAGAGAGAGAGAGATGGAATGGGGGAAGTGCCAGAAAACAGAAAGGAACAGGGAGAAATAGTATGAAAGCAGGAAAGGGAGATGAACTGAAAGAAAAAGATATGGAGCAGGGCCACTGCTGCCAGCGCAGTGAAAATGATGAAATGCTGCTGGAATTGGGCATTAGAAAGCCATCAATTCGAGAAACTTTCAGAGGCGACTAGCCCGGATCCAAGCTCCCGTCGCCATAGATCAGGCTGCATTACCAAACTGGAATAAACCCGAGGTTTAAGTACATTAGCACTTCCTTGCTGTTGATGTTTCTTACATTTGCAATTATTCGTGTAGCAGGTGCTCTATTCAGAATGACTTATGAGATGTTGGAAGAGCTCAAACGCCCCTATTTTGTTTCATAATAATGAGCAGTGTTGGAAGAAATGCATTACAAAGTAACGCTGTATTTCCAACACATTTTGCAGTAACAAGTAATTTAACTACCTAACATTTAAATTAAGTAAAACAATTAGATTAATTATGAATTATTTACTGTAATCACTATTTCTTCTCTGTGTGAGAAAAGTGTATCGAGATTATTATCATTTATGAGTCTTTGGAAAGACGGTTGAGTGGGCAGAGTAAGCATAACATCGAAACAGAACATTAACCACACAAACATAATAAATGCACTGATCTACTAAACAAACACAATATAACTAAAATCACGCATAACTAACAGAAAGCATGAAGCAGAACAAATAGCTGCTTGCCGTTGAACAATGGAGCTGTCAAAACTGGCCAGAAGCAATGTGATAATTCTTTCCAACCATTCAAATATCTATGTTTTTGCTTATTATGGCCGTAAGAGAAACCGTACTCTACCAATAGTTTACATAGCTCACTTACAAGTATCCCAACTTTCCACAATTTTTTTTTTCCATTGACCGAAATCCAATGTATTTCCAAACAGGCCTTTTTAGATTGCTCAGAGTGATAATATCTCTTGAGGCCATGCTGCATTGTACAAGTCTCTGCAATTATTACAACATGGCTGTTGTTGAATTATCTGCTCATTTCAGCTCGAAATTTAAAGTAGTGGAATTCTGCGGTAGTCCAACAGAGTGGACGTTTGAGGTTCAAGTCCCAGCCCGGGTACTACTGAGGTACCCTTGACCAAATTACTGCCCCGCTACTCTGCTCCCCAGGGGCTGTTGATAGCTGCCCACTGCTCCACTTGTATGATAGGGTGTGTTCACAATGACAAATAGTCACTTTCACTGTTTCACTTCACTTTCACTGGTGCATTCAGTGCAGTGTCCCAGGCTGTTACGAGAAAACAGCAACACTAATGCTACTACTGCACACACAAGTTTTACTTTCCCTAGTAACTACTATTAATGTACAGAAACAGGTAATTTAATTACTTTTTAAAGAAGCAACTAGTAACTGTAACTAACTACAGTGATATTTTCAGTGATATTTACTAATCCGGACCTGAATTAAATGTGAAACTGGAACCGAATACACATAAGACACTGTGGGAAAGCAAATAAACACAGCTGTATTGAAAAACGTGACTCTCTCAGGAGTGCTCCTAGCATCTGACTAACATGTAAGAAATTATTGAGTGGTAGATCTCCTCAAGGCCTGTCCCAAAAGATGCATTAAGCACTGTAATCATCCTCAAAGTTTTTGACAACAGCAATATGCACATATAGAATGCAATAAACCTCAGGCATACTATGTTTTAATGCATGCTTTTTCAGTGTTGATTACAAGCACAATGCGGTTCTGTGTAAAATAAATTCACACCTAAATACTTCCTTCTCTGCCAGGTTCAACAAATCCCACTCTGAATGGTCCTATTCTGTGTTTTAAATGGTTTTGGGGAGGAAGTTGCTGCTGAGGCCACACTAAGGACACACAGAGGGGGCTCAAAAGTGTTTTTTTGAGCATCAACATGAGCAATGGGAGAAGGAATAGTAATTCTTCTTAGAAGCTCCTTTTTTATGATGCAGTAAAATAATGGCCCCACATTGCCCCCTGTGCTTCCCGTATTGTAATTATTTCAAGTGACCATGTGGATCATATGAACATTACATAGTGTGAAGCAATGTTAATAAACAACAGCAAGACAATTGGACACGTACTGCCTCCTACATCTCTTATAGTGTACTGCACTTTGTCAGAATGGCTGCATGGACCATATTATAATTTTAGAACATTTTGAAGTGCTTTTTAAATTGCCCACACTGTTATGGGCAGTGGTGGCCTAGTGGTTAGGACACTGCCTTTGGGACCGGAAGGTCGCAGGTTGGAGTCCCAGCCCGGGCACTACTGAGGTACTCTTGGTACCCTTGGTACCGTCCCACTACACTGCTCCCCGGGCGCTGTTGATGGCTGCCCGCTGCTCCACGTGTGCACGTGTGATGGGTT
>JBBPDA010000105.1:9345384-9365253 GCA_037974385.1 Arnoldichthys spilopterus
TGTTCTGTCATTATACTTCATTGTTCCGTCATTATTCTGGACTGTTCTGTCATTATACTGCACTGTTCTGTTATTATACTGCACTGTTCTATCATTATACTGCACTGTTCTGTTATTATTCTGGACTGTTCCGTCATTATACAGCACTGTTCTGTTATTATACTGCACTGTTCTATCATTATACTGCACTGTTCTGTTATTATACTGCATTGTTCTGTCATAATATTGCACTGTTCCATCAATATAGTGCACTGTTTTGTTATTATACTGCATTGTTCTGTCATTATGAGAATAAGTGAACACTTCCTCATTTCAATGTATTTACAAAGCTTAATATGATAAGATAAGACAAGATAAGAAAACCTTTTATATAATTTTTTATAATATATAATAAATTCATATATGCAACATCAGCACAAACAATACATGTGTTGAATATCAACATAACATATGACAAGGGGCACCCAAATCTTTCAATACGGTTTAATCTCACCTTGTGTACCCATTATTGTAATATTTCATATTTTTACAAAAAGAAAAAGCTGCCTATTACTTTGAATAACATGAGGAATGGACTAACACATTTATGTAGACTGCATTAAAAGCTGAAACCTTTTTTGTAAAGTATCAAGATTTTGGATAAACAAGTTTTACTTTCCCCTGGAATAAGAGGAAGAGAAAGAGAAATAGAAAGAGAAGAAGAAGCGTCTTTATACAAAGCAGTAAATAAGTAAATAAGGGACTACAGCAAGTGTGATAGCTACACACTGTGGTTAAATGAATAAATCAAACCTGTGGTCCTCAAACCTTGGGGTCTTAAGGGACCCCCAAACAGTCCACATTTTTCCTCCAGCTCTACTCACCACACTGAAGGTGCCCGGGGACCATTTTGAGAACCACTGGAGTATCAATTAGAAGAACCTTTTAAAAACGGTCAGTTTATAAATTGCCATCCTGCTTTTTTCCCAATATTTTCAAAAATGTTTCATCATTATGTATTAATCTTTGACCCAAATAAGCTTGTAAATGTCAGGACAATGTGGTGAGTTGTTTTTTGTCCTATATAGAAATACACTCTGTTGAATATGGTGTGATGTGATTAAACCAATGAGTTTTATTACATATTAATATGCATGGTAGTAGTGGGGTGTGGTTATTTATCTTCATTTTAAAATTTGCTTATGACTCAGCTTTTTAATGTGCTTTTTGTCATTAAAATGAAATAAATAGTATTTTGTACTGAAGGAATTATCTCACAGTAAACCATATTAAAGTCTTGTCAGAGATGCATATGCAAAAATCATTTTTAAAAACTAAAAGATAATATTTTATGATATTCTTTAAAAAAAAACAGGTACTGAACTGGGCTGGTAACCCTCAGGCCTCTGGCATGGTGCCCTCAATAGAATGTCTTTAACACCTTCAGTTATGGAACATAATTGTATCATATTCTGCTGTAGTTACATATTTTTAATGACATTGACTATAAAATTCCTGTCTGAATCCACGGTTTTTGTCAAGTTATAGAAAAAGGTACAAATATTGCCCTGTTTAAAATGATGGTGCCAGAAATCGTCTTTCTTCTTATAATGACGTAAAAGCAAAATTTTAGGTTTCCTAAAGAACCTTTCAATGAATGGTTCTTAAAAACCATTGTTGTAAGTGAGATGCAAACCTCTAAACAATGTAAAAGTTCTTGGAGGAACTGGGAAATAATCTTGACATTATGTGAAGGTTCTTTATGCCTTTAAAAGGTTCTTTACACTCACATTTCTAGATTAAAACCAGGAACTTGGGGGAACTTAAGGGCTTTTTGGGTTCTTCTATATTGGCACCCTTATTTTCAATCATGCAGCTACACTCAGTAATCGAATACTAAGTCTTCCATATGTTTGTTTGTTTTTTTATATTAATATTTCAGTGCATACTGTGCTTGCAAAAATGCCATCTGTAGTTTATGGAAAATATATTTTTATATGATAGAACTAATTTACTGAAAAAAAGCCACATTAACACAATTACTGTTTCTTAGTTTACTTGCTATTGGCAAAAATGGCCATGATTTATCCATGGAAATTAAAAATAAATGTTTTTTTCAGTGTTTCTAAATAATCTATGAAAGAAAATCTACCATATTTCATTTGGACCCTCTGCATTTAAGTTGCCCATTTCTGTTACTCCTGAAGCCTTGCAGGGCTGGACAGGTGGCTAGAGGACAACGGCTATCCATTATGCATTTGGCTTATTATGCTATACACTATGCCAACGAACTGAAGGCAACAAGAGCTCGGCCGTGAGTTGTCAAGGGCTGGTCTGGGCTTATTGTGGTGCTGAAAATGTATTTTGGACGATTGGCCAGGTGGGACATTACAATACAGCCTGTAGAAAGGCCAATGAGTCTTTAGGGCTTTGTGCATTTTGCACAACATGCTATAGATAATGGCGCCACTGTGACTTCTCAGAGGACACACACCGGGAGAAATGGGAAAAGAATGCCGAAGGCAGAGAAGGATGGCATTTAATACGGAGCAGAGAAGGCATCTATTCCCCGAGCGAGAAACTGCTGCTTTAAATGAGACCATTAAAGATTATTATTCATTTTCGCCAATTTTAGTCACAGCTAATTCCCATTCTGCTGTACCACACAACAAGACATTATTTAAGATGATGTGGTAAATCTGTGCTAACTGCCTTTTTCCACTCGTTTCTGGAGCCTGAGTGTGTGTTAGTGATGGCATCTATTAGAAAAGGAGTAATTCTTCCACGAGTGTCGTAGATTCAAACCGAGAAAAGCCACAAACACTCCAAATCAAGTGGAAAATTTCATACCTACATTTGTAATTTACATCCATCTGTAATGTGAAGCTTAAAAAACATTATAAACACTAATCAGTCAAAACATCAGGACCACTCACAGGGAAAATGAATAGCACTTTTATGTGGTTTATGATGGCACCTGTCAATGGGTAGGATATACCTGTATTAGGCAGCAAGTGAACAGTCAGTACTTGAAGTGGAGTTGAGGATAAATGGCCAGGCTTAGGGATCTGAGCCACTTTGACTAGTGCCAAATTGAGTCAGAGCATCTCCAAAGCAGCAAGTATTGTGGGGTGTTCCAGGTGTGCAGTAGTTAGTACTTTGCAAAAGTGATTCAAGGAAGGACAACCAGTGACAGGCTGATGGGTACCCAAGGCTCAGTGATGCAAGTGGGGAGTGAAGGGTAGTCCATCTGTAGCACAAATTGTTGAAAAAGAAAATGATAGCTATGACAGAAAGGTATTAGAACACAAAGTGCATCTCAGCTTTTTGCCGTAAAGGCTGCTTAGCCACAGATCAATGCAAGTGGCCATGCTGACCAGGTAGGACCTGGAAATGGACCAATTGAATAAAGTGGCCTGGTCTGATAAATCATGTTTCTTTGACATCATGTGGATGGCTGGATATGTGTGCATTGCTTACCTGGAGAAGAGGTGGCACCAGGATGCACTATGGGAAGAAGTCAAAATAGCAGAGGGACTATGATGCTCTGGGCAATGTTCTATTGAGAGGCCTTGGGTCTTGGCATTTATGTTACTTTGACACCAACCACCTGAACATTGTTGGAGACCAAGTATACCCCTACATATCAGTGGTCTTGGCATCTTTCAGCAGGAACTGTTTAAGGAACATGACAAAGAATTCAGGGTATTGACTTGGCCTCTAGATTCCTTAGAACTCCAAACTAGTCCAATCCATTCAGGCCCCATCTCACAGCTTACAGGACTTAAAGGATCTGCTGCTAACGTCTTGGTGGCAGATACCACAGTACACCTTCAGAGGTCTTGTGGAGTCCAAGGCTCGATGGATCAGAGCTTTACTGGCAGTGTTTGTCCCCTACACAAACAGTGTTAGGCAGGTGAGGTGCTTATATTGTCTTTGTTCCAGCTTCACACTTACTGCATAAAATGTTTTCACATCTAGTTTCTGTTATTTTATCATTTAAAAAATCTATTTATAAAAATAATTAGCTTAATTAATGATACTGAGGATAAAAAAGCAAAGTGTAATTTCAGGCACAAAATGTGTAACCTCTGATTTGTCCTTGAAAAAGGATCAAATTTGTTCTGTGTCCTAGGCACAGCATGATTTAATGCTTCATAAGAAAGAAAAAACGTGATCTAATTAGTATCACAAATGGAAGTGAATATTAGTCATGCCCTTATATTAACCCTTTAATCTGTCTGATAGTGAATCCAAACTTCAGTTTCTCACTTTCATAACAATGAAACATACATAGTAGTTTCATTGAAAAGTTTAAAGTGAAAGTGACTCTTTGTCATTGTGAACACTCCCGGGGAGCAGCGTAGTGGGACGGTACCTTGCTCAAGGGTACCTCAGTAGTGCCCTGGCTAGGACTCGAACCTGCGACCTTCCAGTCCCAAAGGCAGTGTCCTAACCACTAGGCCACCACTGCCCGCACAGTATTTACAGTATTCATTAAATGACACATTACTAAATATTAAGTCTTAAGACTAATCATGGAGGAAAAAACTCTGCAGGTTAAAGTGGTAAGGCATTTCAAACAGTTAAATTCACTAACCTTTGCCCTGAGTCTAAACCTAACATTATAAGTAAATATCAAGTTTCATCATGCTATAAAATAATTTGAACCTCTGTAATATTAGTAACAATTCCAGTCACTTAAGGTTAACAATACACATGTAAAAACACTGTATGTTCAAACTACCTGTATCCAGCCCAGAGGTTAGCAGGAAATGAATTGGGGCTGGTGTAGCGTAATGGACAACACTGCAATCCTCGATTCCATTCCTTTTCTGGGCAAGCACACCATGCTACACCAGTAAGAGACCTTGGGCAATAATCAAAATGCTACATTTGCCTACATGTGCTACATGGTTAAAAGATGAGTCACTCTCAATAAGAGCCTACGCCAAATGCATAATCATAAAGTGTGAATATATAATAAAACATAATGCAATGTAATATAACCCAGTACCATTGCACCAGGCCAGCTGAAGGTACAATTTGGGTTAATGGAGGTGGCACATTAAGAATACCTTTGATGCTGCCAATTATGTTGATGCAAAAAACAATTGTGACAATTCCACATGTACATACTTAACTGCACAATATACACACATCCACATACACCCATCACAAAAGTGTGGTCAGGAAAATTGTACACAGATAAACTATTAAATCGCCAGAACATGTAAGGATATCTCGCTTTAGCCCTGCAACGAGATATCCACTTCATCTAAATTATATTTTAGACCCTACGGCCATAGAGATGCCATTATCTGAAATTCCAGACTTCGGGACAGAATTGTAAAGCTGGAGAAGCACATTGTCCCTGGAGGATGTGGACAACAGTGAAGGACATTTTGAGAGGTGGCTGGCAGTGGTGGGGATTCAGAGAGGCTGTGGGCAGCAGTGGGCTGTTATTGAGAGGCGGTGGGCAGCAGTGGGTTGTTTTTGAGAGGCAGTGGGCAGCAGTGGGCTGTTTATGAGAGGTGGTGGGCAGCTATATATATTTTTTTAAGTGTTTTCCTGTCTCCTGCACTTCTTCACTGAGACACACTTTCACCCTGGTGCTGAATGGTGGGTCCCGAGGGCCTGCTGATGAATTTTTCTTGGGGAGAAAGCTGAGGTTATCTCTGAGGTCAAGCTGACCTGAGCAGCATTCATCAGCACCCTCTTCCGAATGAAAGAAAGAAAGAGATTGGAAACCTGTAGCGAGAAATGCGGGGAGAAACGCAGGGAAGAAAGAAAAAACAAACATGTTTCTGATTCAGGCACGGCTGATACACCCACAGATACACAACTGCACAGCAGTGTGTTTACACGCACTGCATGACGTAGGAGTACAGCCCAGATTTGCCATTTGGACATACACTCATGTTGGGTCTAGTGAAGCATAGGTATCAGATTTAAGTGATAATTTCATTTCAAGACATTTCACAGTCATAAAGAGAAAACCACTTACACTAATGAATTTAAATAATAACAAAAATAGGTCTGCGTTACAATGACAAAATGAGTTCTCTGAAAACAATGAAATACAATGACTAAAAGATCACCCATAGATCATACATAGAACAGAGCACACAAGTAACACATAGATCCCCCATAAATCACCCATAGATCCTCCATACATGCATATGTGACCTATAGTTTCATATAGATACAGCTGTGTGCCAAAGTTCTAACACTCCCAATCAAGTTAAATATTTTGTTGACTTTCTAGGTAAAAATAATTACACATGCTCTAAAGGGAATAAATGAAAATATGACATTTTCTGAAAATTGGAACATAGTTCCTTTTTTATGCCATTTTAGCTTATTGGAAAAAATAAAACTTTTTTAAGTTTTATCCATCAAATAAACATTAGTTGTGTAGATACATGTGTTCCCTATAGAGAAACCGGGGTGCCCACATGTTTGCATACTACTGTAAACCTTAGATCAGGGATGGGCGACTACAGTTCTGGAGAGCTGGTATCCAGCACAGTTTGGTGATTTTCCTGTTCAAATGCACCCGGTTCAACTCACCTATTAATTGCCAGGTATAGTGAACGTGTTTGAGGAGGGGAACTAGTAAGCTGTGCTGGATATCGGCCCTCCAGGAGTTGAGTTGCCCATCCCTGCCTTTGATCATGTGCACTGTTTACACTTGGGATTACAATCTGATTACTGTGATCTGATCGTGGTGATCAGATCACCCAGTCAACACACAGCATGTTTGCACTTCCTCTTTTTAAATGTTTTTATTCACATGTTGATTGGATCTAATTTTTCTCTGCAATATTTACATTTCTAATCAGGCTGGTGTGATGCTGGAGCCGAGCAGACATAGCCTGCAGGTTGTACTGTATTCAAAGCTTTATAAATGTATCCCATCCTTGAAAGTAACTGGGAGTAATTTTGCTTAGCAAACATAAACACAGTTGAAAGAAAGATATAGGTTAAAATCACAATCAGGAGCAGCAGGAGAACCTGTCCTTCACAGACAGGTAATGGCTTTTCTACTTTTACGTTTGTATAACTGTGTTTGAATACATGTGCAAACACTTTCAACCAGTGAACTGATGGCAGAGTCATGGCCACCCAAGGTCCATTGAGCAAAGGCTGGCCTGTCTGATCCTACACAAGAGCTAGGAGTGAAAAAGTGAATGCTGACTCTGATAAAAAGGGGTCAGAACAAACACAATACTCGACAGGTGGTGTTAATGCTATGGATGATCATAGAATGGCCATACATACACATCGATCCCCATATGTTCCGTATAAATTCCTTGTAGAGTTTGCACAGACTATTAAATCGTTCCCCACCCATAGTTCCCCATGTAGATTCCTCCAATAGTTTAAGAACAACAAACTCAAAGAACAATGAAAAATGAAGATTATTTCGCTTGATGAGTTAGAAGCTCTTTCACTCAAAGATCTAAAACAGATGTGTATGGATTACCCATAGGTTACACATGCACCAATCCATCACAATATTAAACCACTGACAAGTGAAGTGAATAACATTGATTATCTATTTACAATGGCACCTGTCAGGGGGGGTGGGATTTAATTGGCAGCAGGTGAAGTCAATGTGTTTGAAGCTGGAAAAATGGGCAAGCATAAGGATCTGAGCCACTTGGAGAACAGCTTTATTGTGATGGATACACGACTGAGGTTCCCCAAACTGGCAGGTCTTGTGGGGAGTTCCCAGCATGCATAGGTTAGTACATACCAACATTGATCCAAGGAAGCACAATTGGTAAACCAGTATCACTGCTACAAATACTATAATACATGCTCACTTGTATAAAAAAAAACCTATCTGTGTTTGTTAAACCTGCAAAATACAGACAACCTGACTTAGCAGACCCAGTTGTTTTAAGCAGTGGGCGTTCCATCACTGCTTCAGTGTGACCTGTTTGACCCTGAAGAGGGCACTATCCTTGACCAGTATTATTGCTGAGTTACACCACTTATGACCAGAAAAACTGTAAATTTTTATTGCCGGAACATTGCAGCAATATACCAGCCCTGACCTCAGCGTCCTTATGATCCCCAGCATGCAAAGTGTCCTTCAGGTAGACCTCAATACCAGATACCCATACATTCCTTCTGCCTACCAGATTACAGTTTTATGGCTTGTCTATTGCATACTTAGACAGGTATGTCACCATGACAGCTTTTTCCTACAAGCTATAAAATTTATTAATTACATTAGATTAGCTTGACCCCATGTCACTCCAAACACCCAGAAATAGTAGGCTCTATTATCTGTGAACCTTCACTTTACTGTGCTCTATTGCTGCCCTCTCTGGAAGACAGATTGCTATAGTTGATGTCCGGAAAGTGATGGGGAGTAGAAGTGTTTTCTGTTCTCTATTCTCTAGTCATTTTGCATATTGTATACACCGTTATTGTTTCCTCTCCTGTGCATGTATGTATGTTCTGTTATGTTCTTTTCTGTGTGAGTTAAAAAACCCATATAATGAAACACAATTTTTTTCTTGATTCTTTAAAAGAAATAAAACACAAAACTATTTTTCATGAACATTGGGACATTTTGTAAAAATGAGAACCTGTGACTCTGACAGTGGCGACCTTGGAATGTTGTTGAGCAGCTGAAGTCTTTTATCGAGTATAAAAAAAGCATAAACATTCCATTTGCAAAAATGCAGCAATTAGTGTCCTCAGTTCCCAAATTATTTAAAAGAGTAACTAAAAGGAAAGGTGAAGGCAACATGGTGGTAAACATTCCTAAACAGACCTTTTCTGACTTTGTTATAGGCATGAAACTCCATATTTGTTAATACTTATAGAATACAGTTAAGTTGTAAGCATTGGAAATATAGCTTCTTTATTTATTTTATTTATTGCATTTTATAAGGTCTGCCACCACTTTTTAGTTTGCTGTTCACTTGCTAGTCCATATGCTCAGTATATGTAAACAAGGCTGCAGAAAAGCGTGCTTTGAATTCACAAATTTTGGATGATACAGTAGTCAACATATATGCATATATCTGGCTTTTCTCTCCAACTGCAGTTTAACCCCACCCCACTTATGCTAAAGTGATAGGAAAGGTTTGAGCTAAGGTTACATGATACAGAGCAGCCAAACTTAACTGTAGTAATTTATATGTGATGGTAATGTAAAAACTATATAAAAATGAATTATAAATTTGGTTTCCTAAATCACACAGATGTCATATGTCAGAGCCTAAGTGGGGAAGTAAAAGAAAAGTAAAATGTGGTGTATGGGCCCTTTAAATGCTATAAGCTTTATGCACCCACACTAAGAAAAATTCCCATGCAGGCCTGTTCATATCGTGAAAGATGGTACGTTGGGACTGAATCTGGTACAGTGCCTGTCTATGTGATTAATCTGTTTAGCCCTCAGTTTTATATTGCATGCTGGAGTAGAAAAATAGCAGATTATCTTAAAGCAAGTGTTTTTAGGGTGTTGAAAGAGGACTGTAAGGAATACATGAAGGTGAAACATTGACAAAGATTTGAAACTTCGGAACACACACACACACACACACACACACACACATACACATACACACACACATTCACACAAATATACATGTTATTTTATGACATGATGATAATGGTGATGGTGGTGATGGGGGTGATTATAAAAGTAATAATAATAATAGTAATAATAATTACACACAAATGCCTTCCATTTCAGCTACAGGCCAAACTTGTACTGCTGTTCTAGAGCACACACTACAGAGAGAGAGAGACAAGGCAGAGAAAATGAGAAGGAAAGAGACTAAGGAGGGAGAGTAAGAGGGAGAGAGAGAAGATAAAGAATGTGGTGAAAATCTTAAGGTCATCGTGAACGGAGCAGCGCGTTCTCCTGTGGGCAAAAGTGAGACTGGGTTTGACCCAATTAATGCAGGTGCTTGTGCGATCGCATCCACAAAAAACGTCCTTCCTCTCTCTCTCTCTCTCTCTCTCTCTGTGTCTATCTCTCTCATTTTCAGATGACCCTCATATTGGTATAACTATACATTCTCAATTCTAAATAAAGATTAATGGGGCAGGAGTGATCTGGAATGGATGAGGTTCAGGACTCAGGTGGAGGATATGTGATATGTGGGGATATGTGTGGTCTATGCAGTAAAACCCATTAGGAAACAGCAAGATTTGTTCAGTCATTGTATGGTTTATTTAGACACAAGAAAAAAAAGACTAAAAAAACGGAAATCCAGTAAAAATTAAAGTAATATATGTATATATTCCCTTATTCCTCATCAAGCTGCCAACAAAGCTTAAAACCTTATTTTAGTCTGTTTTTTATAGAAGTCTGATGTAGTACTTACACACCTTCATCTATCCAGGCTACAGCAGATTAACCCCACCCATTAACACTGAAGTTATAAGGAGTATTTCAGCCCAGACTACTTTTGAACATAAAGTATAGGGCAGCCAATCAGAACAGCCCATGTGCATACAACACTTTTGATATATAAATCCAAACAGTTTTTGGGGCACACACCCAACCAAACACAAGTAAACCTTAGGGGGGTAGGGGAACATGATTTGGGTTTCTACCTTGAAAATATACCTTTTGCTAATGCAAAAGTGTCACTTTCATCTGAAAAAAGTGTGCATGATTTTGCATGATCCATATGTACATTAGAAGAATTATTGCCAAAAGTAATTCAACTCAAGTAAACTTAATGTAATCTTTTTCCAGTGTAGGGTCATGGTTTCACCATGTAATACCAAAGTCCTGCAGAAAGACGACAACATGGTTCAGTGTGAAGGCCAGTCTGGGTCAGTGTAGAAGAACATGAAGGTGGGTAAACTGTAATATGAAGGGCAAAAGTTTGGTCAAAGCTTCCTGACCTAAGGCCCTCTTATAACTGCACATCATGTGACCATTACTGACCCGCTTTTGAGCTGAAACTGATGTATTTCTTCACTACACTGGTCCAGAGGCCACATAAATATGTTCAGATCAGAAGAGTCCCATAACAGAGCAACGTCTTTCACCCTTGAACTGATTTGAAATGATTTTTGCCATTGAACTCAGTCTAGACATGTTTTGATGTTTTTCTTACTTTTGCATTGGACCTACACAGTTAATGGAGATTATAAGTAATGGAACCCTATCAGCTTAAACCATCACACACTATTACTCTTTAAATGTGTTCTTTGGCCCAGAACACAGGGTCGGAACAAAAAAAACGTTGAGGGTTAATGAACTCTCCCTGAACTTTCCTCTCCACCAGCTGGTCACAGTCTACTTAAGTTGACAGAGTTGTTGAAGTACATTTTGTCTTTCACTCCATCACCTGTCTATGTCACACCTGAGCTCCACCTGCCAGCTGCCAGCACTTGCTCGTTAGAAATTCTGTTACACTCCAGCTTTTCCTGCTCTGCTGCTGGTTCAGATAGAGAATATAATACACATTGGTTTGGGCTTCGTGCCTGAGGTGAGTTCGCTTCTATCTGCCACTAAAATGCTTTCACCTGCTGAGAGTTCCAGAAGTACAAATGTTACAGCTATTACTTGTCTGGGTGCATTGACTATCGTTTTTCTCACCGATAACTGCGAATAGAGTGTTTATGAGTGAAAAATGATTTTATGACAAAATTTGGCAGACTAATAATACAAACAGGCAGACGCTTCCACCATGCTAAAACTGATCAAACAACTACATTGTTAAAAATGAGGGTTCTTTTCACAATGCCATTGATAGAACCATTTGGTTTCCTAAAGAGCATTGGATGCTTTTTCTTAAAAGACATTTTTATAAATGAGATGTGTAGTCATGAAGAACCTTTTTAGGCAAGGCAAGACTTTTCAATACTGCACATACTCATATACTGACATCTTTCAAGGTGCGTTACAGTGATTAAATAAACTGATATCTATCAAACATTTTAGAAAGATATTTAGGGCACAGACAATTGAGTGATTAAACAATAAGTTAGACTTTGAACTAAATCTGTATCTAAATGGAAGCCAGTGTAAGGGCCTGAGGTTAGAGAAATTTGGATCGTGTTAGAATTCTAGCAGCTGTATTTTAAATATGATTAAAGCTTAAAGATTTTGCATATGTAGTTAATGTTCTTGAGAGAACCCAAACATTTGTACAGAATCTTTCCATTGGATTAGGGGTGCACAAGTCTGGTCCTGGAGGGCCAGTGTCCCGCACAATTTGGTAGATTCACCTTCTCAAATACACAATACAGGGAAAGCGACTATTTGTCGTCGTGAACACAATCTCACAAAGTGCACAAAACGTGACCTCTGCATTTAACCCATCATATGTGCACACGTGGAGCAGCGGGCAGCTATCAGTATCGCCCAGGGAGCAGTGTAGCGGGATGGTACCTTGCTCAAGGGCACCTCAGTGGTGCCCGGATCAGGACTTGAACCTGTTCACAAGGGCAAGGTCTTAACCATTAGGAAATTGCAAAACTGTGCTGGACACTAGCCCTCCAGTACTGGAGCTGTCCACCTCTGCAGTATATGAGAGTCTTTATAGTCTTAATACTTTTAAAGGTTCTTTACACTGATACTTCGTATTAAAAATGGTTTGTCAGGGTAGAGAAATAAACTTTTTCTACGGCATTGCCTAAATTAATTTGTAGTACACGTTTAGCATTTTTGTAAGAGTGACTTAAAATATACATACAGTATAAGTGAAATATAGAATTTTAAGTAAACATCACAATCCACCATCTAGTAAATGTAGGTCATTTGAGTTGTGCACTACAGCTTCTTTTCAGGTTAAATTGGATTTTTTCCTAATGTTCTGTAAAGCTTTTCCAACCTTGGAACAGTAATCATGAAAAAATGCAGTGAGGGCAGAACTTGGAAGGAGCATTTATTTAATACTTAAGACTAAACCTTTTGGCGGACGTCCACCTCTTAGACCAATCTCACAACCGTCAGAAAACACAACAATTCCAAGAGTACGGCTTTATATCGTGTCCCCTAATAACTGTATAGTAACACTGTGATAATGCACACAACAACATTACTGCTAATGTTTTCACAGTTACAGATGGATTACAGTAGTGCAGCTAATACAAATACACACTAGTCATGTCATAATACAGATCCTCAGATTGTCCAATATTTCAAAATGATATGTCATGATGCATTTATCGTGCTCAGGAATGTTTAGGTGATACTGGAACACTGTGCTAAGATAAAGTTATGTAAGGGGCAGACGCTGATCTATATATTTTACAAAAATGTGGTTACAGTGTTCACACAAACTATTTACATATGAATTAGTGTTTTGCATTTACATAGTTATGGATTTTGATGTTTACATTTTCATCCTTAAAACAGTTTTGAACGAATCTGCCTTTAATAATCTTTAAAATTAATCTTTAAGTTAAGTCCTACTTGCTTTTGATTGGTCTGTTTGGTCACATGGGGGCGTGGCAGTGTAGGAGAAAGAGTAAAGGGCTGTTTGTGAAAATTATCTCCGTCTTGCTGTTTTCTTTACACTAAGAGTGATCCAACCACCAGGCAACAAACTCTCACATTAGGGTTATATGCAAGTTTTGTTATTTTAGTCTGATTAGACAATGTAATGCATTAATCTGCATCAACAGATATGCGCATAAACAATTTCGCTTATTGGCAGCATCCTACAAATCCCACGACAGTGAAAGCCTAGTTATTACAAATTATTGGAACGATTTTTAAGCGTTAAAGAGCCATTTTATACTTTGGGTATAATTATCTACATTCACCTTCTCCAAAGTACCTCCCTTAGTACAATGAGTAGATTTTGCTTAAAGATTTGACAGTTTTCCTACAAATTTTTGTTACATGCACATACATACATACATATGTGCTGATGGATCACAAGAAGTGGATCAAACCCAAAGGCTTTGGCATCATTCCCAAAATAGCAATGTCAATAATATTGACACAAATATTTCCATGTGTAAACATAATTTTCTTCCTAATAAACCTGCATAGTGTAAGAAATTGCCATATGACAAGGACATTAATAACATTTTGAAGAGCTGGCTGTCCCAGTGTGGTGTGTTTCATCATAATGTAACTGTATGGAACTATAAAAATATATGAAAATAATATATAAATAAACACTGTGTCCTGATCCTGTTTGTTGTTGATGTGTATGCCTATGTGTGTGTGTACATGCGTGTGTGTGTACTTGTGCGCCTCATTAGTTTCCCATCTGCTGGACAGAGAGCTACTCAAACAGAACTACAACAAGCACCATTGGGCACTGAAATAATAACGCTGGCTTTTATGGTCATCCTCCTCTTCTTCGTCATTAAACCCAAATACTAGCCTCTCTTTGAGCTGAGTTTAGTGAACACCGCAGATAAATGGCAATACAACCCGCAGATAAACCACAGATGCACACTCTAGGTTTAAATGACAGCATAACTGAGGGCTTTAATGGAATATTTCACGCAAATTGTTCCATTTTCTCCATTATGCCCCAGCTATCAGAAATCACAGGGAAAAAAAGGGAGCAAGGAAATTAGGAAGTAGGGCAATGGCAAGAGATCTCAAGACTCTAACTGATGCTTCCTCAATTCCTCTTAATTTCTCCCCTATGCTGATCTCAGGTGTTTCAGCCACACCCATTGCTAACATGTGTACAAAATTAAGCACATAGCCATGCAAGCCTTATAGATAAACACCCACTGAAGAACAGGTTGTACTGAAAATCTCATTTTGAATGTGGCATGTCTTAAGATGCCACCTTTGCCATGGTCAAGCTTGTGAAATATCTGCACTGCTAGATCTGCCCCAGTCAACTGTAAGTACTAGTGAGTAAACATGCATACAATGCAGAAGAGTGGAGGCTGTTACAGCTGCAAAGGAGAGCTCATGAATTATTATTCAAGCTTCTGGAATGGGATGTCCAACAAGCTTGTTTCGATAATTAGGTGTGAGGGGTCATGCCTTAATATTTGAGGAATGTCTGGCCAAGTGCAATGGTCAGGTATTCATAAATTTGTATAGTGTAATATAATATAGTGTAGTATAATATATCCATATAACATCTGACACAAAAGTCTGAATTCAAAAGCCAAAGGGCACACAGCCATGTTTGCATTTAATGCTTGCATTAATAACATTGTCTACACAAACCTGGGTGGACACAGAAGGTTAAAACAGGCAAACAGCAAATGGCAGGAGAATAATGCAACAAACAAGAAATAGACAAAGGTAGACAAAAAAACAAAACAGAGGTAAGTTCACAAAACAAAACAAAAAAACAGCTTATATAGACATTTTGGCCACTATATACTTTCCCATTGGGCCTTTGTATTGCAGGTGTAGGAGAAAAAATAGATCATGCCCCAGTGCTGTAATGCTACACATTAAAATCCACTCATTTCAAAATAATAATGACAACCATTCATTTTCTAAACCGATTCTTCCATTTCGGGTCACAGGGTAGCTGGAGCCAATCCCAGCTGACTATGGGCCCAGGGCAGGGGACATTAATAATAATAATAATAATAATAATAATAATAATAATAATAATAATAATAATAATAATAATAATAATAACAATTAAATACATTAACAAGAAATTAAAGGCAACTAAAAAAAGGACAAAATATGTTTTAAAAATCTGATAATGAAATCTCTCTCTCTCTCTCTCAATCTCTATCTCTCTCCATTCCCCCCACCCCCACTCCACCTCTCCGCCCCATGAGAACAATGCTTTGGGCCAGGCATTCTTCTCTCTTGTTCTTCCAAAGTGAGTTTTCTCCGAGGGCAGATGTTGGAAATGGGTCAAGCTTCACTCCAACAGCCATTTTTGTGTTGATACAGCATGAATATTTGATGCTGGCTAACTTCCCTTAAGGGAGAGGCAAATATCAATAAAAGGGCGATCGAGCCTAAGTAAACACCTAAAAAACCACGGCCCAGCCTGAAAACAGCCGGGGCACTGACCTTAATTACTTCTCACACTGAAAGAGCTGTTAATGAGACGGCTTCCACACTTCACCTCCACTGGAGAGATTTTTTTTCCTTTCATTGTTGCAGTTATTAAAGCCGCACTTAGATCACTGCTGTCTGCTAATAAATAAATAATGTAACAGCAGGAGCACAGGCTGCAGCACTGTAATCATTGGCCCAGTACGATGGAAGAACAAATACATTTATTTATTTATTTATTTATTTATTTATTTATTTCCAGTGCTCACGAATCAACCCAAATAATAAATGTGCTAATGTTAGTTAATTTTCAGCTCCTCTCCCGTAGGCCAGAATTTATACAGCCAGAAGCAATACATGTAAACGCATTCCAGTTTCATTTCATACAAACAATAAAAAATACACCAAAAGCAAAGTTTTGAAGTTTTAGCAGGATATGTGGGTACATGGGCCTAAGGGTGGGACTTGTTAAGTGTAAATCTGCTGAACAGGGTGTGAGGGGGTTTCAACAGTAATTATACGGGGAGTTTTTCTATTGCCCATTCGTGTAGACAGTCAGGTGCAGGAGCAGTGGACTGCACATCTACAGCACCCGGTGGGCAGCTAAAGGGTTAGGTGCCTTGCCCAAAGGCACTTCGGCAATGGATGTGGGAGGGGGAGGATGTTGTTTATTCACTCACCTCTTCCTACATTTTTCCTGCCCGTGCCGGGGATTGAACCAGCAGTTCTCCGGTCAAAAGCCCTCTTCTCTAACTTTTAGGCCCAGGCTGCCCCCCTAGATTTAGAACATAGAAAGAAAAGGTGCAATTCTGAAAAGATCTAGTGAAGTCCAGCCGGAATTTTACGTGAATATCAAGTAAAACAGTTCAAATGGTAAATACCGGAGCAGCCTAATGTTATCATATGAAAAATGATCAGCCACTGTAGCTAAATATTATACTAGATTTTTAATTATTTTATTATAACGACTTTCATTTTGCGTGCATTTTTTGCTTTTTTTGGGGGGGGGGGTTATATCATTGGCTAAGCCTGTACAGTAGCACAGTTTTCGGCAGACTCAGAATGGCAATGGGTTGTCTTAAGTGAATTTAAAAACAATTAATAAATAAATAATTAAATAATTAAAATTTAATTAAATAAAAAATTTAATTAAAAAAAAAAATGATATTAAATTAAAACAATCTAAACGTTTTTACTGCCATAAAAAAAGTCAGATCTGAGTGAAATATCCAAAATGTTGAAAAAAAAAGTTGCTGATATAGGCATTCAAAATTAATATCACCTGCCTAATTCTGAGCACTGACTGTGGTGCACTGTGTGTTCTGACCACTTTCTATGAGAGTTAGCATCACTTTTTAAACCACAGTAGCTCTTCTGTGAGATCAGACCAAACCAGCCTGTACTCCCCACTTGCGTCAGTGAGCCTTGGTTGCCTATGCTCCTGTCTTTGATTCAACAGTTTTCCTTCCTTGGATCATTTTTGGAAGATACTAACTACTGCACACCTGCAACACTCCACAAGTCCTGCCGTTTAGGAGATGCTCTAGCTCGTGTAGCCGTCACAATAAAGCCCTCGTCAAAGTGACTCAGATCATTAGGCTCGCCCATTTTATCCTGACATGGGTCATTGTAATGAAAGAACTAGAAAGTCAGAATTCACTTTAGTGTCAGTGGTGTTAATGTTATGGTTGATCTGCATAGCATGTTCCAAAGGGTGCAGCATGAGCAGTGGAACTGTTCTCTGGTGTGATGAAGGTGCATCCAATATCTTTTGAGGCTGTTGTCATTTATCACATGTTCTTTATCTTCATTGGTTCCGAAAGCAAAGGAAATCTCCATCATCTGAAAATCAATGCAAGTAGCAGCGAATGATTTAGGAAATATGGGTTTCTCCCATGTTCTTCTCTCTTCTCTCTTTCTTTGTGTCTCTCTCTCTCTCCCTCTTTCTCTCTCTGTTTCTCTCTCTCACTCCATCATCCCAAGCCCCCACTCTCTACAGCTGTAACCTATTAGTCATAGTATTTATGACTTTCATAAATATGTCAGGTTGAAATCTTCCTGTGGGCATATTAATATCAGCTTATTGATTGATAGATAAATTGTGTAATTGTTCTGCTTGGATGCTTATTGATTTGTCCCTGTGTTTGTGTGTGTTTGCTCGAGGTGATCTGTCAGTCCGCTCTGTGTGTGTATGTGTCTGTGTGTGTGTGTGTCTTCTGTCTGCACTCTGTCAGATAATAATGGGAATTCAAAGAGAGAGAGAATAGGAGAGAACATGAGAAAAAGAGTGTATACAATGATCAGCCACAGCATTAAAACCACAAAGAGGTAAAGTGTAATAACACTGATATTTTCATTACAATGGCACCAGTCTGGGGTGTGGAATTTATTAGGCAGGGAGTGAACAGTCAGTTCTTTAAGGAGGAAAAATGGGTATTCCAGGAATGCAGTAGTTAGTACCTACCAACAATGGTCCAAAGAAGGACAAACCAGTAAAATGGTGGTATGGTCGTGAGTGCCCAAGGTTCACTGATGTGCAGGGTAGGTGAAAGCTGCATCACTTCTGACGTCTGTCCACTGCCAGAGTACATACAATGAGCACATGAGCATCAGAAATGGACTTTCGAGCAATAAAAGATGGCCTGGTTCGATGAATCACAATTTATTTTACATCATGTGTTTATGGATCTTGGGTGAAACCCGCCTTAGGCCTGCAGTCAGCTGGGGTTGGCTCCAGCTTCCCTGCGACCTGGAAACGGAAGAAGCGGTTTGGAAAAGGGATGGATGGATGGATGGATGGATTCCCCAGACAATGATATTATCCTAATGAAGCTTCAAAATACAGCTGCACATCTTCATTCTCTGTATATTCTGAGTTGGCCAGTGACCCCTAGTGCACACACTGATGCTATGTTCACGTATGCTGACACAGCTACATTTGCACAGACAACAACGGTATGTTTTCTCATATACACAGATGCAGAAGTAAAGAACCAGTTTGGCACAAAACTCGAATGCCCCAAAACACCCGAAACGTAGTCAGTCATCCAAGACATGTTTAACTTAGTACCGCAGCCGTAAGTCTAATGTAGCTTATACCGACTATGCTTGCAAGGTGTGAAATGTGCGCCTAAAGCCTCACACAAGGTCAGTTTGTTGTAATTTCAACCACATTCACCGTACAGTCAATTTTCCTACAGGACCATGATGCAAGAAGAAAAACAATGTAATACTACACAAGTGTGGATTAGACAGCACTGAGTGCAAACAGAATGAAAGACTTTAAGACACAAAAGCAAACAATACAATAGAACAGGAAAGGACAGCAAACAAGGTACCGTCCCACTGCTCCCTGGGTGCTGTTTGTAGCTGCCCGCTGCTCCACATGTGCACATGTGATGGGTTAAATGCAGAGGTCACATTTCGTCGTGGTGCTTGAGCGTGTTCACAATGACAAATAATCACTTTCACTTCACAGTCAGAAATCATATATGCAAGAAATCATAAAGAGAAAAGTATGAAACTGGTCTGAGGTGAATGCTTAACGAGGCTGCGGGTGGCATTATACTGATTGGGTCTATTCCCATTACTGGTTGGTTACATTAGCCTCCAGTCAAAACAACTAAACTTTAGACACCACACACGGCTACATTTGTAGGGGAAAACTGGATCAATCAATTATTTATTTATTTATTTATTTAACTATTATTTTCTAACAACTGTCAAACACAAACTGCAGCAAATACAGTGGAGGAAATAATTATTTGACCCCTCGCTGATTTTGTAAGTTTGTCCAATGACAAATAATTGAAAAGTCTCAGAACAGGATCATTTTAATGGAAGGTTTATTTAAACAGTGACAGATAGCACATCAAAAGGAAAATTGAAAAAATAACTTTAAATAAAAGATAGAAACCGATTTGCATTTCATTGAGTGAAATAAG
>JBBPDA010000105.1:9374911-9399493 GCA_037974385.1 Arnoldichthys spilopterus
TGTATGAATGGTTGTCTGTCTGTGTGTTGCCCTGCGATGAGTTGGCCTCCTGTCCTGGGTGAACCCCGCCTTAGGCCTGCAGTCAGCTGGGATTGGCTCCAGCTTCCCGTGACCTGGAAATGGATGGATGGATGTCTAAATGCTTATAGATTTGCAGATAGGTAGATCATTTGTATACATGTCTTTAGAGGCACACATCATGCTTAAAAATGTACAAAAAAGTATAAAAGGGACTGTTCTGGTAATAAGACTTTATCTGCCCAGTTTTGCTGTGTATTGAAGAAAACAGACAGTTTAAGAGAGTGATGCTTTTCCCCCCTCACTCCGATGAAAAGCGTAACATTGCTATGATGGCCCCTGTCATGTTGATGGCTTTTTAGGTCCTCAGTGTCTGCCATAGAGCAAAATTGGGGGTCAGGGAAGAAATGGGCCTATTAATAATTCACAATGGAAGAGCTTTTTTCCCCAGCCTATTCCAGCCAGTGGCCTTGAGTACATCCCTGAGCTCTACATCCATTTATCAATTAGCGGCCCTTTTTTCAGGGGGCTGAACATTAACCCTAAGGAGAATATAGCTCATCTGAGAAAAGCTAGCTTTCACCCACCACACTGTACTCAGCCTGCCTCTCTGTACATGGAAAGGCTCAGAACTGTACACTTGGATTTAAAAATATGATTCATTAGTATCAATAAAACTCTAAAATGTTGGAATATTCTTTGGGTTTTTAGTCCATTTTAGCTAGTGACATTCGTCTTGCACTAAATGAATAGTGACAGTCACAAAATGGTTTAAAACTGAAATTTCAGTTACATATTATTGAATAATATAAGCAATTAACTACCTCAGAATTGCTACAGCACCGGCTACATTCGCATGCATACTTATACGGTCATTACCTGACTTCAGCACTTATCAGATTATATAAATGCTTATATGACACTAAAGCTATTATTGGAATTTAAGAAATCTGATAAGGATTTCATCTGGATTTCACTTATTAGTTTATTCAGTGCATGTACAGTACTGTGCAAAAGTCAGAGACCATCTTATTAACAGCTTCATGACAGCTAAGCATTCTATCAGATTCAGTGTCTTCTCATTGTAGACGTTTGGACAGAAACAAGGTTTTTTTTAGACCAAATGAAGAAACTGAGCTTATTTTTCTTTTCTTTCTCAAAGACAAAAGCTTTACTTGACAGTTTTGGTGGTCAGTCAGGTCTTGTACCTAATCAGTGTTAGTCCATCCATCCATCTTCCATTTTCTTAACCCGCTTCTTCCGTCTCCAGGTCGCGGGGAAGCTGGAGCCAATCCCAGCTGACTGTGGGCCTAAGGCGAGGTACACCCAGGACAGGGGGCCAACCCATTGCAGGGCAACACATAGACAGACCACCATTCATACACACATTCACACCTACGGGCAATTTAAAGCATCCAATCAACCTACTGCAGCCTTTTGACTGTGGGAAGAACCCGGAGAAACACACGTGAACACGGGGTGAGCTTGCAAACTCTGCACTGAAAGGCACCTGTGACCAACCCTGGGATCGAACCCAGGACCTTCTCGCTGTGAGGCGACAGCACTACAGTGTTAGTCTTTCATCTATTTTCCTGGATCATCTAACCTCAGTATTCTGTCTGCTTTATGTCAGTTAACCATTTGAAAACAAAATGTTTAGGGCAGCTGAGGTGTGTGTGGGTAGCTGCTTGTGTGAATGGAATGGATTTTCCTGAAGGGGAACAAACATTATGTTTGACTGGATGATGGTAGATCAACCGTAACATTGAACTGCCATTAATTTCTATAGTTACATAGTTTGAATGTGAATGTGACTGGTGTGATACTATGTTTCAAGGATCACCTTGTGATGCTATGTGCTGAAGCATTAAAAAATGTTATTTAATTATTCAAAAATAGGTTATAATTTTACATCATGTGTTTCTTCTTCTTCTGAGTTTATTTACAGGTTGGTGAGCTACTGTAATAAGACTGAAAATAAGACGATTAATCAACTAGATTTCTTAAGCAAATGCAAATATAGTGGATGAATATTTGCCAAAATCTGATTCTATGCAGTGGTTACATTATTTTGTATGTGTGAACATACATCCAGAGACAAATATTTCCACTCCGAGCGCTTAAAAGTCAGCAGAGAGCAAAACTGTCTCTATTTTAAAACTGTAAAGCAATACTCTGCAAAATCTTTAAAGCGCTTAGTGCCAAAAGAGGATGTTAATCCCTCCTCTTGCTGAATTAAACATAGATTTTAATAAGACAACACTCAAAAGTTATTTAAAGTTACCTCAGTAAACATGTTTGTGACTGCAGCCCTGATGGAGTTTTGTGCTGAAGGAATAAGGATCATAGCCTTTAATGGATTAACTTCAGAAAGCTGCAGAGCTGATCAGACAGGTCATTCAGCACCAACATGAAAAAAGTGAAATCATTTTGACTCAGCACATCTATGAGCTCACCCCAAAAACTTTCCCCTTGGCCTTTCACAAACTGTTTTTAAAAATATTCAAGTCTGAGCTCCTGCTTTGAGGCTTTTTCTGACCCAACTCTGTCCACTTAGATCAACACCAAAACAAATTAAATGAATCCTTGTCTAATCAGCTGAACAGGTAGAATAGGGAAGATTTTAAATACAAACAGTTTCTCAGCTATAGTAGATGCGATTGAAATTTACATTTTTTCATACTTTTTCCATTTTTTATAGATAACAGAATGTCATAGTATCAGAAACCACATATGAAATTCTAAGATTACTTAACAACTCTACAGATTGAGGCAAGTGTAGTTATTTAGGCATGCACTCACCGCTGGGGCAGTCGCTGTGTAACAGTTAGGGAGTTGCTCCTGTGATCTGATTCCAATCCCTGGTTGATAAAGGTGCCACTAAGGAACCTGTGAGCAAGGTACCATCCCCAAAGACTGCTCCCCAGGTGCTGCCCACTCCTCCTATGCAAATGGTTCAAGTGCAGAGAATGCATGTGTGCTGTGCTGTGGTGTGGTGTGGTGTGTTCACAATGACAAATAACCACTCACCGGAATATTTAGTTTTAAATATATGCTAATTGCTCAAGAATAAGCTTCAATTGTTTGTCAGCAACATTAGTCAGTCAGGGAAAATTCTGGCTCTAACTGGTATACTGTTTGAGGACTGTCATCTATTTCTCATGAAAATATGCTATATTCCAAAAACATAAAGGCAGGAATAATAAAAAGTACACTTAAAACACTGATACTATAGGTGATAACGTTTAGGCTAGGGTAAAGTGTCAAGGTAACATTCACATGATGAAGAACATCACCCACAGCATTAGTCTGCCACAGCCGACTTGCATTCTTCCCATGGTGAATTCTGGTGGCATCGCTTCTCCATGTAACCACTCCACATGCACCCAGTACATGATGCTTATGTCCCCATTGTAGGTGCTTTTAGTTATGGATACAGGTCAGCATGGGCCTTCTGAATGCTCTGCAGTTATGTGCCCCCATAGGCAGCAGGTTGTGATGCACCATGCATTCTGATGCTAACTGTTTAGGAACTTGTGCTATAGTAGCTCTTCTGTAGGGTTGAACCAGATCCCCAGTAGTCAAAGAGCCTTGGATGCCAATGACCCTGTTTTGTTAGGTTAACAGTTGGTGGATCAAGTTAACAGCCCTTGGATCACTTTTGATAGGTACTAACCACTTCATACCGCACTCATCCCACAAGACCTGCAGTTTTGGAAATGGGCCAGTCATCTAGCCATCATGGTTTTGTCTAATCAGAGTCACTCAGATTCTTACTCTTGTCCATTTTTCTCTGCCTTATATATCCCACCCCCTGACAAGTGCCACTGTAACAAGATAATCAGTGTTATTCATTATTTTTTAGACAATAATATAAGCCCCCAGTTGCGATTTTGCTTAGAGCCTGTAAATGTAGCGCCAGTGCTTTTCACAGATATACTGCTTTAACTTACGTAAGGCTATCTGCAGTGTGTTTTGAATGATAAATGAGATGTGAGTACTGCAAACTAAAAGGAACTGGTAAGTCCCCTCACTTTGACAGCAGCATTTTCACTGAAACAGCATTTGGCACAGACATCTCGCTCCTGCACAAAGTTCATTTTCAGTTCTGATTTTGTAGGGGTCCTAGGTACCTTTAAAATGTCAGGTAAAATGTGAAAAAATTTTAGCTGTGGATTTGAACTCTGTGCATCTGACTGGAAAAGAAAAGAAATTTAACTGTAATTGAATGCAGTGGTATCTGGCTATATCGGATGGCTCCCACCCCCTACATCAGATACCACAGGTGAAAGACGACCCCCATATCTCTGCTTGGAAAATCTCTTCCCTATTGTACTGGTCAGAAAGTCCCTCCCCTATGTGACTGCTCAGAAAGACCCTCTCCTATATGAATGATAAGAAAATCCCTCCCCTATACGACTGATTAAAAAGTCCCTCCCCTATATGACTGCTCAGAAAGTCCCTCCCGTATGTGACTGCTTAAAGTCCCTCCCCTAAACGACTGCACAGAAAGTCCCTCCCCTATATGACTGCTCAGAAAGTTCCTCCCCTATATGACTGATCAGAAAGTCCCTCCCCTATATGACTGCTCAGAAAGTTCCTCCCCTATATGACTGATCAGAAAGTTCCTCCCCTATATGACTGATCAAAAAGTTCCTCCCCTGCAACCTTCCCCAGAGCAATGTCCTTACCACTAGGCCACCACTGCCCCCCAAAGTTTAATGCTTTAATTTGTATGTTTAACCATTATCAGATGACAATATCACTTATCAGACGAGCAGGTTCTGTGATTGGCACAGAAATGGACTCTCTGGTCACTGGGGCAGAGAGAACCACACTGGGCAAGACGCTGTGTATCATGGACAATGAGCACCACCCACTGCACTCCACCATAACCAAACAGAGAAGTGTGTTTAGCGGCAGGCTGCTCTCATAGAACTGCAGTACGGACAGATTCAGAAGATCATTTGTCCCCATCTTTAACTCCTCCCATCAGGGGCAAGGTAGAGAGGAACTCAGGGCCTGATGATGCCTCATATCCACAACGACCACAGGGGCTCAAACTTAACTTGCCTACATTACACTCAGTTGTGCACTGCATCTTCTCAGGTCATATTATTTTACACAACTGCACCACAAGTCACTTTATTATTACTATTACCTGCACTATTACCATTAATACTGAGAATCTGTATATCTGCTTATGCACATATTGCATCTTCACTTTACATCCTTTGTGATTAAAATAATGTATTTATTAAGGTTTTATAGTTTATAGTTTATAGCTAAGTATATATTGTTTTCTATATTCTGTATAGTATAGTTATTTGTATGTTGTGTATTTTTCTATATAGTAAAGTTATTTGTATTGTTTTGTATTATGGGGATCTATCTATCTATTAAACCTATAGGTGTTTAACCCTTAACTGAACATGTGTCTAAGTCTTAAATGTATAAGTGCTTATCCCTTTAATGCATGTGCATTTTAATACATAAATGTATAGGTGTCTAATCCTTAAATGCACAGGCGTTTACTGCCTCAAATGCAATGAGTTTAATGTTTAACCCTTAAATGCATTAGCGTTTTATTTATAAATGCATAGGTCCTTTGTTCTTGAATGCATGCTTATTTCCCCAAATCTTTTGTCACATTTACCTTAATGACACTTTATTTGTGGGCTTATCTGGAAAAACTGGACAAGTCAGAATGTACAAATGAGGTCATGGGTCCCTGGCAGTCTACAGTAGGCATTCAAAGGTTAAATTTATAATTCGAGACAGGGTCGTGGTGTTATCCTGCAAGTCAAAGAGATAATTAGCGTCCTGCTGGAGTAAATGA
Organism: Arnoldichthys spilopterus; assembly: GCA_037974385.1. Taxonomy (NCBI): domain Eukaryota; kingdom Metazoa; phylum Chordata; class Actinopteri; order Characiformes; family Lepidarchidae; genus Arnoldichthys; species Arnoldichthys spilopterus. The sequence continues at coordinate 9,380,769 of JBBPDA010000105.1, forward strand.
TGGAGAGCTGTAGAGGGTTGGCCTTTGTTCTGTTTGACTGTGTTTGCTCTCATAGTGCTTTTGAGAATTGAAAAGCTGATTATTTTCTGTTCCCCTACAAGCGCTGTTACAGCCTTTAGCGATCAAGCACTATTGTTCTGAGCTGTGTATGAGAAACACACACACACAAACACACACACACACACACACACACACACACACACAAATAAACATGGCCAAGCTTGGCTCATTAATGCTGAGGCTCTTTTTTTTTTTTAGGATGCAAATTAAGCTTGGCGAAACAATTAGGTAAGCCACTCTGGTGCGGCCGAGGCTGCAATCAACAGGTGTGACATCAAGCAGAAGCTTTAATTCCCATTTGATCATTTCAGGCTGGTCTGAAGCTGCCCCCCCCCCCCGTTCCGGTTAGCAGGTTTATGCTCCACACTCGCCAAAGCTTTGCCACAATTACACACGGAGTCACTCAAGATATATTCAGACTCCTTACAGTGAAATGCCAGTTTGTTTTCTTCACCTAATGGTGTCATGGTCTTTTCAGAGCAGTGCACATGTAAGCCTTGACTTTAACATTTAAATTATTTTCAGTTCAGTCGGTATGTCCATGCAGCTCACAACATTTCATTGGTTTATTAAACTGGGCTTGAACAGGTGGGAACATGTGCTGGCATTGAATATTTTATATGTATATTATATAGTAACACAGTCTCTATATAAAAACAATGGCAGTAAGACAAGTCGTACCCAATAGGTTTACGTATTTAGGCTCTCACCTGTACAACAGCTCGGCTTCTGCCCTGCTAGGTCTGCCCTGGTCAACTGTAAGTGCTATTCTTGTGAAATGGAAGTGCAAGAACAGCACAGCCACGATGCCTTTTTTGCAGAGCAAAGTGCTGAACTGCATAGTGCAACTCTCCTGTGTTGTACATTCACTATCCTGGAAGAAGTATGGAACATCAGCACAAGAACTGTGGAAGCTTCATAAAATGGATTTCAATGACTAAGTGGCTGCACATATGCCTAATAACTGTATTCTGGTGCATTGAAAACATGTTTTCTTTAGTGACAGATCATGCTTCACTAGTTGGCAATCTGATGGACAAACCTACTGAAATGCAAAGTGTCAGTGATAAGATTTATACATATATTGGAAGCAGATCAGTACTGGACTGAAATCAAGATGCAGTCTTGGTGAAAAAAATTAAACTAATTAGTGGGTGAGTGAGTGTAATTTAGTGCATGTGTGTGTGTCCATGTAAGATAGTGAGAGCATGAGTTGAATGAATTCATAAGAGGAGGAACTGCTCCTTTGTTCTCTGTTGAGAGGCAATGAAAATTGCGGTGATTTTAAATGGTACATGTGGCGTTTAGAGACGTTTTCCTGGGCTGATTATGTAAGAGAAGGAGCAATTTGAGGAATGTGGATCTATTGACCTCTGGCTAGAGACAAAGACCAAACAGAATAAATTTCAATGTGGCATTTGCTGAGAATGAATTCAGCCTTATAATAAAGCTAATTGTGTTCTTATTAAATGCAATGGTCAGATATTACTGTGGTATGTAAGTAAAAGTAAATATCATATGCAATTAAACCAAAAACATGAGCACATTCAATGTTTTAGCCTTTACAGAAAGTGTATTCTTAACGCAAGCTATGCCCAGATATAAAGAGTTCAACCTTATATTTTTACAGATGTCCAAAGTCTGTTGTCCTTGTTGAGTTCTTGTGTGTTGAAGTTGGAAAAGTAAAATCCAATGATGCTCATCGGATGGGAAAACTTTCAGTTGTTGCTGGCAAATCCTTCTGGTTTCGTTGAAATTCATGAATGGGATTTGTCTGCAATTTCAATTGAAGGACTTGTCCAATACACTTTTACAAGGCTGCAGCCTGTTGCAACTTGTAGTTGAATTGTTTTGACGTTCACCTTGAGTCCTCTCATAAGGTGTATATAAAGCACTGAAAATTAAACCTGTTGGTAGTTGTTGCTACTTCTTTGTCTACATTGTGTAGACAAAGGAGACCTCCCTTGCAAGCATCTGTCAAGCTTTGGCCAGTGCTGGAGAGTCAACCAAGCCAGCCAAGTTTTCTCCCATTCTGTACCCCATCTCCTTTGAAGGAACACTTGAATTGGGCATTCTGATGGTGCTGCTACCTATAGGATGGCAATTCTCTTTTACCCATAATCACAAACAAAAACAACCAAAGGAAACAAGGAAAGTAGTTTAAGCATGAGAACTAGAAAACAACCTTAGGTGTAAAAAGAGAAAAACTGAGCAATATTACAGATATTTTGACTAAAAATAAACATTTTGCATTTAAAAGCTGTAGTCTGGCAGAATCTGACTTAGTACCAGTGTTTGGGGTAACACTGTAACATAGTAATATAATGCATTACAGCAGAAATTCTTCTAATAATATTAGTTACAATTAGTTACAACTGTACAGTGCTCTGAACTCCACAGCCAATCTGTCAATTCAACTCAATACAAACCTTCTAAGATGAGAGAAAAGGCTCAGCCTCACCAGGTCAGATGTGAATTTAATCCAGAAGCAGGTCAAGCATTTCAATTGACTAGGTTGTGGGCGTTCATTAAGAATCAGCTGTACCTTTTACTCACACATCTATCCGTCTTGCCTGGAGCAAATATACTAATACAGGACATGCAATTAAAATGTTGCTTCTAAAGATAGTATTGACAAGCACCACTCAGTTTTTCTTTATGCTTTCATAGATATAGATTTGTTTGGTATTTAAAGAGTAACGTTTATGCAAAATAATGAGCAGTGATTTCACTGTGATGTTAATTAGCAAACCTTTTCAGTGAGCTTCCTCACCGGAAGTTAAGCAAAGCCATGCTAGTTGCAGCTGGTTCTGTTACACTAACACACGTTTGAAGACATTTTATGGATTTCTCTGAGAGGTTTTAGGATAATCCAAATTGTTTTTTTGTATTTTTACTAATTGTAATTTTTTGTATTCAGAGTTTTTTTTTAAATAGAGGCCTATGTATACATAAAAAAATTAACATTATTGCCCCAAAATTTATATAAAATTGAATTTTTTATTGCTTTTTCTTGGCCTGGCCATTAAAGGATTAAGCATATGATAGATATATTTTTTACAAATTTAAAACTAATTACAAAATCAAATAGTATACTGCAAGAGAGATATTCACTGCTTCTTGTAACTGATATTCCAAGAGAAGAAAGCCAACACAACCACATTCCCTCAGCCTGATAACCCTGTATTTGGATTACAAAAGTGTTGTTTTTATTAAAAAGTCCTTTTTTATGTAGATTTGTTATAAGCTCCATTCAGTGATTATAGTTCCATTTGGGTAAATCATTAAAACTGTTTATTATTGTGCTTAACTCTTTCATTGTTACTTGGCAGGTCTTAGGTGATATATATCAATATATATATATATATATATATACCGATCAGTCAGAATATTTTGACATCTTTGCTCCACCTAAATGAAACCACAATGGCTACAAAGGGTAATCCTGATTGTTATGATATGCATATTATACACCAATCAGCCATAACACTACTGACAGCTGAAGTGAATGACAGTGATTATCTGATCTCGTTAAAATGACACCTGTCATGGGCTGCGATATATGGACAGCAAATCAGTTACTGAAGTCGATGTGCTGAAAGCAGGAAAAATGGCTGAGTGTAAGGATGAGTGACACTGAAAAGCAACATATTATGATGTCTAGACGACTGAGTCAGATAATCTCCAGTATGGCAGGACTCATGGGATGGTTCCCGGTATGCAGTAGGTACTACCTACCAAAAGAGATCAAGGACAACCAGTGGACCATGAACAGGATCATTTGCGCCCATGGGTCATTGATGCCAAGTCATTAGTAAAGGCTAGGTTGTCTGGTCCAATGCCACAGAAGAGTTACCGTTGGGCTAGTGCTGGCTATGACATAAAGGTGTCAGAAAATATGGTGTATATACAGCATACATGTTGGTAAGGTTTAATAAATAATAACATTGTGCTATTATCTTGACTACTGCAGTTGGGCAACAAGCTTAGGTTTGTGCTTCTTCAGCAGCTAACATTATAAATGTGATAACCAAAACATGTTTGATCTTGTTAATTGTCAAAACTCTGGCTATGTGTAAAGGTAGTCTGGAGAGAACAGCATTTTGAAAGAAACAGAAAGAGCGCTCTGGTGTAATGAATGAATTACTGTTATTGCTTTATCAGCCAGACCTGTGGAGAGAGCAGATCTGTCCAAGAGCTGCTTTAAAGAGAGAGAGAAGTGTGTATGACAGCAGTGTGTGTGTGTGTGTGTGTGTGTGTGTGTGTGTGTGTGTGTGTTTAAGAGCCAGGCGTTGGGGCAGTAGAGTTGGATTTGAAGCTGTGACCGTACTCAGGGGCTCAGTGCTGGAGCTGCTCAAAGAGGCTTTGATGAATGAAGCTGAGTGATTTCAGCACTGCGGTCAGCAACTCCACGGCAACCGGAGCACCATCACCTCCTAATCCGCTTCCTATCTCAGTCTGGGTATAAGACTCTCTCTCTCTCTCTCTCTCTCTCTCTCTCTCTCTCTCTCTCTAAGGGAGCTTAGCATGAGTGTGTGTTTGTCTGTGTGTGTGTGTGTGTGTGTGTATACTCAGTCACAAAGTTTAACTCTAAAGAGTTGACCTCACCAGGTTCTGCCACACACATGTTTTAGTAGCTACTGTTGTGAGGTTGGTCTTACAAAACACTGGTTAAAATCCCATTCAGCTTAATCACAGTTAAATTTGCTGAGATACCAGTTTTTAAAGGGTACAAATAATTTCAAATACTATTCATTTTGTATATGAATAGAAGGCCACACTGTTAGATCATGTGAAGAGGTTTTATTAAAAAAATGTTTTTCTTTTAAAATCAATTGTTTGATGCATAAGGAAATGGATTATACATTACAAAATGGAATATTTTAAAGGACCTGTGTTTATGTGTGTGTATCCTTGCTCATGACATGGGTGAGTGACATGTATATGAAGGTTCCATTGACTCTGAGTCAAACATTTAGATTTGAGAGAGGCATATGTTGCCATTAAGATAACGTCTCTTCCCAGGATGCCCATGCTTATTTCAGAAGGCCACATACAGGCATTTGGTTTGTATTATGATAAATACACATATACTTTAGTATTATATTAAGTCAATTTAGAACATGTGTGGTTTTATATACCGATCACAGTCATAATCTATTTTTCCATCACTATTGTGACTGGCTGCCCTACACTGTGCCATACTCTTTAAAACACTTCTAACTTTAGTGGGGATGAGTGGGACTAAACTGCAGATTGGTTTCTGTGACATTGTGAATACAGTCAATTCAAGCAGACTGTCAGAGTAGCTTAGATTCCATATAGGCTGGATGGATTGGGGAGAGTGATACATTTGGAGTGTTTCAGTGTTTTTTTTTTTTCAATTATACTGGTCTTTTAAAGCTTCAAGGATGATTAAATAGTGCAAAGAATCTATATTAACTAAAGGTCTTTTCTGAAATTGTACACCCAAGCCAAAAACTATACCAGGACATTTATTTATGAGCGTACTCTGCTACTCTGCTATTGAGCTTTGTCTTAACTATGCTTTTCGCTCTTGTTTTTGTCCAGAAACCCAAGACACACATTTTCACACATTTAAAAGATGCTGTCTTCCCAGCACCGCTCACATAAAACGCACACTTAATATCTCGCAATTAACCATGAAGTTCCTACTAAAAAGACAAAGAATCACAGTACGCGTCTTTCTGAAACTGAGTGAAAGCAGATAGAGAGAGTATCGCAGTGTCTTTTGTGTTGATGAGAGGAAAATACACAAACCCTCATTAGTGGTGGAGCAGCAATCAGAAAAGAGTGAGTTATTATACAAAAATGAACATTATACAAAAATGAAAATTATACAGAAAAAGCCAGAGAGCAGAAAACAAGAGACTTCAGCATATATTCAGACATATGTTTCATAGCTAAAAACAGTACTTTTCACATTTTTACCATAATAAAACCTGAGGTCTGTGTGTCCTGCAGTGTCTAAAACCATATTACCAAATCTATTAGGTATAAAATTGATTTTTCACAAAATGTTCATTTTAATGGGATGGTGCTTCGGTTGGCTGTAAAGGCCATGGGCTTTGGATCAGAGACTAAAACACACTTTGCTGCTCATTCCAAGAGGCATCATCAGTTCATGTAATCAATGGTAAAAGGTCTTCAGTATTAAACCACAAGTCCAGCACTGACATACTTCACACTCAACCCATGTCACTCAGTGCTTTCATCCGCTTGAGGAGTTTAAAAGCAGGCCTTTTTTTAACCCCTCACCCCCCACCTCAGGCTCCATCAGACTATGAAGGAAAGGTTCAGTCAGACTATAAAACACATCGTTCATCCACAGATAGACTCCTAACGATACATTCTCCTGCATCTGCAACATGATTAAATGTTGCTTCTGCCAAATGCAAAAATGTAAATGCATCTTTAGCATGTGACTGGTTCCCACAGGCAAGAAAATCAACAGGGGGTTTCCCCTGTGCTTAGAATACAAGGGAGAACATGCCTAATTCAAAAAGCAGTCTTGACTGAAAACATGTGGATGGATGGAGTGAATTTACACATCACGAGGACTGTGAGTATAAGCAGGCTGTTAAAGTAGCTTAGTTTCCATATGGACTGGATGGACTAAGGAATGAATGGTACATTTGTAGACACAATTTGTTTTCTTCATGATATTGGCCACTGTATGCTGCCCACTGCTGGAACCAGCTTCCCATGGTGATCAGATCTGCCCCAAGTGTTGCCAGCTTTAAAAAGAAGTTCAATATTGCCATATTATCCAAAGCCTTTAATTAAAAACATAGACTTAATTTAAATCTTACTCTTTGTATATCATGCACCTTTTATTGTCTATTATTAATTTATTTTAAATCTTAGTTTATTTTATCTTATTTCACAAAATCTGATTTTATTCCCAATTTAATCATCGTTTTTTTTGTTAACACTTTACTGTATAGCCCCATTTATAGGCTGTCTATATCAGAATCAGAATCAGAATCAGAATAACTTTATTTGGCCAAGGAATTTGTTTCCGGCCGATGGTGTCTCTGTAGTATTTAAACAATCAAACAAACTGTACAATATGAAACATAGTAGACACTATACAAACTTAAGGTGCACTTGACACAATGTATGATATACTCTATTGTACACAAGATGCTGTATACACAATATACATTATTCTTGTGTGGTCCAGTACATGTGCCATGTGGGTGCAGTTGTATGCAGCTTGTATATGACAGCTACATAAATCTTTTATGACAACTGACATAAAGCTACATTATGATTTAAAAAGTGTTATTTGAGCAAGCATCAGCTGTCATTAAGGCTGTTTTATTCAAGTCATTTCCACTAAGGAAGTGTTATGTCTGTTGACCCATGTTAGAATGAACCTTTATACAGGTTTGTACAGATAAATGACACTTGTCATAAAACGCTCATGTGGGTGTCATATGGTCTTATGGATGCTGCCCTACAGTAAAATGTTAGTGTTTTTCCCACACAAGCCAAAACTATTAGAGTACACATATTCATAAGAGTACATCCTGTGGTTCTGTCACAGTCTGTCACGGTAGGCGAGGTGGTGAAGGAAGTAAATGCAGCAGTAGTAGCTTTTAAGGGTATTTAATAAATAAACAACCACATACTTAATATAAAGACAAAAAAACACAGAGACGGGAGAGACATAGAAAGACCAGCAACACAAGACCAAAAACAGGAGACTAAATAGAGGGGACAAAATAGGAACACCTGACAAGGGACATGATGGCAGGAATGAGAAGCAGGTGAGAGGCGGGGGTGGGGCTTGGCTAGGAGAAGACAAGGAAACAAAAACGCAGGACAACCAAAACAAACACAGACAGAACACGTGGGGCATGACAGAGCCCTCCCCCTAGGAGCAACAACCCGATGCGTCAAAAGACCACCAAAAACCGGGCGCTGACCTAGGGGGACGGCAAGAGGGAAAACAAGGGAAAAGAACAAGGAATCTAGACATGAACATGGGAAAACATTCAAGACAAGAGGTTAAACATGGTGATTAATAAGGGAAACACAGATTGTGGCTGAGGGAACAAAGTTCCGGGGTGAGGAGACAGGCCCCCAGACTGTGGAAATAAAGTCCCAGGCAGAGACTGAGGGAACAGGGTTCCGTACTGGGGCTGATGAAAAAGGGACTTGGGCTGAGGCTGAGGAAAAAGGGACCTGGGCTGAGGAAAAAGGGACCCGGGCTGAGGAAAAAGGGACCCGGGACCCAGGCTGAGGCTGAAGAAAAAGGGTGCCGGGTTGAGGAAAAAGGTGCCTGGTCGAGAAATTCTTGTTCTGGGCCCAGAAGAGGAGCCAGGAGGCGCCGTTGACGATGTTGACGCGGGGGCGAAGCTCTCAGAAGCCACATGCTGTGGTGCATAATCGGAGCTCGGGGACGCGGAAGCAGGGCATGCCGACATCAGTGACGTAATGGCGGGACCAGATGACGTCGCCGAAGTGGAGACGGGACCCAATAACGTTGGCGACGTGGAGGCGGGACATTTCCTCCTTATTTACTTTATTGCACTGTGTTAATCTCCCTTTATTTTATTTTTTATTTATGTTTTGGGATTTTATCTATTGTCAGTGCTACAGCTGCAAAACTGTCTTTGTTGTTTTAAAAAAAAATCTCTATTGTTTTTTAAAAAACTTAAAAGAAATCTTTTTTCTGTTACCACAGATGTCAACAGGGCAGTTTTAAGAGTAAAATGTTGGTATATCTGACAATAAATCAGGGTTTTAATACAACAGTCATGCCACCTGAACAGTGCAGATGTTAGGATGAGGCAGAATGAAAGAATATTTTACTAAAAAAAACTTTCCAACGTTGAAGCAACAAGGATAAAATCAGTTTCCTGCCGCTGTCACTTTTTTTAGTATTCGTGTTCCTTAGTACTTGGTTTCCTAGTATTAGTGGCGAAGTATCCACCCACAACACCACACATCCAGCCATCCATCCATCTTCTGTTTCCGGGTCGCGGGGAAGCTGGAGCCAATCAGGAGGCCAACCCATTCCAGGGCAACATATAGACAGACAACCATTAATACACACATTCACACCTATGGTCAATTTAGAGCATCCAGTCAACCTACTGCAGCCTTTGTACAGTGGGAGAAAACTGGAGAACACACTCGAACAGCTCGCAAACTCCGCACAGAAAGGCACCGGTGGCCGATGCGGGGATCGAACCCAGGACCTTCTCGCTGTGAGGCGACAGCGCTAAGCACTGCACTACATGCCACCCACCACCACACAATACCCAGAATACGTTTTTCTGTGAAAACCAGTTGCATTTGTGAAAGAATTAAAGATACAGATTTACAGCTTCATCTTCAAACCCCTTGGCCTGAGAAATTCATGTTAAAAATGTATATTTCCCATAAACATTTACTGTCAGTATTCAGCAACTGTCCACTGGCTTCTATTACAAATACGTTTCAAAGGAAAGTGTTATCGGTTCTTTTTTGAGCTCAGGGAAAATGTGTGGAACTTATTGTCTGGGGTAGCTGACCATACACTGTAAACGCAGCAGATAGAGATTACGATAAAAGAGAAACCGGTGTTGTGTTTCTTGAAATAAAATTCTACTGCGCATCACACTCTCTTTTTCTCTATTTCTGTCTTACTCTTTAAGCTGCAGGCCGAGTTGTTATTCCTGTTCCGCTTTTTTCCCTTTATTTATTTATTATTTAAAAAAAAAACCCACATCCATACTCTCTGCGCTGGGTCATCTCACATTCAGTAAATAGAGCGGGATTGTTTAGTCTATTTATTTATGCAAATAAACACTGATAGTCAAGTACTATTGACATTTTACTCCATGAATATTTAAACTGGCAAATATTTGCAGTGTGATAAGTCCCACAATTCGTCTGCGTATGTACAGGCTGGTGCTTCTAAATGTGTTTATTTAGGGAGCAGGAGAGAGAGAGAGAGAGAGAGAGAGAGAGAGAGACAGACACGGTGAGAGCACTTTTGTTAGAGTATTTTTCAGTCAAAAGTTCAAAGCCGCACTTATACATTAATGCAGAACGCCGCTTTATGAGTGCAGATTTACATACAGTTAGCTGAACTGCAGAACAATGAGTGTATGTTATTTCCTTTTAGGCTTTGATCCTGCTTTAAAGGGAAGTCTCTGTGTGGCTTCACACAGGTGGAGGAGGTATGAATACACAATGTGCATGTGTTTGTTTTTATCCATTTTCGCCTGACTCTAGCAAAAGTGGAAAAAACATGGCTAGCCTACAGCAATGCCACAGAACAGGGGAGCACATTTCCAGTCCTGGAGAGTCGGTGTCCATTACTCCATTTGGTGTTTTCCCTTCTCAAGCACATCCCTTTAAACTTATCCAATTATTTTAAGGTTCACTTTGTCTCAGCAGGAAACTCATCAAACTATGCTGGCCACCAGCCACCAGCCTGTACAAACCACATTCCCAGAAAAGTTGGGATTTTACATAAAATGCATCAAAAGTAAAATGGTGTCATTTTTTAACACTCTTGAACTTTTATTTAACTGATAAAAAAATGAAAAAAACAAACAATAGTTTTACTGACCAAATAATATGTGTTTTTTAAATATTAATAAATTGGAAATTTGATGCCTGCTACACAATCAAAAATGCTGGGACAGAGCAAAACAAGAATAAAAAGTTTATAAAACAATTAAGTTAGACCTGAAAGGTTAAAAAACTACACAATAAACAGGAGACCTGGAAACAGGTGAGAGTATTAGAGCAGCATCCACCAAAGGCTCAGTCTCTGCAAGCAAAGATGGAACTCAGCTCAGCAAAGATGGATTTCTCAATGCAACGTTGGGATGGAGGTGTGTTTACCACTGTGTCACATCACTTTTCCTTTTAATTACACTGTTTAACCCTTTAGGAACTGATTAGACTAATTGTTGCAGTGCTGCAAGTGGATTTTTTTCCATTCTTGCCTGATAAAAGCCTTCAGCTGCTCAGCTGTCCATAGTGGCTGTTGTCTGATTCTCCTCTGCATAAAATTCTATATATGTTATACTGCATGCAAAATGAGGCCTGGCACTGTCATGCAGAAATAACCAAGGACTTCATGGAAAATCATGCCACTGTGATGCCAGAATATGTCTCTAAAATCCCAAAATATGCCTCAGTGTCAATGGGATGGTCACACCCATCTCATGGGCCATGTTTACACCCTCCTTTCACTTTCCACCACCCCCATGATATGACAGATGCACCTTTTGATGAAAACCAAGCTGAAAGGTAGACTCTTCTGACCACAGCACATGTTGCCACTACCTTTTGGTCCATCTCAGATGAGCTCATGTGCACTCAGTGGAGTTTCTGCATAGAAATAAGGTTTAGCTTTTTGCGTAAAAGCCCCACCTCTTAGAGCTTCAGCTTCAAACCCCAGTGACCAAAAGGAAAGTGACCGGTCAGATGAGGGGAAGAGAGTGCATCACAATAAAAAAATGTTCACAAATGAAGTGGGAAGCATGATGGCAGACGTGAGACAGAAGAATGATAAGGATGATAAAGGCAATAGAGAGGAAAAAAATAAATGAAATACCACAAGTGATATCTGCCACTCACCCCCACCCTTAATTACCTAACCCCAGACATGAAAGGGTTTGCTGGTGTGGCCAATACCGAGATTTGCCCACCTCGTATAAGAGCATAGCTTCATAGCTGTGTTTTAATTATATAAATTCAAATCACCAATATTTCAGTGTATGTAAATAAATAGAACTTGTTCTTACTCCACTGGCCCTGACGGATTTCTTTCTTCTTTATTTCAGAACAAAACTCTAGCAGTGCTCTAACTTTTCTGTTTTTTTTCTTTTTTCAGGTGGATGACCTGTTTCTCCTCCGGGTTACTGGGTTTGGCTGCATGTCTTTATTCATCTTCCGGCTTTGTCCTCCTTATATTTAGAGCAAACATCTGCCTTTCTGACTCCTCCACCTACCACCTGGGGCCAACAAGTGACATTCTGGACATTTCAATTCCGCAGCAGCATCCCCTTTATGTCCAGGACATTTTTCTCAGACACTGCGGACACATGCTGCACTGGTCAGTGCTTTCAATTTCCCTCCGATTCAGCCTGCACTGACTGATGACCTAATAGCAGATCTTTGCTCTTCATAATGACCGATGATCCTTCAGATAACTATATAACATTGTACACCCATCAGCCACAATATTAAAACCACTGAGAGAAACTATATTATATATTATTATATTATAACTCTTGTTATAATGGCATATGTAGGGAGCGGGATAGATTAGGCAGCATTTGAACAGTCAGTTCTTGAAGCTGATGTGTTGGAGGCAGGAAAAATGGATGAGTGTAAGCATCTGACTGACTTTGACAAGGGCCAAGCTATGATGGCTAGAACACTGGTTCGGAGCATCTCCAAAACAACTGGTCTTGGGGCGGGTGGGGGTGGGTGGGTGGTACAGACCAAGAGTGATCTATGGAAGGACAACCAAGAAACTGGCGACAGGGTCATGAGCCCCCGAGGCTCACTGATGCACCTGGGGAGTGAAGGCTAGCTTGTCTGGTCCAATCCCGCATAAAAGCTACTGTAGTACAGAAAGCGAAACATCATGTTAGGCAGGTGTTTTTAATAGTATGGCTGATTGGTGTTTGTTGTAACAGGGCAGAAGTTAATTTGAAGTGTTCCAGATTTGGATTGATGGAAGTAATTGCTTTTGCTTATTTGCTTCCTTTTAATCAGAGAATTGTATTTGGAAAGAAACAGCTGAACTGCTTGTTAACTTGGAAGATTGTGTGGAAGGTGTGGGCTGGAGACTTTCAATCTACCCCACATTTCTAATTAGGCGAGGAAAAGACAATATTGTAGCTGTGTAGATTCAGAAAGGCCTCAGTTTGTTGGTGTTTATTGCTGTTTAGACCCAGGAAAGCTGGTATGGCCTCCTGTCAGGCAGATTTTATTTATCCTGGTTTTGTAAAGAAGCTCCATTTCAGCATTACTGACTCCAGGCCTGCTTGGCATTTCCACCAAGAGATGCTGAAGGAGCAGATCAGTGTGTGTATCCTCTGCCTAAATCCATATTTAAGCAGTTGGCGATGATGGCCCTGTAATAACATAGAGTCGTATAATCTGGGTAAGAGGCCACTCCAGACATTTTTTCTGCTCGATGAAGCACTAGCAGGATGTGTTGGAGTGGACTGGATCAGTGCAGCTGCCTCAAAAACCCTACAGTCAAACGAGTGGATACAGGAGCATTCGTATACTTCATGTTCTATTATTTGTAATTGCTCTGTTAGCAGAAGCAGGACATTGTTTTCTATTGGGAAATGTTGATAACACAAGGGGTTTGTCTTGGCAGCAGCTAAGAATAAAACAAACAAGTAATTTAATAATTAAAAAATAAACACAAAACATAAACAAACAAAATGATAATTAATTAATTTTACTTTTTTATATTTTGTCTTTCTAGGATTTTGCTTATTTCTGGGGTAAAGTTCTTGGAGATTTTGCAGCAAAAACGAAATGTGCTATTATATAAATAAAGGGCAATAATAATAATAATAATAATAATAATAATAATAATAATAATAATAATAATAATAATGCTGTTTTGTGTGGTTTATGGGGCAAAGCAAATGCTGTTTAAATGCTTTTTAACCAATGCCCTGAATTGCTACTGAATGTTTACAACAAAGCCACATCACCACAGCTGCCCAATCAACACAGAGGATGACCTCTCTTTATTATTTATTTTGGTTGTTATCAATCCAAGCAAGACTTTTGGTGTTTAACTGGCCTCCCTGCAGTCCAGATGTACAACACATTAAAACACTTTTGGTGCATTAAACATATAACAAAGGAGACTGTAAACTGTTGCTGCTGAAATCTATTATCAGGTAGGAATGGTGCAGTATGTAATATTCAGAAAGCCAGAATTGGGTTTCCTCCATTCCTAAACATTTACAGAGTGTTGATAATTAGAACTGGTGATGTAATACAATGTCAAACATGTTTAATGTTTTATGTGTTGCTGACATCACAGTAATGATGAGCATATGTTTTATGCAAACAACAATAAAAAAACATCCTTTGTACTATTTTCAATTACATATGACTATATATATATAGCAAATTATTGCATTTTGTTTTTATTTACATTATTGGAAACATGGTTGTACATAAATGTTTTAAATTTGGTTTTCTAAGATATGTTTTTCAGGCATCACATTTTATGTCACTGCGCAATGCATAATCACGTAAGAGAAACAAATACGCACCTATAAACAATTTTCCACCGTTTATTATTGCTTCAATCAAATTCACACACACAAACACACACACACACAAACACTTTTGCTGTCATTAGAAGGGGCTTTTTTCTTCTTCTTTTTGATCATTACACAACGTCGCCACATTTTTTCCCCCACACTTTTAATGAGATAAAAAAACACTCTGAGCGCTTTACAAACTATTAGTTTAATAAAACTGAAGAGCTTTTGTATTTAGTTAAGAATAAAAGCTCAAACTGCTTCTGCAGGAGAAACACTACTGATCTGTAACATTCAAACACACACCAGCACACAAATAAAAGTCTGAGACCACATATTGCTAATGTTTTATTAATGCTGTACTTGCCTGTTTTCGTTCTGGCAGTTTTTATGTCTTTCTTTATCTGTGACTGGCTTTAATCTTCCCTACAATAGCACTTAGGTTTGAATGGCTTTAATTTGCAGTCTTGGTTGAAAATGTGGATAAATAATGAATTACTAACATCTGCCTCTACGAAACTGACAGGTTTGTCTTTACTCATTTACTCACTTTAGCCTCAAACTGCCTCAACACATGTTTGTGTGTGATTAGACACTGTGAGCAAAACCCACAGACCAAACGACTGGGCAGAAATTCAATATTTCTATGTTTTCACCTTCGTACAAAACAAAATTCCTCCAAGAGCCTTCCTGAGCTTCACTGCAGAATCAATGTAAATGAGTCCAGCTTGTTCACAGTGCTAAACTTTCCTCTCTTTTTGCTCTGGAAGCCTTTGTAGTTATTATTTTCAGTCGTCCACACACATCAGATGAATTTAGACTTTTAACATAGCCAGGCTTTTGTTTTTTAGCTTTACTAGAACTTCAGCACCTTGTACAGCAACCCCAGCCCACTTACTGCAGAATTCAGCACCATGGACAGCGGTAAAGGAACACCATTGGCCTTCCCCAGTTGGGGGTTTTGCTACTCACAGGTGGTCTGAGTTTTATTGGAAAACCAAGATTCAGACCAGGAGGCCTCACATGAGCTTCTTTTGAAGTCAAATGATGAAATCGGGTACATTGAAATTTCGACACATCTTCATCACAGCTGAGGAAAGAAGTGAGCAGTCCAGCAATGAAAAGTAATCAAACAATACTGTGTTATGATCTGCTTGGAATAATTAGAAGTAAATGGGAGTAACATGGAATAACATGGAGTATGGGAGGTCTGATCTAGGAACAGATACCAACAACAAATGCAAATGCAGCGCAGGGTAGAGATACAGAAACTTACAACCCAGCAGCTTAAACCAAAGTGTAAAGTTAAAAACAAAGAAAGTAATGCCTGTAATATGGGTGTGTAACAGTATGGCTACACTATACTATATACAGTAATATACTACTACTACTACTACTACTACTAATAATAATAATAATAATCATAATCATCATCATCATCATCATAATCATAAGTATGCACTCATTTTTAGTCAAGCATTTGGCAGATATAAACTTGGTGTATGATTGTCATAGTCTACATTAAAATGAGATGTGAATGCTTTTTAGCAACCACAAACGTGGGCTGGTGAAAGCAAAATGTATTTGTTTGATGTTTTTTATAAAAGAATTACAATCATAACATGATAAAATATGTATACTACATGAGAATAAAATCTTTTGTACATATGTATGATTTGTGCCTTTCCTTTTTGGTCAATATAAGAGTTCTCTCATGTTTAGGCTCTTTTCTGTCGTTTTTGTGGACTGCAAAGATTCCATTTTACCTTCCAAAATACTCAAACTTGATTAGAATGAACACTGGTGATTAAAAGTTTTGATGGACTCTTTGAACGACGCCAGAGATTTACACTCTCACAGAGAATATGCACAAGAGAGAAACACACTTGTGGTGTGTATGAGAACTGATAATTTGCCTTTAAACTAAACTAAAAACACGTTTTTATTTCCCAGACAATAGTAAGCTCCAACAGTTTGCAGACAGTCTGTGTTTTTTTTTAAAGCAGTGTCTCTTTCCTCCGGTGTGTTTTCCCATGCGACCGGAGTGAATAAATACACTGTTCACTTCCAGACAATACTGCTGTTAATAATTCAGACAAAACTTTTGTGTGTAATTGTTTTAGCGCGGTCAGCTGCGATGTCCTGGCTTGTAAGTGAACCTGTGGTGTTCAATTTAAACACACACACAGAGCTTTTAAAACAAAACTTTTATGTTTTTATTTGAATAGTGTATGGCCTATATTATTAGGTCTCAGGGGCTACAGCTACTTTCAGCCAGTTTTTCAGCATTCATACATATAGCTATGGGTGTATAAGACAAATCTGCAGCAAAACAGATAGATAGATAGATAGATAGATAGATAGATAGATAGATAGATAGATAGATAGATAGATAGATAGATAAGTTGTTGCTCATATTGCACATCAGAATATTTTTAGATATTTTTCAGATATTTTTAAGATTAATAATTCATTAAGAAAAAATTTTTTCTTTAAATTTCTAAATCTCTAATTTCTAGTTCAATATTTACCTTGAGACTCAGCTTCATATGTGTCATATTCAAGTGGCATTTAAGTTCTTTCTTAGCATAAAGAGCAGGTTATGTCCAAAGGATGATTTGACAGATGCTATTTTAGCTCTGCTTAAGAGCACATATTACAGCTCTTTTCAGTCTGAAGGTAATTTAAACACTTTCCCAATTATTCCTAAGGAAGGACATTTATCAGTTATTCTTTTGCTAGTATTTAATGCAAGCTGGCATAAAATGCTCATGTATTACAAAGATTCTAAAAGTATAACTATAACAACCAAAAAAGCCATTAAAAACCTCTTTAAAGAACTCAGCTGAAGCCACTAAGCTGAGCAATTCTTTAGGCAAAGTGGTTATTTTATAGCATCCCTTTAGAGTTTGTTTTGACGTTATTTTTAGGAGTGTGTATGTGTTTGGCCTTGAATGTGTCTGTAATTTTCAGGGACACACATTCCTACATACCTACTTTAGCTTCTGCTCCACAAACCCATATTAAACTCCCTAAAGCCTGCAGAGTGAACAGCAACTTCAAATAGTGGTTAAAACAGTAAGTAGGGAAGGAGGGAAAAAAAAGAAAGGAAGAAAAAAAAGGCCCCCAATTGTTCTAATTTGCGTCATTAATTTTCTCCATGGGCCTCAAGATAATTACATGCCATTAGTGTCATGTATAATGCATGAGCAATTTTCACCTCCCACATTCTGTGGCCTGGTGACGGTACGTGTGTGTGTGAGTGTGCTATTTTATTTCCATTTTTTATTTTTCATTTTGAAAACAGCATGTGGTTAATAAGGCAAAGGATAAAGGTTAGTGTAATGTGCTAAACATGCAGTTAAAAGTTGCACATTTTCTACAAAATACAGTTTAGAGACAGAGACAGTTGAGCATCAGATGCCAGTCGGTTCACTTGAGTTCAATTCAGTTCAGTTCTGTTCTGTTCACCCTACTTAAAATCAGTTCAATTCAGTTCAATTTAGTTCAATTCAACATCATTTAGTTCAGTTCAATTCAGTCCAGTTTTGTTCACATTACTTTAAATCAGTTTAGTTCAATTCAATAGTATTCAATTCAGTTTATTGCAGTTCCGTTCATCTGCTTCAAATCAGTTCAGTTTAGTTCAATTCAATACCATTTAGTTCAGTTCATTTTAGTTCCAGTTTTGTTCACATTCATTTAATTCATTTAAGTTTAATTCAATACTATTCAAGTCAGGTTATTTCAGCTCTGTTCATCTGCTTCAAATCAGTTCAGTTCAGTTAAACTCAATTCAATTCAGGTGAGTACACTTCAGTTGAGTCAGTTCAGTTTTGTTCACCTACTTTAACTGAATTAAACTGAATTAAATTATCAATCAGCTGGTTGTTGTCATTAATGCAGAAAAGCACATGTAAGAGGGTGGTTCACTTTTCTACTTTTGCAATAATACGGTATAACACTTTATTTCACATGCATTTATGTCTCATATTAGCTTTTGTAAAAATCTCAGTTGGAAACTTATTTTTACATGTTACTCATCCACTTAGCTCCAGGTCAAGTGCAGATAATTATAAAGTTTCTCTCCTGATGAGTAATAATATGCATATTAGCTCCAACAATGAAAGCGGAATGTTGAAACTATGGAAACTGAAAAAGTAATGGGCTTCCACACTGACCTTCTACTGAAACTAAACGTGCAGGTACGATGCTCAAACTAGCTGTCAAACAGCAGCACTCGCTAAAATGATATTTTGTTTTTATGCTTGAACACCTTAATTAAAATGATACTGTCATAATGATATCTATCTATCTATCTATCTATCTATCTGTCTGTCTGTCTGTCTGTCTGTCTGTCTGTCTGTCTGTCTGTCTGTC
>JBBPDA010000105.1:9403996-9420687 GCA_037974385.1 Arnoldichthys spilopterus
GTTAAATGCAGAGGTCACATTTTGTTGTGGTGCTTGAGTGTGTTCACAATGACAAAGAGTCACTTTCATTTCATTTAATATAGATCAATAACAGCTGATACTATATTTCTAAGCTATGCATCATATTTTTTCAAAGATTACAGTATGTAATACAGTGTCAGAAAACACTGACAAATCTATTAAAGATCACATTAAAACTCAACACAATATGAGATTAGCATATGAGGATTCAGACATGGAGTTTGTGGGCTAATTGGTGGGCTTTAAACATCCATTACTTGGTAGTTACATTAGCCTCATAGCTCTACTTTAGCTTTACTTCTTTTAGCAAAACTAAAGGAACTTCAGATACCAAACCAGGACCTACTAGATTTAGGGTAATTACATTTGATTTTTTTTTGTACCAACTATCGCTTTAATACTGGACAATATAGAGTCTGTATGCTGTGTGTGGTCCAAGAGGATGGTGTGTTATAACTGTAGTTCAGTGGGTTCTCCTGAGCAGAAGAGTAGATGGACACCCTTTGATCCTCTCTATTTTTGGGTTGTGAGTAATTAGGCCTGCACTGGTGTCGGCTCCACGTGCTTATCTTCATTAAAGCGGTAATTTGCTTTTTAGCTGGTAATGGGACGAGGTCCTGCCGTCTGATTGCAGAGGAAAAGCCTTGGCCTCATCTAGATTCTGCACATCAGAGTAAACTTCGCTTCATCATTCAGCTTCTGCACCAGCGGGCTCTCCGCACACAAGCAAATTCATCTTTAATGCATGTGTACTGCAACCTGCATAATGCAAAGAATGATGCTGCGTTTATGATATTCACTTATTGTCTTTCCTCAAGGCACTAACATTCCAAATGTATAAAAAAATAAAAGGAATTTACATTAAAAATACAAATGCAAACCGAATAAATAAACACATGCACACCACCTGTCATGCCTGCTGCAGTTTTTTTTTTTTTTCCTTTCAAAAATGCACCTTTAGCCTTTTTCTCGCTGATCAAAGCTCGGTGCAGTCACCAACCTAAAGCTTTTAGCTTCAGTTTTGCTTGACTGCTACAGTTTCTTTGAAGTTTGGAGTTTAAAATTTACAGAACAAAACGGCTTGTGTGTGTGTGTATGTGTGTGTGTGTGTGTGTGTGTGCGTGTGCATGACTCTATGGGGTCCAAATCCCCCAGTTTGATAAAAACATGAGCATTTTGTTCACTGTAAGTGCACTCTGCATTCCAAGATACATAGTGAGACAGAAAATACTTTTTTCCTCCAGAAACTGCAGCTTTTTATTAGAAAAAATTCACAGAGGGTAAAACTGACCTTTTGGGCACTCATTAAAGTTAGAACTCTGTTAGGTGGAGCACACAAACACAGTAGTGGTCTTACCACCACGCAAACTATGCCAATGCAAGTGACCCTAATAAACCACACTGAACAGATACAGTAACACCTTAGCGAGTTAAACAACATTCTTAAAATCAACTTTGAAACCGCTGTATTCTAATGGCGTCTGTGGATGAAGTTACTAAAGTTTGCCCAGAGACTTCATGACCACAGAGATTAACTCTAGATGAGGTGTTAGTCAAAACAATTGCTACCATTTCTTCTTATGACCCAGCACTTTGGCCAGAAATGCTGACTGACCAACATGGAGGCCATAGTGGGCAGTGGTGGCCTAGTGGTTAGGACGTTGCCTTTGCGACCTGACGGTCGCAGGTTCGAATCTTGGCCCAGGCACTACTGAGGTACCCCTGAGCAAGGTATCGTCCCACTACACTGCTCCCCGGGCGCTGTTGGTAGCTGCCCCCTGCTCCACATGTGCACATGTGATGGGTTAAATGCAGAGGTCACATTTCGTTGTGGTGCTTGAGTGTGTTCACAATGACAAAGAGTCACCTTCACTAACCAAGGCTTTTACTGAGTTAAAGCCATGTTGGTTCAGTTCTGACTGCAGTAAGAAGCTAAATGCCTTTGATTGGGGCCCTTAGACATAATGCTAATAAACACCTGCAGAGCAGCAGTTACACATACTCATACTAAAACCATTGTAGTGCTAGAATACCAATACATGCTAAAACGTGTGTGCTCGTGTGGTCTAAGGATTTATACAGTGGTGTCAGCCGACAAACTCAATCAGGTTTACAGCCCCTAACTATTCAGCGGGCTAATAGAGGTCAATTGTTACATATGGAACAGGATGAGCGTGTATGCACTCTGACCAAATGACAAAGAGAAGAAATCTGTGCAGTTTATAACTGCTGTATGTTCCATACATCTCAGTTATGTTTAAATCGAAAACAGACATTTACAACATTTCGCCCTTACCCTAATGTTTGGAATTAGCTTATTTAGTTGTGTTGATAGTTGTGTTGAAGGCTGATTTAGTTAACAGCTCATATTCTACCATTTAGCATCGTACAAAGTGCATTGCATAAACCATCACACACTTGTCTTAATGTGTTTGAAGCTGTTATGTAATCTCAAATGGACCTGCTTATGTGCTTTCCAACACTGTTACATCTCAATTTATATAATGCTAATAAGCTTCCATTGCATGTTAACCTCATCCACTTTGTAGTGCCACTGCAAAACTAAAGAAGTAAAGTTTGGACAAGATATGTAAAGGTTATGCAAAGGCTTTATTTACTTATTTATTCATTCACTTTTTTATCATTTTTTTTCTGTTTGTTAAATACAAGGTTGCTTGATCCATGATGGGTCAGTACCATGAATTTTGGTATCTGCAATTGAAAGAATAGCTTAGTGGTGTAATAATGACCTAACATTTTAGTGGTAGTTCAAAGTTTCTAGTTTGTAGTTTCTGTTTTTCAGCAAAAAAATGCCATCAGGCCAGCAGGCCATACCTTTCAAAAAATGCCACTCATCTTCTAGTCCAAGCATTGGTGATGTCCTGTCTTGACTACTGCAACTCGTTGCAGGACGGTCTACCTGCAGCCTCAATCAAGCCAGTGCAGAGGATTCAGAATGCAACACCTCATATGATGCCGCTACTTTGCTCCCTGCATTGGCTCCTCATCTGGGCTCAAATAAAGTTCAAGTCCTTGATGCTTGACTACAGGATCAGCTCCTGGCTACATGGAAACACTGATCCAGACCTACACACCCACCAGATCACTCAGATCAGCAGTTGGAGATTCCATCCCAACGTGGAATCAAACACCATTCCAGACTCTTCTCCTACATTGTTCCTCAATTGTGGAATGAGCTGCCCAATGACATTAGATCTGAAGAGTGTCTCTCCACGTTCAAGAAGCATCTTAAGACTCAATTGTTCTGCACGTTTAAATTATTGGCACCAGATAACTGACTGAACGTCCCCCAGATAGTAATGTTCCACTTAGCTTCAGCACAGTCATCCATATTTACTGTAGTAGTTGCTGTCTGTAGCCATTGTCAGCACTTGGCATATGTAGTTATTGTAGTAGTTGCTGTCTGTTGCTATTGTAACACTTGTCTTCAACATTTATCATAGCTAAATTAGCTAAAGCCTAAAGATGAGTAAAAATACTGCCAAAAACAAGAGTTAGTGCAGATACAGGCTTACAAAAATACAAAATACAAAGATAATATAGTTTAATTAGTGCAATTAGAAGTGAAGTGAAAATTTGTCATTGTGAACACACTTAAGCACCACAATGAAATGTGACCTCTGCATTTAACCCATCACATGTGGAGCAGCGGGCAGCTATCAACAGTGCCTTCGGAGCAGTGCAGCAGGACGGCACCTTGCTCAAGGGTACCTCAGTAGTGCCTGGGCTGGGACTCGAACTTTCGACCTTCAGGTTCCAAAGACAGCATCCTAACCACTAGGGCACCACTGCCCTCAAAATAAGGAATGCTTTACAATTTGCATGTCATCCTTGCGCAGGGCCCGTGCTAATCTTCTCTGTACCATTACAAAGGAGACAATTTAGTAAGTACAAGATTGGTGTTAACTTAAATATTTTTCAAAAGGGACTGATTGGGTTTTGGATATTGACAGCAGGTAAGGAGTGATTAATCTATTTGTAGCATTGTAGGCATGCAATGGCTTTTTAGGCAGCTGCATATACTGTAGACTTAAGACAGGTCAGGCTGCTGCATTCTGGATTGATTACAAGGGCCTGCTAGCATGCCTAGGAATTATAGGAGAGAGCCAGGAGAGAGTTGCAGTGGTCAAGTCCCAAAAAGACAACAGAAAATATACTTGGCTGGGCTCCATAGAAAGAAAGGGTCAAATTCTTCTTCTGTTGAAACCTGCCTGAAAGACCAAGTCAAGTTAGTGGCATGAGCCAATAAAGATAAATACACCTTTGTGTTTATAGGCATTGACCAGGAAGGTTTTGAAGAAAGTGCAAAATCACAGTAAAAATCTGTATTTTCAGCAATTTATTGGAGCTCAGTTTTGGGATTTAACTTCAAGTGTATGATGAGAAATGAGCCAAATATGCAGAGATGTAACAACTTGAATGTTGGAGGGTAAGGAGGGGTTGGTTGTCATCTACATTGCAATGGAAAAAGAAGCCATGAGAAAGCCAAAAGACCTTTGAGCTTTTGTGAGACACCACCATGGTGTCTGCAAAAAACAACTATGGAATCCCACCATGTTAATGTCATCACCCATCCAGGCAGGACTCAAAACCTCTGTCATGCACAGCCAGTGATTCCAAGGTTGGTGAGGACAGACCAGAGGATCTTGTTTACTGTGCTGAAGGCTCCAGAGAGGTTGAGAAAAATCAGGACCAGAGGCAGACTGGCTGACCTGGTGAGGATGTATGGAGAATTTGTGTTTCTCTGGTAACTTCTGTAGAGTGCACCTGTTTGAAGTCAGACTGATTGGAATTTTGGAAGTTAAAAAACAGTGTAGAAATTTCGGATGGCAGTTGCGGAAGCCACCTAGCCTGTTTACCACTCTTTAGGTTTTAAATGCTAATGGTACATGACCCAATGATGAAAAGCTGCTTATGGTTTAAGTGTTAAATAGAAAGAGGTCTAGAGAGATTGTCTTGAGCTGCAGGGGTAGAATGGGGTGCAGTGGGCAGGTAGTTGGTTTACTTTGTGTCAACAGGACATTATCTGTAGAAAGAATATCATGCTAGAGCTCTGAACAAAAGGGTTGACGTATGTCATTTTTTTTGTTTTTTTAGCATAAGTGAGGCCGGGATAGAGCCTAAATAACAAAACCCATTAAGTTTGTGTTTGCTTTGGTAATTGGCCAAGCTGTTCCAACCTGTTGACGCCTCTAAAAGCTCTCTGCATTTGACATTTTAAAGCCTGAGTAATTTATAACCCGCTTTAAAACT
This sequence comes from Arnoldichthys spilopterus, assembly GCA_037974385.1. Classification (NCBI taxonomy): domain Eukaryota; kingdom Metazoa; phylum Chordata; class Actinopteri; order Characiformes; family Lepidarchidae; genus Arnoldichthys; species Arnoldichthys spilopterus. The sequence continues at coordinate 9,409,292 of JBBPDA010000105.1, forward strand.
GATAGAAAAAGTGGAGCTGCCAGTTTGACTGGTTTTCAATAACAGGTCAGTTTAGATTTCAGAAATGACTGTAAGATCAAGTTGAGTAGGTTTCTTTAACAGGCCCTGTGCATGTTTCTGTACAATTTCATTTCTGTTCCAGTTCTTTTATAAAGTACACTAAACCATGCTCAAGAAAACATAAACACTTCAATTTAACGGCACCAAAATATCACATCAGAATGTGTTTCACATTATTATTAGTGGTATTACAGAACTGGATGATGTTTCATTCTCCAGTGGAGATTACATAAGAAATGTAACAGTCATAGGTCACTGAAACTGCAGTATTTCATTTTAATTATACTGAACTATAGGAAGCAACTAAAAACAACCTTAAATTGAACAATAAAAAGTGACATATGCAACGTATCAGATCTGCAAATACAGAAAAAAACAAGTCATCTAAATACAAGTGTACAATAAAATGTGAGGGAGAAAGATTTTTTCTCATTCCACCATCTTCTGCTTAAGACGAAAACATACAAGTGCACCCATCAGCGTTTTTGTGACTCATGAAGTGACTTTTTATGTCACATTTGCAAAGTTTGCTTATTCTCTTGTATGTACATTTTTGTGTTAAAAAATGACTTACAAACATACTACCACTGCATAGAATATTTTGGATTATGAAACTGCTGCATAATGCAGCCCTATTATGGTTATGGGATGGTTATGAAAAAGCACTTTCTCTTATATATTATGAACCAATTGCAATAGAATTTTAAACATTCAGTAAGTCAGTCCTACAATGTGATGTCTGGGCACATCCAGCACTTTTCAGAACAGGAACTGAAATTTGTTGGATGCTACTTTTCTCTTGAATCCTTTGGTAAAATAAAAAGCCTACGCTCCCAGTGGGTAGTTGGGGTTCAAATGTAAAGCAGTCCTGGAGCTGAACCAAGAGGACAATGAGATTAAACACAAGAATGCAATTAGTTTTGAAAATGAAGGACTAAGATGGGACAGAGGAAGAAGTTAAACATTTGAGTAGACATTAAAGTGTCAGCATTTTAAAATCTATCAACATTGTGCTTAAGCATTTGGAACTAAGCCAATAAATCTAAATAGCTATAGTCTCTGTACAGTCAACTCTGGCTTTCAGGATGTTTGTTCATGTTTTTTCTCTAATTCTTTTTCCTCTTAGCATTTGAACAGTATTCGGGTTGTAGGAAAATCAGCAGTGGGTCATTTGATCTTGGATTGGACTGAAAAACTGCTCAATGTCAACACATCTGGGATGCTGCCAAGAAAACCAGGCAGTTATAATGATATAATGAACACAAGTGCATGTGAGACAGGCGATTAACCGAGATAATCTATGCTGATGCAAAAGGTCATTTTAAAAGATATGGTATCATTAAAGAAGTGAGTGTGTCTTGTTGCCTTCTTAGTAATACCATTAGAATCGAACTCAACTCCGAGAGTGTTCTGTGTTCTCACTTATCAAAAGTAAAATATTTGATAATTAGCTTGTTCGATAGATACAACTACCTTTGAAATTAAGCCTAAAGCATCTCAGAATAACACTTGGGAACATATTTAACAGGGATAATTACTAATTAGTACCCAAACAGTGGTCAGAGCTTTTTAGTGCTGCTACATAGTTTTTACTAATGAAAGTGACTCTTTGTCATTGTGAACACACTCAAGCACCACAACAAAATGTGACCTCTGCATTTGACCCATCACACATGGAGCAGTGGGCAGCTATCAACAGAGCCCGAGGAGTAGTGTAGCGGGACGGTACCTTGCTCAAGGGTACCTCAGTAGTGCCGGGGCCAGGACTCAAGCCTGCGACCTTCAGGTCCCAAAGGCAGCGTCCTAACCATTAGGCCTCCACTGCCCACTAATGTCTGTTCCCCTTTACCTGCTCAAGTTTTCAGTTAAAAGGACACCCATCACTTTGAAATGTCAAGCATCGAGTGGCACTTTGAAGAGACTTGAGCTCCACTTCTGTAGATTCACTGGTTAAGTTGATGAACCTGCATGTACAAACGTCTGGTCTGCCAGCTGCCAGTGGTTTGAGCCCTGCCTGCCACCATTTCATAGTTTCTTTACACAGCTGTGGCCTAAAGGTTAGAGAAAACGTATTTGGGACCAAAGGGTAATGCCCTCTACTTCGGTTTACCCACAGCTTCACGCAAAAAACTACAATATATACAAAATGTACTGCTTGTGTTCTCACTCGTACCTCTTCACATGATACCACTCCTGTTTTAAGGAACATGGTTAGGTTTCCCATTCATCAGCGTCAACTCTCACTCTAAAGCCATTCATGGTATTGCTCCACCGTATGCCTGTGAACTTCTCACCCAGTACACCTTCTCAGTCTCTCTGCTTGGCTGACTCAACCTTCTCTCAACCCCATGCCAAAATAAAAAATATGGGTGACAGAGCCTTTTCCAACTGTGCCCTTAGGTCATGGAACACTTTGCCCAGTCAAATTCACCAGGCACAATCATTGGAAACATTTAAGAAAGTTTAAAAACCATTTTATTCAATACTGCTTTTGTCCAATTGTTATTTTATTATTTTCTCTATCTAGTTTATCTGTTATACTTATGTTCTTTTGAACAGCATCTTTCCTTCCTTGTATGTCCTTGGCTAAAATACCTTTGAGCAAGGCACCTAACTCCCAAGTGCTCTCCAGATATGCTGCTCACTGCTAGTCTTACTTACAACAGGCAAACCTATTGGATAAACAAAGTGGCACTAACATGGGATAGTCTTGGCCTCAGCTTAGTCTAAATACTCAGCTTTAATAAGTGAAACAATAATATTTTGTGCGCTAAAACTATGCTTAAACCTTAGCTTAGCTTTAGCTCATTGTAGAGCCAACAGCTTGCTTCATTCATACAGTGTGTGTGTGTTTTCAGACGTGGACTCATTAGAGAGAGAGAGAGAGAGAGAGAGAGAGAGAGAAAGAGAGAGAGACTAACTTAAAACAAATATCATCAGAAATGAGAAAACAAGCCTCCTGCCAAGCCTGGCAATGCCACAGGGGGAACGGCTGGCTTTTATTTGGTGGGTACTCGGTGTGTATTGAGTGTTACCCTGCTGAACACATTGCAGGTTCCCAGAAGCCTAACCAACAGACTATCTATTTAGTAATCATAAGAGCCACTTAAGCTGCTGAAGTTTCTCCCTCAGATTTATGTGGGGGAGGCGATTTGTTTGCCGCGTGAGCTTTTCTTTTAGAATGGCCTTGTAAACAGTTTTTTCTCAGAGTGTCTGGGGTCCCGCTGCTACGAAAGCAGATATTCAGCTGGGAAAACAGAGATAAGAACGGCAATTTGCACAACTTTACAGGACAAACCTGACTCCTAGGATTACAGTGCACCTAAAATGACCACCTACAGTGAAGCCATTTTGAGACAATATGTGTATTTATAGTCTGCTGCGTTCTCCTATTGTGTGAATCAGAATGAGCAGGGAGTTGTGCACCTGAAATGACTGAAAATGACCACCTTCAGTAAAGTCATTAGGATGGCATTGTATTTGTTGTCTGTTGTATCATGGGCTCGTGTAAAGATGAATGTATAGTAAGTTGTGAAGCAGGGCACCCAATCACAACGTAAAAAAGAGAAGAGGAGATTTGTTTTCATATTTAAAAAGTATCTCATCTCCTTTCAATTTGGATTTAAATGACGCTCTAATGGTACCTAACAACCTAACAACTGTCTGTGTTTAACATTTTGTCAACTTATCATTGGAAATTCAATAAAATCTTAATATATGGGCAGTCTGGTCAACCTGCTATTTTAGGATAATCGCTGAGTTATTAGGACTATTTTGCTGCAGTGCCCCTGAAAAGCCTTTTTAATTGAGCAAAATCTACTTATTTCTTTGATGTCTAATTACTTAGTTATAAAAAATATGGAAGTTTTCCATAAATGCAGAATAATATATATATGTATTTTATATTGCTTCCAATATGAGTTGCTTTTATTTGGCAATTAAAAAGCAAGCAGTGTATTAAGAGTTTTATTCCAAACTGCATTGCACAAAAAACACAATAATAATGATAATAATAATTTTTTTTCTCTAATAAATGCTAAATGAATCGTGATATAGCAATCGTTTCATATAACTTCCAACAGCTTACTTTAATTGGAAACAAAAAGTAATCTTAATAAAAAAATCTTTTTTTAATGGTGTTCTGCAATGATTTTAACATTTTAAAACATTCATACCAAAAATGTCATAATCAAAATAAGATTCACATTTTATGCATTTACACCAAGGAATAGCAATAATAATAATAATAATAATAATAATAATAATAATAATAATAATAATAATAATAAAAAATTACCATAACTACACAGAATATTTCTGTTATTATGCATTTGGACAAGCATAAGTAATTCGTCCCTCTTCTGAATGGCTGGTCTGTATTGTTGTTATAAAAAGCTGTTCACCGTGACACTCCATAAAACTACAGTATAAATGGTGTTGATGTATATCTGGTTGATGTATATCTGGTGCAGATATAGTTAAAAACATGGACTTAAGTGACATCAGGGTTATGTTTGATTACTAAGCTGGTCACCAGCTAATCTAACCACTGCTATGTGGTTGGGCTGCATCATAGAAACCAAATTCTAGTCCTTTTCAGCAGGCCAGTTTCCACAGAAAGACAAGAAGTGGGGTGGTACGGTGGTCATGTGGTCGTGTGAACAGTATTTAGTGGTCATTGGAATTTAATGACATTTCGCTGAACAATCAGAATGAAATATTAACAGCAATGTGAGCTAATGTAGAGTAATGCACCGCCTGGCTTCTGCTACCTATTACGGTAAAGTAGGGCAGGCATGCTCCTGGAAGGTTCCCTAATCTAACACATCTGCTCCAGCTAATCAACTTCTTCAGGTCATCTGAATATTAGAGCAATGTGTGTTAGATTAGAGCTGGAACTAATATCTGCAGAAGGGAGCTTTCCAAGAAGAGAACTGGGCTATGTTAAACAGGGTCAGTGAGCAGCGAGCAGCTACGGCTGCCATTGGCCCAAACTTAATAGCAGATAGCACTTTTTTTTTTTTAGATAGGTTTGAGTTCACATTTTCACCTGAAAATAATAGTTTGGCACAAAAGTCACTGACCTTTCACCCCAAATGTATTTGATCAGCCAATACCTTTGTGTTGTCTAGACTATATTTCTGTAGTTTTGAAAAAAATGTAACTAATAAGTAATGAAAGCTTACCGTTCCACCAATGAGCATCCCAAATTGTGGTCCTAAGTGGACAGACATACACTGGCAAACTATTATCTTCAGGTGAAACTATTATCTCAAGGCCTCAAAAAAAATCTGCTATGAAGTTAGTGGGCAGTGGAGGCCTAGTGCTTAGGACATTGCTCTTGTGAACTGAAGGTCACAGGGTGAGTCCTGGCCCATGCACTACTGAGGTTCCCTTGAGCAAGGAACCGTCCTGCTACACTCCTCCCCAGGTGCTGTTGATAACTGCCCACTGCTCCACACATGCATGTGTGATGGGTTAAATGCAGAAGAAGTCACATTTCATTGTGGTGCTTGAGTATGTTCGCAATGACAAATAGTCACTTTCACTTCCCATTGGTAAAAACAGCAGAGAAATATTTGTAATTTTTTTTACTTTAAGATGTTATGTAATGTCAGAAACCACATGACAAATTTTTTTTGAGGCTACTTGACATATTGGTATTGTAGTGATATTAATTTACTAAATGTAACACTTGTAACACTTCACATTGACGTACATACAATAGTTGATGTACATACATGAAACTCTACATTTCTTACAGGCCCCATAGCTCCAGGTAAAGATAAGCACTTTAGGTGACAAATCTGACTGAGCTGATTGAAAGCGTTTGGCATAAAGAATGGAGAATTGATTTAGATTTGATTTCTGTCTAAACTTTCCCGTCAAGGTTAAAGAGTTCTTGTTAAGCCTGTCTAACAGAAAACTCTGAACTTGTTCACTTTTTTATTTGTCTCTTTGCATCAGAAAATCAGTCAAACGCTAAGGGACGAAGCGGAGTAGCATCTTCCGCCTTCGAGGTCTCTTCAGATCTGTCTCTGTCTTCTTCTTTTTTTCATCCTGCATTCACTCGCTATAACCGTTCCCCTTACTCCCTCATCACATAATCTGAGCAAAATCAATTTCTGCCCGGCTGAGTTGTAGGCTAGGCTACATAGATTCTCTCTGTCACACGGATCTCTAACTCTCGCTGTACCGCTGTTAGCCGCCTCTCTGAGCAAGCCAGGTTGTTTTGTTTGCTGTGCATGGTAGATTTTCTTGTTTAGAAGCCACTATAACCTTATGGTGAAAAAAAAACAGCTTTACGTGTGATTTATTCACTGCTCTGTGTCAAAAAGCACAGTTGGACTCATGATTCCGACAGAGCAAACACAAACAAGGCCGCTTCGTAGTTATGAGTGAACCATGTCATTGTGCTTTATGTTTCCATTATATTTGAGTGCTCCCGTTCAGAAAATACTTATGGCTTATTGAACTGAGGTTGTACTTTAGATTTTTCTATCATTGGCTTGCATGATGTTCTGTTTTCAGAAACAGTTTGTGTTGTTGTGCCTCTGCAGTCTAGTATCATAGATTAGAAATGAAACTATGACTGTGGGGTTAAAGTTAAAAGTTAATTTAATTTGAGCCAATTTACATTTCTAGTGGACAGAGCTACCAACTTCAATCATATAAAATACATGTTTAATGCTTTAGCTTTTAATCTCGCAATTTTTTAAGAATTCCTCTATTGCAGACTTTTTAGTTTAGCTCTGGCTCACAAAGTAAAGTGCAGGGGTGCCATCTCTTCTACTGGAGGGTGGGTGTCCAGCACAGTTTGGTAGTTCCCCTCCTTAAACTCTAAACCTGGCAATGAATAGTTGAACCAGGTGTGTTTGAGCAGGTAAATCACCAAACTGTGCCGGACATCAGCCATCCAAGACCCAATTTGGGCAGCCCTGGCATAAAGCATCTAGAGCTGCAAGGAGATAAAAGTGACAGTGGTGGTCACCAACAAATCACAAGCAAAGCAAACATTCACTAATCATTTGAATGTTAATCAACTATAGACTAACCAAGATAATCATAGGGACAGGTTGATCAATCACAGGTTTAACATTCATAGACTGATTAGTCAAAAGGCTTGTGTAAAATAACCCGTGCAACTGTGGCTCCTAGCTCTAAAAATTGTAAAAAAAAAAAAAAAAATGAAAAAGTCTTATCCTAATACGTGCAGGTCAGGCCAACACAAAACCGACATAAAACCTGGCCAAGCAGAGATCAAACTGAGCAGCACCTCTGTTTGACCTCAGTTTAAAGTCAAAGGCTATAAGGCTGCAGGCTGACTAATTACAGGCTACCCAGTTCCATACTAATCAGTCAAAGGCTACCTAACCACAGGCTAGCCAATCACAGGCTATTATTTGTAGGGTTATCAGGATTGTTTTCAGCCAATCTTGCCAAAGAAGAGAAAAACTATTACTGTATTATAGTCCCAAGACGTATTTTAGAAAATTATAGAAAATTAATCCAAGGATTGATTTTTAAAAATATATAGTTTTGGGGGGCATTGGTCAATTTAGTCTCAAAACCAGCGCGGTCAACCCTTATATTGGCTTAAGCCTGTAATGGGCTTTACTTTTCTTTTTTCTTTTCTTTTCTTTTTTCTTTTCTTTTCTTTTGCATTTACTAGCTCTTGTTGTCATAAAACATGGGGTTAGAAAATATTTAGCTGGCCTACACACTCCCTACTTTATCATTTACCAGCACATTAACAAATAGCGAGTTCATGAGGCTGCAGGCTTTCTGGCAGTGCTACACACACCTGTTTCTGGTCATTAACCTACATACCCAGAGCATCTGAATGTTGGGCACAGGTGTGTGGGATTATGATATAGAAAAGCAGTGCTGGCTGGCCTTCACTTGGTCTCTTAACCATACACTATGTACACACTATCCAGCACAGTATCACAGGTGCTTTTAACACATATGTGTGTTTGGATAGAAGCAACACATTTTGTTGTACTTTAAACACATACATAGGCAGAGATTTTTCTTTATCCCTTATAACATTTATGTGGTTTTATGGTCCAAAAACAGCAGCAGTTCATTTTACATTTAATCCATTAAGCTGTTTTTGTTACTGGGCCATACTGATGTATGTAAATGACCTCGATTCTGACTGGGCACTCTTTTTGTACTCTTTTCAAAAAGTAGTTTGGGCTGAAATTTTAGTCAAAAAGCCCAGCAATGTTGGGAAAGTAGTCAGCAGCTCCTTCTGGACATGTGTATTCCATCGAATACTGCAGTGATTCTTTTGCTTCCCGACAGCCAGGAGCAACACAATGTTTCATTGTTTTTTCCCCAACGACAGCTATCACTACAACAACTCTGCTGCAGAGTGTCTTCAGGAACAACACTCCTTATCTCTTCAACAGGAATGGGTGGGGCTGAACTGCTATAGGATGAATGGGTGAGGCTAAACAGCTGTAGACTGAGTGGACCATCATATGCAAATGTATTTAAAATGTCAGTAATTGCTGAGAATGTACTATTAGTAATTGTCGAAGTCCCTTTTTGGTTAAAAAGTTTTGCCGATAGGTGATTATAGATGGTTTGTGAAGAGAAATTTGTGAATGCACTCAGTGACCATGGAGGAATGACCTCATCCATTGTGTCTGAAGGTCTAGGCAGTGAAAGAAAATCAGCTTCATCAACCTTTCACAAGGTGAACGGCTTCCCCTCATCTCCACAAAGCCGGAGAACAGCGTCGGCGTGCCATTTCAAACCTCCTTATCTCATCTGACCATCCAGATAGTATTTTTTCTCCTCCACTTCCTCTCCTCCTCTCCTTCTTCCCTTTCTCCTCAGCTCTTTCACTCTAATCCATTTCCCTCAGTGCTGCCACTCCGGGCCCTCCGCACAGGGCCACCCGATCAATATTTGCCGAGTTTAAACTACAGGATTATCCGTCTGTCAGAGAGAAGAAAACACAAGCCTTCCACATCACGCACACACACACACACACACACACACACACACACACACACCTACACACACACACACACTCCCCAGCCAACTTAGAGGTCACTTTGTGTTTCCCCAAAAAATAAGAGGCATCATGTGTCTTTATTTTGAGAAATGAACAGAACAGAGTTTGTTTGTTTTTTTATCACCAAAGTAATTTCTCATTCACCAATTCATTTCTTACATCTTTGGGCCAATCACTGTGAAATCAGACTTTCTTCAGGACTTTCGTAATGCTTTCAGGAAATAACTGCCCTTATTCAAAAAGCTTCTCAGTGAAAGAGTCCTGATCTGGGATCTCTTCCTGTCAGGAAAGTCAGAGTACATAAGCGAGAAGTCTGACCCTAAATCTCGATTACTACTCTGGCAAGTTTTGTGAAATTGCCCATTGACCTTCAGCTCAGTACATAATGGATTCTTTTAAAACGTAAATAACTAAATAAATGTCCTTGTGGCCTTAACTTTGCTGTAAAATACAAAAACCCCATTTCCAGAAAGGTTGGAATTTTTAAACAAGAATGTGTAAAGAAGAATGTGTGGATTGTTAACTCTCTGGAACTTTTATTCAACTGATAAAAGTTCAAAGAAAAGATTTCCAATGTTTATACTTAATTTTAATTAATTATGTAAATATAAAATTCAGGGTTGGCGTCTGCAACATACTTGAACAAAGTTGGAACGGAGGTGTGTTTACCACTGTGTTACATCGCTTTTCCTTTTAATACAGTGTTTAATCTTTTAGGAACTGAAGAGACTAACTGTTGCAGTTCTGCAACTGGAGTTTTGCCTCATTCTTGCTGGACACAAGACTTCAGTTGCTCAACAGTCACTGTTGTCTGAATCACCTCTACATAAAGCTCCATGAATTTTCAATGGGAGACAGATGTGGACTGGCACCAGGTCAGTAAAGCACACACATATAGACTCTATGTCTATAAAGCCGCCATGTTGTAGTGCATGCAGAGTGAACTTGCTCATGTGATGGGGTGGGGGTGGGGGGTAAATCAGGTAATCTAAAAGTTAAGATAACTTACACACAGAAGTTAACACATCACACATTCGTGTCTTTATTTGCATTTTCTGAAAAATTCAAACTTTTCCAGAAATAAGGGTTTCTAATAAATAAAAAAATAAATAACATCAGAGATGTATGCACCATGGAATGTGGGTGCAGATGTCTTTCAATATGTCTTCTCTCTCTCTCTTTCTCTCTCCCTTTCTGCTTCTCTCTCATTTTCTAACCCATTTCTCCTACTGTTTGTCTATTTGTCTTTGCTCTCTTTGTCTCTCTTTCTCTCTAAGGGTCATCCCCACAGATTAGAGAAGCATTCAGACAACTTTTAAGGCCTTTAGAAGACTTTAGTTCTGTCTTGTTTCTGCTTGTTCACTTGGCAGGGTGTGTGTTTCTGCTTCTCTTTTGTTTGGTAGGCAGAATTTGCAGATTTTAAATAAATAAGTATATAAATAAATAACCCTCCTCTTTTTAATGCTGGTTGTTGACAGGAATTGGTCCTTGGCTTTGTAAATGAGACTGAGAGCTGAAAAGGCACTTAGACAGTTTGATTCAGTGAAACAAGAAACAAAAAGGCATGTAAATGAAAGGCATTAGCAAGCACACACACACACACACACACACACACACACTGGCTGTACTCGTCCTTGTTGGATGAATGAGGCACAGTATTGAGAAGCAGTGCGCGTTCGCTGGACAAAAAGCAAAGATAAAATAATCTTTAAATGGATTTTTTTCAGTAAGTCTTCATGCACACAGCATTTTAAAAATGGCTGATTGTGTAAATTTCATACAGTGTCCTCGCAATTAGATAACTGATTAATATTCATACTTAGATGTAAAGTCAGTAGGATAATTACACATCATATTATTGCACTGTTATGACTGCTGTAAAATATCTGAAAGGCTTAATTACATACCCTGTATCTACACTCACTGTCTATTTTATCAGCACCACTTACATATAAGTCCACTTTGTATTGTACACTTGCAGACTGTAGTCTGTCCATTTAAATCATCTTACAGCTCCTTTCCACATTCATTGGTGGTCAGAACCCCTGCAGGACCACCAGTGAGCAGGTATTGTGTGTAAGGGTGTAACAATGAATCGATTTGCATTGATGCATCAACCAAAATAGCGCACAATCTGATGCATTGATGTGACACATAAAAATCGATGTGTGTTCACTCCATAATTAGCGGCGCAGTGAGAAGCTGCATCTGCTGATGACGACACTGATGCATTTGACCTTTAATAATAAAATGTACAGATTATGATCTGTTTGCATGTGAGAGTTGATGGAAATGCATTGTGTGC
>JBBPDA010000105.1:9420787-9437873 GCA_037974385.1 Arnoldichthys spilopterus
GCATTTGACCTTTAATAATAAAATGTACAGATTATGATCTGTTTGCATGTGAGAGTTGATGGAAATGCATTGTGTGCGCATCATATTTCACACTGACTGCAGACCCCAGTATCGAACCAAACCAACCAAATCGCATTGCTGCAAATTTTGAGGTATCGAAAATGTATTGGATCACTGGCTAAAATGATCAAATCGGGATGAAACGTATGATTTACACCCCTAGTTACGTGCATGGTGGATCATTCTTAGCACAGTATTGACACTGATCTTGTGTGTCTTGCTTTGGTAAAAGTGGATCAAACTCTCCTTAAAGATGTACAGGGAGAGACCATAGGCCATCTGTTGCTGTCCAGTTTTTAGTCATCTTCTAATCCTTTACCAGCGGTCACTTTCTCACCACAGGACACCGTTGACTGAATATTTTTGGTAGGCAGACTATTCTTGGCTCAGCGGTGCTGACAATGATCCACTTCTCAGATAAATTCTCTGCTGTGGGGTCCTGACCTCTGATGAAAGGGGGTAACTAATGGTACAGTGAAACAGATGGACTACAGCATATATTTCCAAACTGTTAATGAGGAAACTAATAATGAGGAAACCAACAAAGAACAAAGAAAGTAATAGCCACGTAAACCAGGGACAGATAGTAACGGACTAAAAAAATACAACTCCCTAAACACATACATGTTTTTGTTTGTTTATATTTATCCAGTGTGGTTTCGGTTAAGTTACGTTTGGTTTAATTTGGTTTGATTTTGGCTCAGTTATATAAGGTTTGGTTTTGATTCCATGTGATTTGGTCTAGTTTAGTTTGGTTTGGATTTGGTAGAATTAAGTCTGATTTGGTTTAGTTTTGGTTTGGAAGAGTTTAGAGTCTAAATTGGTTTGCTTTTGGTACCATTTTGTCTGGTTTAGTATGGTTCTGATCTGACTACGTTTAGTTTTTGTTTGGTTTGGTTCCATTAGATTTGCCCTTCTCTTGATCTAGGTTCAGTTTAATTTGGTTTGGCTCAGTTTAGTTGGATTTGCTTCAGTTTGGTTCTGTATGGTTTGGGTGGGTGGCAGATGGTTAAGACACGTTGTGGAACAGGCAAGCAGCTCAATCTTCTTCCCTTAAGTGGCATAATGTTCTCAACTGTCATCAGTCTTACAACAGTGTATCGGACTCTTGAGATTCTTTTTGATCTGTTGGTCTCTAAAGGCTTTCTAAAATATGTGATCTTTATGTTCTCTGTGCTTGAGGTCACTTTTCCAAGCTCCTTCACAAAAGCTCTAACGGCAAATTAAAACGTTAACTTATTTGCTTATGTCGATTGCCCACTGAGACTGTTTCACACTTCCCTTCTTTTCCTTTTTCCCCTTCTTCTCTTTTTTCCCCCTGACTACATTTCCTTAATCCTCATAAATCCTCAATGCTCGGAGGATGAGCTCCAAGGGCGACGTCGCCATAGGAACGGAGATGTTCAAGGCCGTGGAAGAGCGCCGCTGGACAGGCAAGGTTGCTTTGTTCATAAATGTTTAATAAAAGAATACACATAACAATTGAACTTCTCTGACACAGAGCAAAGCATGCACGTTCGCGACCTGTTGGGGGAAATTCCATTTATTTGCAATACCCTCCAGTGCACTGCTCGGTTATGGCCATTGCTTCGCTGGGCTATGACACAAATTCATACACCTAAGCCTTACAGAATTGGATCAATTTAAGCAATATTACCACAAAAAGTGGATCTCAGGCAAAGTGGATGTGGATTGGTATATGTGTTTGGTGAAAGAAGCAGATGCTCCTGGACTCAGCATGTGTTTCCCTGCTTTTTGCATTTACATCCCTTCATTTCACCTGAAGCCCTGTTGGCCTCTATTCCGTCTGCTGTTTGTTATGCTTGGTTACAGCAGTACAGTTAAACTGTACCATATGTTACATCCAGTCACACTCCATAAAACTAAAACTGTTCAGAAAACTGGGTCATCAGGAGTTAAATTCAAGTCAAGTAGGTGTTTATTGTCATCTCAACCATCTGCACTGTACACATTCGAATGAAATAATGCTTCTCTGGGCCCACTGTGCAACACAAAAGCAACACACAACTACACAAAGTGTAGTGTGCAAGAACTTTAGTGTCCATAAGACTGAGCTGTACAATATAATAGGACGGGGAAGAGTACAGCGTAGCCAACAAAGTACAAAATGAGTGAATACAGGAGTATGTCATATACAGTAGCAGTGATTCTAGAGACATTCTAGAGAAATTAAATGTGCAAAAATGCAAAAATTGATTGTGGAATAAGGAATACAAGTCCAACTGTGAAAAAATGGACAAAAAACAAATGGAAGCAAATGTATGATGTATAAAATGCATTATGTGCAAAAACGCAATATTTGAGTGAAGGTAAAGGTAGCGGTAAGGTATGAGTTTGTTTATGGTGGGTGGCAGTTCAATTGTGATTTTTTTTTTGTTTGCGGAGGACAATTCAAGTGTGTATGTGGTTGCGTTTTTAAGAGGAAAAAACATTCAGTTCAGGTGTGCATTTGCCTGTGGACAGTACATTCTGATTTAGGGAATATTAAAAGTGGTGTAACACTTGAACCTGACCATGGGAGGAGGTTACACATTGTCTTGTCTATGCTCTGCTAAAAATATATTCTTCCCTCACTTATTGTGTGAAGTTTTAAAAGCTTTACAGAATGCTGCTTAAAAATCCTGTTCATCCTGATGAGGCACCGTACTAACACTTTGTAGAGCTTGGGCAGTAACTATGATAGAATGCATTCGAGGGCAGATGCTTTCTGGATGTGCACTTAAATTTAAGATAAACCTTCATTTTGGACATACCAAGCAAACTACCAAGCTTAAACTACATTTTAAACTTTAAAGCCCTTCATTCGTTCAGTGAAATTAGATTGACCACTTACCTTTTCTGTGAAATATGATTGATTCTTATTTTTTTCCTCTGAAATATGACTGGTCCTTACCTTTTTTCATGAATTGTGATTGGACTGGTTTTATGTTCTTATGTTGAATTTAATTGGTCCACATTTTTTTCTGGGCAAAGAGTAATGGTGTCATTGAATCACAGTGCAGCTAAAACTAGAAAACTCTGATAGAAATGATGGTAATATAAGTTGAGGATTTTTTTTCCTCCTGAAATAATCTAGGGAAGTGTTTCCCAACCAGTTATCTGGGGACTCCCTGTCCTGCTTTAACCCATCCATGCAATAAAGAGTTGTTGATTGGATGTTGTATGTTGGGAGCATGGAAAACCAAAATGTTCAGAGCAGGAGACTCTAACGCCTGCTGTTTGAGTAACACACACACCTATAATCTTACCTAATGATCCAGCCTGGTCTAGGACAAGCTGTTGTCCAGTTCTCAGCAGGAATTCAGCCTGCGGTTAGATTTCGCTGGGCTGTAGATCAACTTGAATGTAGCCACTAACAGCCCTTAAGAAGATGGAGAGGTCTCTTTGCGTTTGTGGGTTCAAAGAAAGATGTTTTAGATCATTCACATGGCACTGTGTCGCTAACTTGGTGTTATTTTTGTTCAAGCTGCACCAGGATTGGAAAAGCAAGCAAATGAAAACCAACTGATGAACTGATGAAATGGTCAGAACAGCTATAGACTGACCTTGAATTAACACTTGTCAAAGTGGTCAGCAGAACATGGCAGCATGAACAAGTCAAAAAAGAAACACAAGATGTGCTGAAAAGAAAATTAAAAGGGCACATTTCTAACATGCAACCGCAGAGATGTTCGTTACACAAAAGTCAGGCCACAATTGTCACAGTCAGTTAACAGAGTAGTGGAGAAAAAGACTTTCAAGCAGATACAATGCAAAAGGTGTGGTGACATGAAAGGCCACAGCTTGCAGCAATATCCAGCTAGGGAAGCAAAGTGTAACCAATGTAGGAAAATGGGACATTATGCCAAAGTATGCCAAGCTAGAAAGGTCAAAGAGGGGAATGTTGCTCTACTGACTGAATATGTGCATATATTGTTGATGCACTCTCAGAATCACTGCAACATTATGTATAAAATACACACAGAGGTAAATGTAATGGCAGTGCCGGAGATGCTATGCAAAGTCCTAAAGGAACCAGAAAGAACGCAAGTGACTGTTATAAAAGGGTACACTCACACACAAAAATAGGACAAAGGAGCACTAAACAGAGAGATTACAGAGTGAAGAAGCTGGCCACACCATTATTAGGCTATTCAGATGCCACAGCACTGCAGTTGGTATCCAGGCTGAATGTTGTCATTTGAATTTCCAAAGCTGTTAAGTGGTCTAGGCAAAATGCAGGGAGAGTACTTTTGCACTGACGCCAGGGGCTAAATCTTTTTTTCCTCCCCACTCCTAGATGCATTTCCCTCCCTCTCCTACCAAAAGAAAAAGAAGAACTAAACTTCACAGAGTAACTAGGAGTCATTTGGATAAGGCACTGGCCACCTAAGCCAGGGATTGTGGGTTCGAGCACCATATGGGGTGATCTGCTATAGGGCAGTGGTAGCCTAGTTAGGGACATGCCCATGTGATCAGAGGATTGCAGGTTCATGTTGATGTCTATGTATCATTGAGGTACCCTAGAGCAAGGTACTGTCCCACTACACTGCTCCCTGGGCACTGTTGATAGCTGCCCGCTGCTCCATATGTGAGTTAAATGCATTGTTGTGGTGCATTGTTGTGTGATGGGGTGTGTTCACAATGACAAATAGTCACTTTCACTTCGTTTCAAAAGTGTTACAGCCTACTGCATGGTGTGTGCTCACGGTGATGGTACCCATGCAGCAACAGGCAGGTTAAGAATATGCAGACCTTGCAAAACTGAATAAACTGGTCATGAGGTGGAAGCATCCACTTCTCTCAATAGAGCACACCCTCTGGGACAGTTGGCTGGAGTGTTTTTTAAAGCTGTATGCTAATTCAGGGTTGTGACTCATTTAAGATTGGAAAAAAAAAAGAATGAAGATTGTTTAGTCAGTTATACAAGTGCAGCATAGAGTGAAATGTACCCTGATCATCCCTGAGACTGTGCAGATAATTAAATAGATGTTAAGACTTTTTGCACAGTCTAAAATTAAAAAAAACTAGATCTAAAGTATATTACAGAATATAGAATATTAAATTTAAGCAATAACTATACAATGTGCACAGAGATAACTACAGTATCTATGGTAGTGCAAAATGACATTGTTGAGAACACACAATGGCAGATGAACAGCAGAGTGTTAGAATATACATAAGATTATGTCAGGGTTGTAAGAGTCAGGGTTATTAGAACAATTCAAAGGCTAAGGGGAAGTGTCCTGATTAACAGGTTAACAGTTTAAAGGCTAGGGTGGTGTGTCCTGGTTAAGAAGTCTTACAGCCTGAGGATAGAAACTCCTCCTGAGTCTCTCTGTTTTGGCTACAAAACTCCTAAACATTTGCATGGTTTCAGCAGCTTAACTAGACAATAACCATGAAGAGCTGAGTCTCTGGTGATCCTAGTTGCTCTGGCCCTGCATCTCCTTGCATTATTGCCCTGTAGAGATGATCTGGCCCAGCGTTCTGCCACCCTGACCTATCTAAGTAGAGCTTTTCAGTCCTGGACACAGCTGTAATCAGTCCTGTAATCCACTTTTTACATAATCCTTACTACTAACTACCTTCCTTACACTTTTTCTATTGCTATAATGGCTTGTGCTTTGGAATGTTATCCACTGAAGAGCACTTCCAGAAGCGCATACATATCCTCAAGGGTCTCAAGGTTGTTTTATGTCAGATGGATGATGGGCTCATCTGGGGAGTCATCCAGCGGCAGTGAGATGAGAGTTTATGCTCAGCTTTGTCACGACTCCAGGAGGCCAGGGTCATGCTCAACGAAAAATGTGAGTTTTCCAGGAGTAAAATCAAGTTCCTTCGGAAGGTCATCCAGGCAGCAAGGGTGAGAGCAAAGTCAACCGACAAAGTACATGCAGTGTAAGCCATGACAGAATCCAATAATGCCAGCAAAGTGAGAGACCTGCAGGGGACGATACATCATGTGGGAAAATGTCTGCCTCATCTGGCTGGGAAAACCTATCCACTTAAAGACCTGCTGAAGAAGTCAAACATGTGGGCATGAGGGTTCCAACAGCAGGAAGCATTTGATAGAATTAAAAAGAAACTAACAGCACCACCTGGGCTGGCACTATACGACCTGAATGCTGAAACACTGGTCTCCACTGATGCTTTGTCATATGGGCTCAGTGGCGTCCTCCTCCAGAAGCAGTCGGATCAAGCATGGAAACCAGTAGCATATGGCTTGCATACTCTCAACAGCACTGAGCAGAGGTAGATGCAAATAGAAAAGGAGGTGCTGGCCTCAGAATGGGGATGTGAAAAGTTTGCAGAGTTCCTCATAGGAAAAAAAAAACTTTCCCAGTCAGACAGACAACAAACCATTGGTCCCTCTGTTAGGCTCAAAAACACGAGATGCACTCCCACTGCGAATACATCTTAGGATGAGACTGATGAGGTTCTTGTACACAATATCACACACAGCCAGCAAGAATATTGCAACAGCAGACACGTTTTCCAGAGCTCATGTCAGCAGCACAGCAGGTGGACTACAGGAAGAAGAAATAAACCTTTGTTTTGACAGAGACATTGCGAGTCTGCCAGCTATAGAAGGCTCAGAGAGATCCAAGCACACAATGACCATACTCTTCACCAGCTTAAGAAGTATTGTGTAGAAGGATGGACAGATAAGTTCTCCTTTGAAGAGGGATTTGGCCCTGACTGTCACTATCAGAAGATTTTACTGTACAAAATGGACTGTTGCTTAAAGGAGAGAGAATAGTCATCCCAGCATCACTGACATCAGACATGCTGAACAAGCTACATAAAGGACATCTGGCATAACAAAATGCAGAGAGAGGGCTTCACAGTTAGTGTGGTGTCCAGGCCTCAGCAAAGAACCACAAAAGATAGAGAACTCTGGCACCTGCATGTGAGAAAATAAACTTAAGGAACCAATGCTGCTTACAATGTAACTTTGCACAGGACTGGGGATTATGAAGTGAGAAATTAAGTGAAAGTGACTATTTGTTATTGTGAACACACTCAAGCACCACAACGAAATACAACGTGCACACGTGGAGCAGCGTGCAGCTATCAACAGCACCCAGGGAGCAGTGTAGTGGGACGGTACCTTGCTCAAGGGTACCTCAGTAGCTCCTGGACCGTGACTCGAACCTGCGACCTTAAGGTCTCAAAGGCAGCGTCCTAACCACTAAGTGATTGTCATTGTGAACACACCTCAACAAAATGTGGTAAGAGCAGTGAACAGCTGACATAGGCAGTACCCAGGGGGCAGTGCTTGGGGATGGTACCTTGCTCATAAGTATTATAAGTCTGGCATTTGTTGTGGCAACCTTCAGGTCACAGGGGCAACTCCCTATCCGTTACACCACCACTGCCCCACGTCGTCTAGTCCTCACAGTCCGCAGAGCAATGGTGGGGCTTGCTCTCATGGCTTACCATGATGCAGGAGCTTCTCATTGGGGGAAAAATGTAGAACGCCTGTTCCTATTGTTCTGTCCCAGTTCAAAAAGAGATGAACACTGGACATTAAAAAAAGCTTAAAAACCAGAAAAAACATAAAATGCAACTACAACTGTAGACATAGAACACATTACACCTCACACATGTCACACCTCCACCCAGTCGAACATGTATAGATCAAAGACAGTGTGGAGCGAGGCACAGTGGTGTCTACTACAGGCACATCCAGATCTTAAGTCGTGGAGACACCTGGAGGCACCCTACGGAGAAAAAGGTTCTCAATCCAGTGGCTCTTGAAAATGTAACCAACTTACATGACACATCAACAGAGGTAAACACCAAATCAGATACAATGGGACTGCCTATTTCCAAAGGCTTAAGTTCCACAGCAGTAGCAGAGCTGATACTCATCCAGAGAGAACTGGAATAATGTGGATAATGGACCAGAATAATCCCCACACTCAGTAAAATGGCTGGGCAGTCTACACCATTACAAATGCTGAAATGGCTTTGAAGAAAATAAAATGTTTAGGTGAAATAATTATTTAGAATTATTTAACTGTCAAATTCAAAATAGCAACAAAAGACGTAAATACAGGAGAATTTAGTATAAGGCCATTTACATTGGTATTTTTCACTGTCGAATGGGGGAAGGGGGTGAAGACAGGATAAAGGAGAGAGTTCTGAATTGACAAGAGTGTGGTGAGTTGTTTGACGTGTCTCTCACTCTATATAAGGTTTATCACTGTTTTGATTGGACACCCCTGCTGTAAATCACGGCTTCCCAAAACGGCGCCCTAAATTTCCAAAAGCTCAACTAATTATTGGAATGTTTCCACTGTTTCACCATATTATTGCTGATACTTCTGAGTACACCTAATTATGGAATTATTATTAGTATGTGTGTGTATTATGGCTGGCTTGTGACCTGTATAGTAGTGATCCAAATGCTCTTCTAAAACCTGTGGTTCAGATAACCTCATCAGAAAATATTGCAGGCAGGTCATGTCAATCTTTGCTCAGAGCATCAAAATGTCACATGCTGGCTGGGGGCGGAGGGGATGAAGGGGTGTGTCAGCTTGGCTGGGATGTAGAAGGGGGTGCGTGACCCAATAGGTTTGAGAGTCTTGCAGTGCTGGGTATCGCAATTTGAGTTAGTTGCCTTTTTCATTTGTTTACATGAGTTGGAATATCTTGTGTAATTACACCAAATTTGTTATTTCACTGTTTTACTCCTGGCTTAAAAATAATGTTTACTCAAATGGCCCATGTCGTGGAAAACCACTTTTTTGCCATTTTAGACTAGATTAGATTTAACTTTGACATTGCGCAGAGTACAAAGCACAAACCCAGTGAAATGCTGTTAGCATTGAACCCAAAGTGCAAAGAATAATATAAATTACAGGAAAGTGCAGGATAAGTGGTGCTATATGTTACAGCATGTACAGTGTTATTCACCATAGAGAGCAGAATATACAGATTATGTGATATGTACAGTGTATTTAATATGTTATAAATAGGAGTGAAGTGGGTGGAGTTGAAGAGGGATATGTATACAGTATAGACAAATACAGTTGGATGTATAAATTACAGTAGTTGTAGAAATATGCAGTTGGCGCATATACATCACAAATAATGTTCTGTTAAAAAAAAATCACTTTTTGCATTAAACGGATCAGTTTATTGTGCAACTGTGTTATTTTATGCAATAAAAGGGTTTAAAGCTTTTGCTCTCTACTGCAGGTCTACTCATCAAACACAGAAAACAAGCTGCAAAATCACTAGTTAAGGGCTTCTCTAAGAAGAAATGCACCTCACATGGGCAGCTGGTGAGAAGAGTTGGGGGAGGAGCTGAAAATAGAGCTGGACAGATATACTGGCAGGACTCTATGTGAACCAGCAGCTCTTAAGGTTAAATTCCACCTAAAAACATTATTGAAGGTGCATATGACTGCTCATTCAGCCTAAAGAAGTTTAGCACCACCCATTCACATTGAAATTAAAAGGAGCGTTTTATTCTGGACTGCTTTTTAAATTAAGGCCCAATATAAGGCAGCCAATCAGAACAGAGTTTGTTTAAATAGACTAGTCTTAAAAACACAGAAACAAAAACTGTCTGTTTAATTATTAGGGATTTAAAAAATGAATTATTTTTTATATTATGTATATAAAACCAAACAAAAGTGTACATTTGATTTATCCTACATTATTCACTGTACAACTGTAATGGTATTTCCACATTAGTTCCACAATACATCTTATTTTGGGAACTGCATGTCAGTGGGTAATTTGTTTATGTGTAACATGCATAAATATTCATAAAACATAGTCATAATAACCCTGAAATAAGGAAGTGGAAGCATTTATTCCATATCTTTCAGATACAAAAGTGTTTGTAAAGGGAACAAAAAAAACCTGATTAAACTGTTAAAAATTGAGGTTTTCTGTGTTTTTGCTGACTCTTTATATGTTGTTTTGTCATGTGAGTAAAATTGAGTCATTTTTATTCTGTGTTGTTTTCTTTATTGTTAGTAATAAACACAGAGCGCTCTGTGGTGTTTTCATTTAATTATTTATTTCCTTGCAACGTCCAAAAACAAAACAAGCGTACCCAAAGGCCTCAGTGGGAATTTTCTGGGCAGTAAGAGGGATTGGTAATATTAAACTCTCCCACCCTGCACTACTCCAGCCTTTCTAACACTGCAAAGAATAGGACAATAATGAAACACACACACACACATACACACACTTTAGACATTCTTTTCTGCTTTTTTTTATTGTGTATACAGCCTTGATGAAATGCTGAGCAGTGTTACATTGTTGATCCTGTCAGGATATGAAAAAAGTGTATTCATGATTTGTTGTGAAAGTCTTTCTAGGATATTACAATTTAAAGCCACTTGATTTAGGTTTACTCTTAAACGTAGGATTCTTATGTCAGATGGGTAAGTGAGATGAAAATATTGAACTTCTTTTTAAGTTCTCCAGATTCTCCAAATTGCTAATATTTAGATTTTAGATAGAGCCTCTGCCTTTTTGCCCAAAGCCTTTACAATTGACCTTTTGGTTGGTTCGCAAAGTTAATTTATTCCTGCCCAAGAACAGAGCTAGTCATATGACTTGAGTGCTACAAGCTTGCTTGCTCTTGGGCACCACAGGTAAATATCCCCACAGTTACCTGTCACAATTTAATATTGCACCTCAATACTGGAAAAAAAACAAAAAAACTTGGGACCTTTAATGCAACCTTTACATTATGGCAAAATTGCATGATGGAATTTGAGTCCAAAATAATGTGGAGAAATGTTTTTAAAGTGAAGTTTTTATATGACTTAGGCCCATTAAGAGGTTTTTTCCTCTCCTGTAAAGTTACCAATTTACAGATGCAAGGTTTTGCAACAGTCAATATTCTGGTTTTACTGATTATGGATTACTAATTAGCCATTAAACCCACATGGCTCCAAGTCATTTTTGGGCATATTTAAACTCACAGTGGACTCATTTCTGACTGCAAGGGTTGCAAGTCTATGGAATTTGCAGAATATTAGCTAGAACCACCAATTTGTCCGTATTTAATCACTTCTGTTTGACCATATCATTAATAGAATTTACTTTGCTGAATGACAAGGCTGTAAATATCAACAACTAGAATACATACCACATATACAAGTACACCAAAATATTGTTTAAAAGATAAAGGTAGATGCCATCCAATGCCTTACAGAAGTAATCGACCCCCTAAAAGTCAGACTTTACAAATGACACGTACACTGGTTGTACCAGTGTTATTATTGCAAAAAGTGATGTTTGTTTAATGACCAAAATCCTTTTTTAGCTACAGATCATTAAAAAGGGGCTCTAAGACTGATAGGGTAAGCTTCTACCAGCTTGTCACACTGTTTGAGACCTTTGTCTGGATTGAGATTGATTTTGGCGTTGCCATTGTAGAGCATTCAACTGTTTTACCACTCATGTTCTGCTTTGGCCTTGTGCTTGGGATCCTTCTCCCCTGAAAGGCGAAGTTTCTCCCAAGCTTTAGATTGTGAGCGCACTGAAGCAAGTATCTCCCTGTATTTTGCTCCATCCATCCATCCTTCATTTTTAACAAGATGTCCATTCCAGACTGAGGAAAAGCACCCACACAACATGATGCTGCCACCCCCATACTTCAATGTTGGAATGGTGTTTGTTGAGGAATGAGCAATGTTAGTTCAACACCACACATGCAGTGTTCTGAATTTTGACTGGGCAGTGCACACAGTTCTAGACACATACCTAGATCTTGAAAAATTTAATTTTTTTTAAAGTCTCTCATTCATCAGACAATAAAAAAGACAATAAAATTAACTGGTCTGATAAAAATAAACATCAGTATTTCATACGTCTCCTATAGTCATATTTCTATTGTAAGAGTTCATGTACTTCTCCTCCTGTCCTGGGTGAACCCCGCCTCAGGCCTGTAATCAGCTGGGACTGGCTCCAGCTTCCCGCGACCCGGAAATGGAAGAAGTGGTTTAGAAAATGAAAGAATGAATGGATGTACTTCTCTTGCCGCAAAGGATGCTGGAGTGGCCCTTGTGACTTGAAAGTCACTGGTTCAAATCCTGGACCAGTACAAGTACCACTAAGGTACCCATGAGCAAGGTTCTGCCCCCAAGCACTGCTCCCTGGCTGTTGGCCATGTCAGCTGCCCACTGCTCCTACACGGATGGGTCAAATACAGAAGTTGCATTTTTCTTGTGGTGCTCTGTGTGTTGTGCTGTGGTGTGTTCACAATGAAAACAATTAATTATTTTCAGTATATATCACATTATCTCTTTTGATATTTAATATAATAATTTTGAATGTATTTGTAGTTCTTTTTTTTTTAAAAAAAACAAGCCTTAAAGCGAGCAGGACGATTTGCCAATGGAATAAGACCATTTCTTTGGATAAAATGATTTGACAAGTACAAAATATACAAAAAATAAACACAAATACATTGTTATTTAAATATGAATCATATTGCATTCTAAAAGTACATATTACACATACAACTATTTTTTCTTGCCAAGATATCATCTTTTGCAGTGTTGCCTCTACAGCGCTACTACAGTGCAAACATATGCATCCAACAGTTTGTGTTTACATTTGTTCCTGAATTTCTTGTATGTACATACTGAAGTACACAATTTCTCTAAGATTCAGCACATTCCACCACATGATGTGTGTAAGAAGGGGTAAATACTACAAAAGGAACACATTTGATCAGACAAAAGTATACCATTTCACACATTATGCCCACCCACCTCCACAAACCCAACAAAAAAGATAAAAGTTCTTTATCTTGTAGTTACGCAACACATAAAAGAATGTCACCATATGGAAACTGCATGCAGTAAAGCTTTTATTGGGATTCACTAGCAACCTGAAGCCAGTGTTTTGAACGAACTAGCTCATGCATGTGTGTAACAGGCATGATGTCTACAAATGCAGTTAATGTAAATATCTGGAATGCCATATGTGTGAGGTTCTTTTATTTAAAAACTCACTAACCTGCTCAGTGGAGAAGCAGCAGCGTGAGCAAAACTCACCTTCAGCCTTTTCCATGCTACTCAAAATTTATAACAAATTCTTGTGAATATTAATTTGCTGCATGTACAGATCTGCTTTAGGCAGGCTCTAGAGATGATGTCCTTCAATATTTTATTATCACTTTCATTTCAGTTGATTTTCTAATCCCGAAATTCTGCTCTGGATCACTCACTATGTCAGATTAATCAGATGCACTGAAAGTCAGTGTTTTTTTCAGAAATTATGTTAAGGTGAAGGTGGAGCTGTTCCCTATGTTTCCTGCAGTTTTCACTGTCCAATTGTGCCATTTCATATTTTATCCTTTTTTTTGTTTTCCTGTTACACACAATTCAGCCTTTCAGGAGATCAGTCATTTTTCAAAGTACTCATCACTGTTAATTGCTGATTTAAAATCTTTCCCTCTTGGTTCTGTCCTATGGTTTTGTTGCATGTGCACTAATCACAATAATATCTGACACATTTTAAGTAAAAAAATAATAAATAAATATAAAAAAACATCTTTGTATCAATAATCCCAAAATAGTTACCTTAAGAAGAATTGGACAGGAGTACTGTCCATTACCGTTATCCCACCTGTAATACTCAATACTACATAGAAGAAGAAATTGATTTTTTCCAAACATTCGTGAAACATCTTTGCTGAAATCAGTTTTTGCCCTGTGCTTGCAATTCATATGGATAAACAAATCATTAACCATTAGCATCATTAGCAAATGGCTGAAATCTGCATTGCTTTTATCCTTTTTGACCTTTCCCCGTCGTGATCGATAACGTTTCCTCATCAGTCTGTCGTCCGAAAGCCGGCCCACAGACAGAAACAAACATTTGCAGCAACAGCTGAGATGTATTAGTGGACACAGGCCATATGCAAATGCGTGTAGCTGCAGGACTTCTTGGCTTAGAGAGAAATCGGCCGAGCAAACGGCCAGAGAAAACGGTCAGCAGCGACAGGCCAGCTGACAGTGATCAAGCAGCCGGAGCGGCGGGCCTGCGGAGAACGCTGGAGTCATTAGTTCTCTGCTCCACTTCTGCCATGAGGTGTTTTCTTCAGGCTGCTCAGGGACTTCCCGAACACACACACGCGTACACACACTGTTCAGAGACTTTGTCCACTCACAGAGCTGCGGAACCATGTTCACACTACTGACAAATTAAAGGAAAAACCTGAATAAATGAGTAGAGGAAGATAATGTGTGCAGATGCTTCCAGACAGGTGTACTGCATGATATAATTAAGCAATTAACATCCTGCCATGCTCTGTGGCAAGTATAAAAATGCTGAACAGGCCCAGTTGACCTCAATGTTGGATCAAGATTGAGAGAGGTGACTTCAATCTAAATGACTTTGAAAGAGGACTAATTACTGGAGGGCACATGGCATGAGCTTCAATCATCAAGACTGTTGTGTTTCAATAGGAACAGTGATTAAAGTGACTGAATTCAGATCTGTTGGAATAAGATGACACTCACTGCACACACTCAGTGACCATGACTCTCGTGCATTAATATGATATGAAAAAGGAAAAAAAAACCCAAAATACAGAGCAACTGTTCCTCGGGTGACTGAGATTGTCTTATGATTGCAGGATGCAATCAGACTGTCTCACGAAGAACAGTTCATGCACAGCTTAACTGCCTACACCCCTCGCTACAGAGATGAATGCATGTTTGAAAGTCCAGTAGTGTAAAAACCATCAGTACTGGTCTACAGAGATGTGGATGGTTATATGGATGGGTGAGTCATCCTTCACCATGATGACACATTTCTATACTGATGAGAGTGGTCCCTTCCATATTAACAACGTCCACCGTGTACATGAAATGGTTTGGGGAATATGAGATTGATGTAAATCCAATGCTATGGCCTTCAAAGTCACCAGTTGTCATCCCATATGTTCAGTACTCACACACCTACAGGGGATTTTGGACTGACATGCTCTCCACCACCATCATCAAAACACTGACTAAGGGAATATATTTTTGAAGAGAGATGTTCCACAAAAAAAGACAAACTTTTAAAAGAAGACAAAGTTTTCCTAAACCTGGCCAGTGTAAATCTGCAGTGATGCGCTGTCTCTTCATCTGACTGATGAGATGGTGATTTATGTCTGAGATGATGTCAGAATGTGGTGGGTTGCATGATGTAGGTGGAGTGGTTGTGCTTTGACAATGCAGGACTGCTCAGCTATTCATGGCTAACCTTGAAGTCTAAAGGCATAAACAACTCCGTATATATCTGCTGGAACTGTGATTTCTCATTAGTTTATTCAGTTAAAGAGCACAACACCACCAGGCACACCTTTATTAGTCATATCTGCAATAATAAGAAGCTTCTGGAATATGGATAAAGGATTAAAAGTGTCTTTTTATTAACATAAAAACAAATTCAAAATGTACGTGTTGGAATACATAATGTACAAAATAAATGAAGCATATCTTTTTATATCTCCCCAAGTAAGAGATATAAGTCAAAAGGCTGTCACATGAGTCATTCCATAATTGTTTTTAAAAATTAGGAATCAAACAAGGAGGTAAACCACTACAAAACCACTAGCAAATGCGAGAAAAACAAACAACCAAATGGGTATTCATACAAAAAGCACTCCAAAAACATAAGAAAACACAGAGTGAAAACAATAATATGAAGTTGTCAAAAAAAAAAACATTGCCTGCAGCTTTTGTTGCAATCAATTTCTTCCAATATTCTGGTAAGAGTTCTGG
This sequence comes from Arnoldichthys spilopterus, assembly GCA_037974385.1. Taxonomy (NCBI): domain Eukaryota; kingdom Metazoa; phylum Chordata; class Actinopteri; order Characiformes; family Lepidarchidae; genus Arnoldichthys; species Arnoldichthys spilopterus. The sequence goes on from JBBPDA010000105.1 coordinate 9,436,609, forward strand.
AGGACTGCACCTGTCCCATGATTCTTTAGGCAGAGGGTGAATCCAGTATCGACGACAATATTTTCACCATATCAAGAAGATTTTTAATTCAACAACATCATGGTCTAATAAAAGACCCTGGTCCATATTTCGCTAACACAGTTAAGGATGAAGCTCAAACTCCACAGGTTAAAAACACTATAGACTGCTTGATTACTGCCCCCACAGGTAAACATACTAAATTACAGTCTGGGCTACAGGTGTTAAAACAGGGAAACAATCGCAAATGTAACATCATATCAAAGTCAATTGAACACAGCTACAAAACACCTAGGAGCTCAGAGCACATTCATTTATCCGTGATTTAACCGCCTGTGTGGACTGAGCCCAAAGGATGGTCACAGGCAAGAACCAGATGGAGACAGATGACTACATGGAGGAAATGAGTTGAGACAGAGGACTACAAAAAAAGAGTTACCATCAGCCTGACCCAAAGTTCACCCTAGCAGTAATATCAACTGTTGTGTGAGTTCCTTTGCTTTCTGGTAAGTATTCAGATCTGGCCCATACCTCAAAAATAGATCAAACCAAATTGCTAAAAACATTTTCCACTGTTTACCTCATTGTTTGGAACCGCGGGAAGACATTAACATTACCAGAACGTCAGCAACTGACTGTCCCACAAAACACAAAACACATCCCTACACTTGTGTCCCTAATGAGCGCTTACATGCACATCAGTGTGCACTTAAGCAAAATCACAAACCACAAAATCCCCCACCCACCCTTAACCATCACATTCCTCATCCTGCCACAGAGTTAAAGCTCTTATTTTGCTTGAAGTCTAGAGGTCCAGAATAAAACTTTAAGGCAGTAACTTTCTTCCTCACACACACACAAAAAGACACACAAGTCTTCCCTCTTCGTCCCTGTGATGCCAGACTGGCATACTCTCGCACTGCCTGGCGCAGGAGGTTTCATGCCTCTTCACAAAGAGTGCCAGTCTGTGCCAGTGTGAGCCCAGTGCGCCAGGACGGCCATTCAGACCCTCCAACTCAGGCCATCCAACCAACTGAGACACACACAAACACACAAACACACACACAGACACACACACACTCTTTGTCTTGTTCTCATCTGTCTCTGCCTGGAGCTGGCTCCCTAGCTGTCCATCTCAAATCTCTAAAAAACTTTGTTTCTTCACTGCACCTCTCTTTCTCTCTCTCTCTCTCTCTCTCTCTCTCTCTCTCTTTCTCTCTCTCTCTCTCTCTCTCTCTCTCTCTCTC
>JBBPDA010000105.1:9443273-9487734 GCA_037974385.1 Arnoldichthys spilopterus
TATCTATCTATCTATCTATCTATCTATCTATCTATCTATCTATCTATCTATCTATCTATCTATCTATCTATCTACATCAGCCATAACCTGGGGAGTGTAAGTCATGGTTCCTTATACCTTAACATCTTTGTAGTGTGACAGGGCACATTATTCTGCTAAAATAGGCCATTAGGGAATACTATTGGCATGAATAAGTGAACCCGACCTGCAATATGTGCATGTAACTGCCACCTCTTCCACAAGTAAGCTACACACCTGCCATCAGATGTCCACATGATGAGAAAAAATGATTCTTCTATTGCTACATGGTATTCTGATGCTCACATGCCCATTGTGGGTGCTTGTAACATTGGACAGGGGCATTCTGACCAGTCTGTGGCTATACAACCCCATACACAGCATGCCATGATGCATTAGGGTCTCTGATACCTTTCTACTTCAGTCAGCATTAACTCGTTCAACAATTTACACTACAGTGGCTCTTCTGTTGGATCAGAACAGAGGGACAAGCCTTGGCTCACCATGCACAGCTGAGCCTTAGGGGGCATGACACTTTCTTCGGTTCACCTTTTGTCTTTCCTTGGGCTACGTTTGGTAGACACTAACCACTGCATGTGAGGACCACTCGTCAAGACCTGCCATTCTGGAGATGTTCTAACGTACTAACACAGTCAGACAAAATGGCTTACAAAAAGTACTGACTGTTCACTTACTACTTAATATATCCAATGCCCCCAACAGGTGCCATTGTAATTATCATTGTTACTCACTTCAGTGGTTTATATATATATATATATATTTTTTTTGTAATTCACAGAGATTTTCACAGAGGATTCCGTGCTAAATATATAGACATTTTCTCGTTCATGTGACCCGGAGACAAGACGTCTTTAATTAAGTCATTAATTAACAGCTATAACTGACACCTCTCTGATCTACTTTTAAGTGACTGGATTCAAATTGAGACAGTGTTAATTATAGTTGGTGGCCCCTGACATTACAGTGTTAAATGAGAAACGGCAAGTGAATTTGGAACTGTGGTGTAAAAATATAACTTGTAAGGAGAAAATTCTCCATATTGAAGACAGATTTTTTTTTATGGCTTGTATGCACCACAACAAAGTAAAATATCACAGTTGGATATAAAAGCAGGCCTTAGAAAAGAGAGAAAGCATTACGCATTCAGGAGTGGATGTGTAGCTCATGGTCCACTGTTTGAACAGCCAGAATGAAAATATGACACAAATCCACAAGTAAACAAAAGGCTTAGAGCCCACACAGCACATCATTCCACTGCTACCTTCACCTTAAGACCAGCAAACAATCTACAAAAGAAAACACATCAAAGTTTCTCATGTAAATACATCATTTCATGCCAAAGCTTTGGCTAAACACCGCTTTAATTCAAAGTCTAGGAACATGATCAGAGATACAGAGACAAAGCAGAAGGCATTTTTGACTGGACTCGACATGGGAGGAAATCGTATATATAATCTTATATCTTATAACAGGGTATATATCGTATACCCTGATGTTGAGTGCTAGTGGGGCACTAAAAAGGAGACTTTTCAACTGAAGGCACAGCTGGAGCTCAAATGAACAATGTTCCCCACCACCTTTTATATGTAATGATTCAAATGGGGCTCAACTGTAGCATTCCAACGTTTAATCCAAAATCCAAAATCCAAAAAGCCAAAGCAGTAAATCCAGATAACCAGAGTGACATCCAAAACATGCTCAATATCCAGGCTACGGCAAAACAATACTTCTCAAAGTTTGCTGGTTCACATCCTGTTTAAATACACTTGAATTCAGGTGAATTCTGGCTTCTCCAAGAGCTAGGGTGGACTTCTGGATGTGGATCCAGTCTGGAATGTGGCTGACTGGTGGAAACTCCAGACTGGATCCTCACAGGAAAGGCATTATCACATATAAAATAAATATTGTCATTTTTTGAAAGACCCTTGATGCAGCTCAGTTTAAGTTTTCTGCTGAGTTTAATTACTTATATTTTAGGTTTAGACTCCAGGTGGGGAGATTGCTTCTTTTTAACATGTGCGCACTGATCTTTTTCATTGATTGCACGTCTAGAAGGAAGGAAAATAGGTTGGGCCATTGGAGATAGAAGGGAGAAAAGAGACAAGGCTTCACTAAAGCATAGGTATGTTAATGAGTGGGGTCCCTGTTGTCTGTCAAAAAACACTGTAAGGAGGGTGACAGCTGCCCAGCACCACGGAGCACTTCGTCCTCCAGCAATGGAAGTGTCTCAGGGAGAATACAGCATGAACAGGGCCAAACTCCCCTATTGCAAAAGAAAAACAATACCCATGAGGGTACCCCCTTAGGGCTTTGTTTGTGCAGCTAATTAGCAAGAGACACCAAACCACCTCCAGCTGCATAAGGGCCATGCTGAGAAAACCTGAAAGTAGGGGTGAAATCTGAGAAAAAAATGGGAGATGCTTCCTCTGAAATTTTTTCTTATCAAAATCGACATTATTTTCAGCATTGAAGAGGAAGCATCTCCATTTTACTCAGATTTCACCCCTACTTTCAGGTTTTCACACTCGGGTTGGCTTGTTATAGAAATGGTTTGCTTTGAAATGACATTTTACACAATTAACTGCCTTGGCCCAAATGTGGTTGATCACCCAAGACATGTCTGATGTCTTTACTTTGCATCTTCTGTCTCAAAAGCACACAGTGAATTAAAGACTCTTTTCTTTGCACAAAAACTGGAATTTTTCATGCATAACCTAAAGAACAAAATCAATAAAACAATCTCTCATATTTTGCTAGAACCTTCTAATAACCTTATAATGTTTAAATTGATTTAGTTCCTAAAATTGAGTGCAACTTACAGACTTACAAGAAACAATGTACACTGAAATTTACTCTTCTAGGTGAGGATAAATGAGCACCATGACATCAAAACTACAGTAAGTGCATTACAATGGATGTTAATGTTGTGAGAATTGTTATTTTATCATTTTCAGCTTGTAAAGTTTCCTGAAATGTGAGCTATCTAGGCCACTAATCATTGGTCTATTAGCATGAATGCTAGCACTGCCCCACTTCTGTCCTTCCCAATCATAAATTATGCCCTAGTCTCAGAGTGGTACACATAAAAGTCACAAAGGGGTCAGCCAGAACTCATAGCGGAGCAGCAGACACCCCAGAGTGAATCATAGGAGACATTAAAAGACTGGAGAAAGCCAACACTGCATGACATCACTCATCACCTCTGATCAAACTCCACCTAGTTGATACAACTGTCAGCAGGCCAAATGTACTTAAAGAGCGAGAGACAGAGAAGAGGAAATGAAAGAAAAAGGAAAAAAGTGACAGGAGAGAAAGGAAAGAAAAAGATTTAGATAAAATGAACAGCAATAACTAGAAAGAAGGAAGAGGGGGTAAGAAAAGGAGAGAGAGAGAGAGAGAGAGAGAGAGAGAGAGAGAGAGAGAGAGAGAGACGGGGGGTTGGGGTGGGGGGGAGATTGAGCAAGATATAGTCTGGATGTAATGCTGCTGCAAATGGATGTCCAGGATTAGAGTGCTGACAAGCTGGATGACATTTTGCCTACAAGAGTGGTCCGACAGCGAGTGACAGGCAGAGTGACAGGTTCCTCTGCAGGAATTCTGCGTCCTTTTCCAAAGGAGAAGAAAAAAAAAGTGCCAGACTAGCAATGTTCCAGCTTTGACACACTGTACTTCATAGAGTATTCCATTAGAAATCCCATGTGACATTTGGTGCCAAAAAAAAAATCCCCTTCCAACATCAACACAAACGGCCATTTACGTGTACACACATTCAGGGATGGCGGGAAAATAAATAAATAAATACATACATTTAAAGTGCAGTTTGCTTCAAGACTGTCAAATCCGTCTCTCATCGTGTACCCGACATGCTGTCATCTGTACGTCCGGCACAAACATGCTAGCTTATTTTTTTTGGAGAACATACTGGGCCCTGTGGTGAATAATTATATCAAACCTGAGCAGGAATGTACCCTTCTTGCCATTCTGCTTATGAAACTGTGCCGTTATCTCCATCGTGTGCAGCAGGCAGTATCAGGGCAGATTAATTTCCAAACACAGAATCTCTGACAGTCTTGTAGGAACATGATTGAGATCATTTCCGTGGAAACCGCCATGGTAACCCTGCTGCTGCTTCTTTCCAAAATGTCATGACTGCTGGGCAAAACAAATTCTGCAAAGTATATGTACTTAAACACTTTATAAGACACTATATAAATGTTCATACTTACAGATAAATGACATGGACAATACAAAGGCACAGTAGCAGAATTTCTTCAGAAGAGAATCTGTAATGAATAGCACATATCAGTACATTACCAATGGACAGTTTTAATAGCATTCAAAACCAAAGCTCTGCAAATGATTTATGTATGATATTCCTATAGTTCTCAACCTTTTCAACATTAAGACCCACTACTTTATCATTGCATGTTGTCAAGGTCAACTGGACCACGTAAATGGTATTTATTAACCAAGTACTGATATGCATGATTCATAACATTTTATGTCTATGACTTATCATTTACCACAGTATCAACCTTTCCTTTTCCATTCAGAAACAGACCCCATGTCTTGAACCAAAATCTTAAACTTAGCATGGTGCTGACGGTCCTGTATGAACCAATTACCCTCCCGATATTAGATTTGCGGCCCATATGATGGCATTCACGCCCCATTCATAGCCCAGTGGTTGAGCCTGATGATATACCCATCGTTCATAGCCTTAATTCCATTGACAGGTGACGTAAATAACATTGACAATGTAGTTTTTTCATTGCAGTGGCACCTGTCGGGGCATATATCAGGCAGCAGATGGACAGTCAGTTCTTGAAGTTGATGTGCTGCAAGCATAAGCACCTGAGCCACTTTGACAAATCCCTTATTGTGATGGCTAGATGACTGAGTCAGAACATCTCCAAAATGACATGTATTCTGGCAGCAATTAGTACCTACTAAAAGAGATCTAAGGAACGGCAACTGTTGAATCAGTGAAAGGGTCATGGGCACCCAAAGCTCACAGATTCATATATATATATTATATTCATATATTTATATCATTATTTTTTTAATAATTAATAAATAAAGAATTTTAATTATTATTAATTATTGCAGAAGGATCAGTAGTAGCAATTGTTCATTGAAACAGTGGTAGAAGTAGTAATTGTAACATTATTAAAACAGTAAATGTTGGATTTTAAACTGAATAATAATAACAATAATAGTAATAATAATAATAATAGTAGTAGTAATAATAATAATAATAATAGTTTTTTCATCGGTTTTACAGCTTTCTCTGCTGCTGTAGATGGGGAATCTGTGGGGAGTGAATGATGATGTAGAAGGAACATGGTGCAGAAAGTGAGATAAATAAAAAAATAACATGAATAATTTTAGTTCATTAAGGCTAAGATGCAAAGGTGAGTGACTCATAAGTGAAACATAAGATATTAATATTGATGTAGACTGACTGGATATGAAATCATATTGACTGTATCTTTCTTAACTTATTAATCAGTTAGTTATAAGTTATTTATCGTCACCTTCAAGCCGCCCTGCTCTTAGTTCAGTATTGACACGCAGAAACCTTCTGAGACAGAACACGCTGTTACACATCCACCTACACAATTGCTGCAACTATTTATTTCAGGGTTTTTAGACACAAATCTACAGGCTATACGTACTACTGCTAGTAAAGATATCCCGATAAAGTCTTAATATTTAATGCTGAGTATTGGTCAATAAAGAGTCCGGCCAAATATTTGTGTTTTCATAGCTCAGTGCACACTTCAAACACATTAAAGGTGCCAATATCAGGGAAAAGAGAATTTTCTTCGCTTGTTTAGAATTAAACAAGCCTGATTCAATACATAAACACTGTTAAAGTTTCAAAATGTACCTCTATGCTGTCTTAATATGGATTATAATATTGAATTTGGTGTTTTCAGTATGAGCACATTCTGCTTAAAATCTGCTTATTCAGCCTACAGCGTCAGAGACGTAAATTACATGTACTGGTTGTTATTTGTTTTGTTTTTCATTTTTTGTACATCATTTGAACACAGCAGCATGGAGAAACTTCTCCAAATTAAGTTGAGATTTTTGCCATCTTGTCTCAACTTTTTTTCTGACATTAACAGATCTAAAGAAACAGAAACCAAACCAGTATATTGTCGTTGTCCAGAGAAAAAATACTTATGTCTTTAAATGTTTCTACATCAACAGAGCAGCTGGGCTGTACATTGTGTTAAACGTCTATGATGAACAGACCAACAGAAATACTCCAGAATTGCTTGTACATTAGAAGTAAAGAACGTTTTTTTCTTCTTCTCCTGTAAAGTTACAGTTTTTGAGCAACTTGCTTTTCTTGGACATAAACAGTATCTAATTCTAAAATGGCTAATAAATGTAAAAAGCAATAACATTTTTGGCACACAAAATGATACATTATAGAGGGACAATTTGGTCAGTCTATTTTGATTGTTCCCTATAGCTAAACTACAGAGACTCCAATTGTTACCAAACTGTAAGGTGGAAGTCAGTGGATTATTATCAGTATCATAAGTTCAGGTACGGGTTGGTGAATTAGGGTTAAGGTTAGGTCTTTAAAAGAATAATCTAAACTGATCAGCCACAACATTAAAATTAAGTGAATAACATTGATTTTCTTGCTACAGTGGCTTCTGTCAAGGGGTGGGATACATTAGCCAGCAAATGAACAGTCAGTCCTTGAAGTTGATGTGATGAAAGTGGGAAAAATGAGAAAGCATAAGGATCTAAGCCACTTTGATAAGGGTCTATATTGTGATGGCTAGACGACTGAGTCAGAGCATCTCCAAAACGGCAGCTCTTGTGAAGTGTTCCAGGTGTACAGTAGTTAGTACCTTCTAAAAGTTATCCAAGAAAGGACAACTGGTAAATCGGCAACAGGGTCATGGGAGCCTAAGGCTCTGGGCTGATCTCACAGAAAAGCTACTGTAGAACGAAAAGTTGGTGGCTGTGGCTGTGGTTCCTACTGGCTAGAGGTGTCAGAACACAATCAGGGCACAGTTTTGATCACATGATCAAAACCAAACCAAATATTAGACAGATGGTTTTAATGTTATGGCTGATAAGTGTACATTCAACTACTAGGTCATTTGCATTTAATTTATATAGAAAGTGTAGTGGACCATCCAAGCAAACTTTATCTAAAAGTCAAGAAAAAGGTTGAAAATGGACCTTTGATTCCCTAAAGTGTATCTTGACTGACCTACCTACCTTTTTAGACTTCAAATCAGACTCCAGACATCCATATCTGCTAGCTTTGCACTAGTCTAAGGTCACCTAGCACAATTTGTCCTATATTTCAGAGAAAGTAATTAGATTTGAGCTCTATCCTCAGTCCTCCAACAGATCGCAGTGGCAATGTCCAGTAAATGCTACTGGGCTAATTTTTAGCCTTAGCTTCCCTTGTGCTAATTCAGCAGGGGCCATTGGGCCCATGAGGCAGCTGCTGTCAGGGTATGTGGTAGGTTAAGACTCAATTTGATTCTCTCTTTTTTTCCTTCTCTCTCTCTCTCTCTCTCTCTCTCTCTCTCTCTATCTATCTCTTCTCCTGAAATGCCTATTTCCCTAAGGGCAATTATAATAGGAGAATCAATGCTTGAGTGAATTTTAATTTGTCATATGGAGAGCACGAGAGATATTTCAATCTACAGTGTAAGTCTTGTCATTAGCTGAGGGAACAGTACAGTGCTGATGGAGACAGTGTGATTGTTGGAGATTATTGATTGCAGACAAACGACAAACCATAAAACCTGAACAACCATCATTCTGAGCTCTAGTAATAAGCAGGAAACTCTGCAAGTCAGACTATAGCACTGAAATGGGACACACTAGCATGCATCATGCAGAAACACCTAGTCCAATGTAGAGATCAGTGATATGGCTGTTAAAAAAAATGTATATACTACTATTACACCATTACACTATACTATTACTATTACTATACTACTACAACTGCTATTACTATTACTACTGCTGCTATTACTTCTACTACATCTACTACAACTACTAACACCACTACTACGACTACTAGGCTTACTACAGCTACTGCAACTACTGCTTCTAGGCTTGCTACTGCAACTACTACTACTACTACTACTACTACTTGGCTACTGCAACCACAACTACTACTACTAGGCTTGCTACAGCTACTACTACTACAAGGCTTACTACAGCTACGACTACTATTACTACTATTACTAGACTTGCTACTGCAACTACTACTACTACTACTAATACTAAGCTTACAACAACTACTGCAACCACTACTACTACTACTAGGCTTGCTACAGCTGCTACTACTACAAGGCTTAGTACAGCTACTACTACTACTACTACTACTAGGCTTGCTACAGCTGCTACTACTACAAGGCTTACTATAGCTACTACTACTACTACTACTACTACTACTACCAGGCTTGCTACTGCAATTACTACTACTACTATGCTTGCTACAGTTACTGCAACCACTACTACTACTACTAGGCTTGCTTCAGCTACGACTACTACAAGGCTTACTAAAGCTACTACTACTACTACTACTACTACTACTACAAGGCTTACTAAAGCTACTACTACTACTACTACTACTACTACTACTATGCTTGCTACAGCTACAGCAACTACTACTACTACTACAAGGCTTACTACAGCTACTACTACTAGGCTTGCTACAGCAACTACTACCATTACTACTACTAATAATATTATTAAATGTAAACTGAGCTGTACGTTTTAATGATAGGGATGATGTATTGTATATCCAAAAGTATCTACACACTATAGTGCATTCAGTTACCTTAAGGTGCATCCATTGCTGACACATCTGTTGAAGTGCAAATATATAGCTTCTCTGCAGTAAAGCGTTGTATGGAACCCCCTGGAGCAGCCACACATAAGCCTTCGCTGTAAAAGAAAAAAATACAATAAATAAGGTTCAAACGTAAGCAGCCTGATTACTATTACTACTACTTTTTTTAAAACATTAATCATCAACTGTTACAGACTGCAGCCCATCTGTTTCTCTGCATCATTTGTTTATCAACGGTCAGGACCCCCACTGGACCATCATATAATACCTGCTCACTGGTTAAGGCAAAGGGAGCTAGCAAATGATGCAGAGAAACAGATGGAGTACAGTCTGTAATTGTAAACTACAAAGTGCACCTACAGTCATGTGAAAAAATAAGCACATCCCATTGAAATTGTTTATTTTTTTCAGCATATGTGAAGAAGCAAACATTTCGCCCTCTTTGATACCGTGCCTACAGGTAAAGATGATTATACAACACATAAAAGTGACATTCTAGTCATTTTCATAATGTAAATCAACAAAACAACATTATTCACAAAGAAAAAGTAAGTACACCCTTACATTAACATCACCCATTCCATTAAATTAGAATCAGGTGTTCTAGATTAGAGGCAACTGATTAACCTCCTGCAGGTGGAACATGTTTTAATTAAACCAGACATCTAGGTTCAGGTGTTCTCTTTACTATTGAAGTTTGTGATACTTGACTGATGACCAGTATCATACATTTTTCAATGTGTAGTCTTAAGTGCAGTCTGAATGCTGCTAGCTTTGGAGTTCAGTATAGTATTCCTTATTATTATTATTTTTATATATATTAAGACCTGCAGTACCTACAGTTTGCAAACGGATGCATGTATATGTTATAATTGCTGTTCATTTCTTATTGTAAATATTGTGAGAAATTACAATGTTTTCTCAACTTTTATGCTACTGGTAGGAACAAAAATTAGGTAGGAAAAAATTTCAGAACACCAGAACCAGTGCAGTGGAAAAGGGTTATCTAAGGCTGTGGATGTGCCTATGTGTCTGGCAAGGAATTTAAAAAGAATTATTTAAAATAAATAATTCAACTGTAAGGAAAAATCATCCACATGTTTTGTAGATTTCAAACGAGTGCCGGTTTGTTCAGAAGTGACTGCCCCACCAAATTCAGCTACAGACCAGGACATTGATGCAGAAAGAAAAGTCTCCAAGAATCCAAAAATTTCATCACAGAATCTGCAGGATACTCTTGCAGCTATTGGCATGAAAGTGCATACATCTACAATTAAAAAGGTTGGACAAATTTGATCTGTGTGGGAGGTGTTTTGCCCTTTAAAAAGACATTAAGACACAGTTACAGTCTTCCAAAGAAAATATAGGCAAAGATTACGCTTCTTGCAATAATGTAGATAGAGTTGTTTGGCCACAGCTACAGAACACATGCGTACTGTACACTAAAGACCCAGGCCAACTGTAAAGCCTTGGGTTTGAAACTTTTAAGGTTTAGTTCTGCTTATCTGCCTTTGGGTCAGCCTTTTGGGTCAGCTTGCAGTCATTGATTCAGCTATGAATTCTGCACCATATGAAAAAGTGCTTGTAGATTATGTGAGGCCATCTGTCCAAAAGTTGAAGTTGAGCCAGAGGTGGAACTTTCAACTACATAATAATCCTAAACACACTAGCAAATTCACCAAGGGATGGCTTTTTTAACCACACTGAAATGATGTGTGAGGTCAGAAAAGGGTAGTACATGCAAGGAAACCCTCAAATCTCTTAAACTCAACTGAAGGAATTTTGCATTTTTTTCAACAAGACGATGCTTTCTCAATGGAAGGATATAATGTCTGTTGATACTTATGAGTAAATTAATGAATAAAAGTACATCACTTTTATCAATAGGCACTGTATTAAAGAGGGTAAAATGTTTGCTTGTTCAATAATGTTGACAAAATGTCCATGTGATGTACTTATTTTTTCATGTGACTATATTGACAGTGGAACTGATAAAATGAATGAGAGTAGATATAAGGTTCTTGTTGTACCTAACAGTGGTTAGTGGGTTATTTCCATTATGGGCTTAAAGGATACACGGTCATCTCTTAACCTGGCAGACATGCTAATTTTACTTCATGAAGAAACATTAAATTTTCATTGCCTTTTTTCCAATATTGGCAACTAATAGGATTTTTAAATGCATTGACTAATTGTTCTGAGTATAAATACAAAAAATTATAGTTTAAATTTCTGCTTTGCAATAATAAGCTAATTACCCTATTAAACCAAGTGTAATGACTTTTAGAAGGGCTGCAGGAATACAGCATGTGTCGAATGAAGAGGGATTGCAGAGACTACTTTTGTACTCTTGGGTTGGCTCTAGTACAGAAAATGAAATCTGATTTACTACATATGATGATAAAAACATTATTACAGTTTATAAGCATGGAAAACTACTATTTAGTGCGACAAAGCCTCAGATATGTGCATATTTTATATCTACATGAAATTTGTAGTACTTCTTACCTATTTAAAATAGATTTTACAGATTCTGGGGTGTCTCCACATTATTTATCACTTTTTCTACAGCTACAACAGTGAGTGGGCACACACGTTGCCTGGGAAAGGACCTTTTAATCAAAGTCCTGATATTTCTAATCTTTATTTGTGTTCTGAATGAAGCACCACCACATCTTTTCAAACTGCCCCTGGATAGCTCAGCACGCATGGAGCACTAACCATCAATCTTGTTATATCAGCTTAAAGACGTTTGCACTGGCCAGCGCTGTGCTGGGTGATAGCGGAGATGGAGGGCCATGCTACCCATCCAGAGAGAGTGAGGCCAAATGTGGCTTCTTGGAATTAGCCAATGGCTGTATAAAATAATAATAATAATAATAATAATAATAATAATAATATTTTTCATAACACACTTCACATTTTCATGGAAAAACACCATAAAAAAGTTTTTTGAAAATGGAAGCTAACAAAATCCAACCAACAGCATTAAAATTAAAAATGATGAGTCATTCAATTAAGAGTCACACATTCAGCTAAAAAGAAAGATTTTAAGTCCTCGGTTAAAACTATCCATAGACAGCACAGTAAGCCCAATCACCCATGGTCCAGAGTTTTGTCCTGGGGGGTGAAGACAATGCAGCTGGACGTGTTGAGGTTTGTGGGGTTAAAAGTTCCTTAATTTCATTTATATTTATAATGTTATCATTTTTAATAAATAATATAGACAGTGTTATTATGACATGAACATTAATTTTACTAGGATATATCACTAAAAACTACTGGATTTCACTGGGGGCCTTTTCCTCTATGTACAGTTGCCGACCAAATTGGCAATTAACAGGTGCTGCAGGTTCTGAGTTTGAAAAGGGCTGAGAGTGACTGATCATTTGGGGACTAGCTGCAGATATCTAGCGCACCTGTCAATTCCAACAGACAGCGAGTCATCTGAAACTAGTCCACTTTCTGAAGAAGCCGAAAATAGCCCAGCTGGGGCGTAGAGCAGATGGTTTGGAGCGAATGAGCTTTTCCTTTATATGTTTCCACTTCTCTCATCGTGCCTTTCCCCTGACACTGCCTGACATGAATTTGTGCTTGGCAACCACTCAGCTTATTTTTTCCCATGTTTAGGACTGACACGTGCACAAAGGTCAGCGTGCAGAACACACACTGTGGAGAGAATTCACTTCCCGAACTTGAGTCAGATCATTGTATAAAGAAGCAGCAATTACGTCCAGCCATTTATCCGTCCTTTTCTCCTCCTCCCTGCCACAGAGGATGACGAACACAAACAGGAACACTCCAGAGAGAGATTAATGCCGCCTGTGTTGGCTTTTTATTTGTGCTTCATTACTCGCCTGCAAGCCACAAGGTGATAAAGTAGCCTAAGCTGCACTATTAATTACACTGCTTGTGCAATTGATTCAATCCTGGGTAATTTGAACCATTCGCACAACTTCTTCATTTATAAAAATACTGAACTGGTCTGTGTTATTTTTTGACATATTGAACAAAAGCTGCTCGTGTTGGAAAATCTACTACAACTCACATGCTGTCCAATTATAGGCTGAAGCTGCTGCTACATATTCATTCTAATAGCACCAGTCATACTTTCAGAGAAGGAATAATCCCATGATTTTTCAGCTGTCACATTAGCACAGTGCTTTATTATTGCATTTTGTCAGCCATTGCCATTAATACATATTCTTACACATCTTTTACAGTGCTATTATTTATGAATAACGGCTTAAAGCCTCCTAGCTCACCGTTCACAGTGTTCTACCATACACACTCCCCAGGCACTTGTAGCTCCACCTTGCGGGCATACAGTTTGAGACTGGAGCACTGCACACTTTGTGGTAGCCATCCCTTAGCCCATCATCAGGGGTCAGTTCCTGACCACAGGGCTGCTCTTTGCCGGTATGTGCCTGATACAGTTGTACCAGGGCCAGATACCACAGATGCCACATGCCACCATCATGACAGCATCACTGTTATGCTGAGAATAGTTCAGCTTCTGAACAATATCTGGTTGACTGTGGTCAGAAACTAATAAGATTGTTTATTATTAATAATTAAAGATTAGCATTTAAATGTATATATCAGATTGTTAGTAACGAGAAAAATAGTATTTTATAATTTTGTTATTGTCATTACGTTGTCAGTATGTTTTAGAAAGTGAAAATGACTCCTCAAGTACCACAGCGAAATGTGAACTCCGCATTTAACCCATCACACGTGCACACGTGAAGCAGCGGGCAACTATCAGGAGCATTGTTTTGACAGTCATGATCATTTGTATTGGATAAATATTGTGTTCGTTCATTATTATATTCAAGATGTATTGATGAATATTATTAATTAATATAATAATAACAATAATAATAAAAATAATAAAAATAAAAATTTATAATATTCTTAATATTAAAAATAGCACCTTTCTCAAACCCAAGGTTGCTTTACAAAAACAGATAATCAGACAGTAAAAAAAGAAAACAAAAAATCAACAGTTAAAAAAATTAAAAGTTTAAATAGGTAAAGTAAAGGTAAGTAAAAAAATTTACATTTTAAAAAAGGGAAAAACACTTGAAAAATACCCCACACAATATACAATAGAATGTACACATGTAAAAATTATACAGTTTACAATAAACAATACACAATGTGCAGATAATATAAAAAAAGAATGTGAATACATGTGAGAATGAAGCTGAAGCATGAGGAAAGAAACTGCTCTTGTCTTTGGTAACCTTAGTGCAAAGGGTCCTGTAGCATCTGCCAAATGGGAGGAGTTGAAAGAGGTTATGTCCAGAGTGTGAGGCATTTGCAATGATTTTCCCGACCATTCCGGTTCTTGAAGAACACCTGGAGGGTATGCAGAGGGCATCAGTGAATTTTTCAGGTGTCCTCACTGTTTGTTGCTGTCTGTTCCTAGCCTGTATTGTGCAGCCCTGAACCAGACCATGATGGATGTTCACAGGACAGAACTGATGAGCGCAGTGTGGAACTGACAAAACAGATCCTGTGGCAGACCAAAAAGGAGTTCCCAGAAACTCGATTGACTCTACAGTTGACACAGGGCTGTTAGATATTACGAGATGGAGCGGTGCTGAGAGTTGTCTCCTAAAATCTCTTCGGTTTTGAGTGTGTTCATCTCCAAGTCATTTTGACTGCACCAGAGCACCAGCCGTTCACCCTCCCGCTGATATGCAGATCTTGGATGAGTCTGTTGACCATAGTCTTATCTGAAACTTCAGAAGTTTCACAGCTGGGTCCTTGGAGGTGCAGTCAGTGGTGGGGAGAGAGAGAGAGAGAGAGAGAGAGAGAGAGAGAGAGAGAGAGAGAGAGAGAGAGAGAAGAGCACTGGGAGGAGAACATATCCTTGGGGAGCAACAGTGCTGATTGTCTGTACGCCAGAAGTGACTTCCCCCAGCTTCACCTGCTGTTTCCTGCCTGTCAGAAAGCTGGTGATCCACTGACAGATGGCAGGGGAGATAGAGAGCCGAGAGAGTTTGTAGGAGAGGATTTCTGGGATGATGGTGTTGAACGCTGAGCTGAAGTCCACAAACAGGATCCGAGCATATGTCTCTGGGCAGCCAAGGTTTTGCCTTATGTAGTTCTGTCCCATGCTGATTGCATCATCCACTGGCCTGGTTGCTTGTTAGACAAATTGCAGGGGGTCCAGCATGTGTCTTGTCACAATCTTCAGGTGGGACAGCACCAGTTGTTTAAAGGTCTTCATGACACCAGTCGTCAGAGTGACAGGCATGTAGTCATTCTGATGTGTTTCTTGGGCACTGGGACGATGGAGGAGCATTTGAAGGATAAACATTAATGGATTTAATACGATCAACTATCTCCCAAAAATATCTATAAAATACCAAGAAGACTAAACATTGCATTGAACTGTTTAGCTCTTAATATGCAAACATCAATTAACATGATGGATGAGCTCTTTTGTTTGTTAGATTTGAGGTACTGTAGATAAGGTGTAGGAAAAGGTTGATTATTCCTGCAGATGTTGGAGGATGGAGGATGTGTGCAGGTTAAAAGCGGAGGTTTTCTCCCCATCACTTATTGATTGGTGACTAATAGAGCGAGCTCATTACAGCCAGGTAGACAGAGTCACTATCAGGGTTATTAGTCGAGTTGCCCTTTAACGGGAGGTGCTCCTTAACTAGTAGAATTCTGGGATATCTGATTACTCCCGCACCTCCAAATCCACCTCATTTGTTCTGCTCAGCCATTGATTGGTGGCTCATGCAGGTGTGTTTGATTGGCAACACCGACAATTAAATAAAACATTCCATACAGCGCCCCCTATGTCAGATAATGTACCCATAATGCAGTTCTCAGACAGTAATGAATGTCAAACTCTCACAGACAAACTTTTTTTGGAGGTCTGCTTCTTTAGTTCTGTAATGGATCTACGAGGCAAAACCTAACAAGCTTATACTGATCAGCCATAACATTAACACCACCTGCCTAATATTGAGTAGGTCTCTCATGCTGCTGAAACAGCTTTGACTGTGGTGCACTGTGTGTTCTGACACCACAGAAACTCTTCTGTGTGATTGGACCACACAGACTAGCCTTCACTCCCCACATGGATTAGTAAGCCTTGGGTTCCCATGACTTCTATCTATCACAATAAGTCCAATGTATCCCACCCCTCTGACAGGTGTCATTGTAATGACATACTAGATAGTCAGTGTTGTTCACTTTAGCTGTTAGTGGTGTTAATGTTAAGGCTGATCTCTAGTAGACTTGCAGGTTGTAAAACTGCATGACACACATAAATACATTGCATAACTAAAGACAGTTGTAGGCATATTAAATCTGAATTTTGTCTGTATAACCATTGCTCATAGAGTACAAAGGTAAAAGAACAGTCTGGGAACGCTATATACTCTGGCTACTTTATAATAATAAAAACACACATTTAAAAAAATAAATTACTTTAAATGAACCAAAGTTTGATGCACATGCAATTAACCCTGACACGGACTTCTGAAAGTTTTCTCCTGTCATTTGCAGTCTGCTCCCTATGCAGTGTCACCTCGTGAATTTATGAACGTTCTACAGTGGCAACGCTGCCGTTTTTACGAGACCAGGAAGGTGTGTATGCCATTTTTCCTGTCAGAATGAAGTTATTTATACACACATTCCTCTGTGCACATATTTTTATGCCATTTTTATGCCTTCTGCTGTGACTCTAAAAAGCTGACCCGTGTTTATTGGGAAACGTCTCACTTGACTCATCCTTCAGGTTTTAAACGCAGGAGAGCAGGGCACAGAAATGTCCCAGCAATATTACCATAAGGTTGAAGGGAAACTTTTCACTATTTAAGTCCATCTGTCATTTTCTTTCAGTAAAACATTTTCATTTTTGGAGTAAAAATGGAGTGAATATGTATCTGTCTGCATCAATCTCTTGGTACTAGTAGCAAGTATTATGACTCTTTCAAAGATTAATAGCCATGCTGCACTCTTTAAAGGGCATTTCTTAAAAAGGACACTTTTTTAATAAAAGATATGAGACTTTAACCTTCTAAATGTAGCATTCAATCCCAGGTTCAGACACAGAATCTAAATTTAAAAAACAAAGGGGAACAAATATAACCATTTCCATATTTCTGTTCATTCAGCCCACAATGAAATTGCCTCATCCATTCAGCCAACAGCAGCTCAGCCCCTCCTCTTCCTGTTGAAGTGATAAGGAGTGTTGCTCCTGCAGACTGCCCTCAGCAGAGTTAGCTGTGGTGAAAATGGTTAAATGTGTAGATGTTCCTGGCCTTCCAAAGATCCACACATCTGAAAGCAGTGGCTGTCAAAATGCGGTTACTCTGTGAACCACAGTAGCTCTTCTGTTGGATTCTACCAGACCGACTAGCCTTCACTCCTCACATGCATCAGTGAGCCTTGGGTGTCCATGATGTCTAGCCATTACAATAAGGTCCTTGTCAAAGTGGCTCAGATCCTTACACTCCCCCAATTTTCCTAATTTCAGCATGTTCATATCAATAAGTGACTGTTCACCTGCTGCCTAATATATACCAAACCATTTTCAGAACAGCAGTTTCTGGCTGTTGGGCAACTGTTATGCTAATCAACACTTGTCATTTTAGGTGAGATTCTTACTATTTATGATGCAAACCTGAAAGAAACCAACGTTAGTGTCATGAACACTTTTAAAACATTTGAAACAACTGGACCCTCCTTCTCAAAAATTGACGACAGACATCAAGGCTCTTCTCAGTTTTGGCAACTGCAGAGACCCTCACTAATGCAAATGATGACTGAAGACCCACCTCTTCTTAGAGCACTTATGACAATTTCCAAACATAACTAACAAACTTTCTTACTACTAACTATGCATAATTAAACCAACAACAGCATTGACAAAAACCTTTTCTAAGTAAAGAATTAGTGTCAGCTCAGGAAGAATCTCGCTCTAGATAACAGCGTTTGCCAAATGCAGTAAATGTAAATGCATATATGTCAATTTTATGGTTGCATTTAGATAGTTGCTGACTGTATTGCAACTGGCCTGAAACTGTTGTTATGAAGCTGCTGCTCTAAAATAGCATCTTTGCTGAAAGTCAATGTAGAATGTTGGAGCACAATTTCAAGCAAAGTATATAACTGTAAAAAAAAAAAAAAAAAAACCCATACAAATCACTATGTTCGGTATAGACTACTAGGGAACACTTCAGCTCTCCATGTAGCAGACAATGGTTCAATTGCTTCCCATTCAATTCCTTGCCTTGGCAAGCACACGATACCAATCAGAGTCTCTGGGCAACTTGATCTGGAGCGAGTGTTTCCATTTTTTTAACAAGACTCAGTCATCTAAGATTCGTAGAGACAAATAGCCTTACAGATTTTCCCACTTCTACGTTTGGTTCCCTAGATGTGTTTCAGGTGATGTGGAAAGTGCAGCCCGATGTGAATTAGTCAATTTACAGACAAACATAGGCAGCTATGAGTGAGAAGCTGTCTGAGATGTGGAGAAAGAAAGGCACACTCGTTCTCTATTATTCCTCTCATATTCTGTACATCTGTGGCCTTTTCATACCCATACATGCCAGACCTGTCAGTGAGAGAGAGAGAGAGAGAGAGAGAGAGAAGAAACAAGACAGAGAGAGAGGAGTAAAAGAATGATAAAGAAAGAAAGAAAGAAGGAAAGAAAGAAAGAAAGAAAGAAAAAAAGAAAGAAAGAAAAGAGAGAGAGATCGAGGAGGAGATCGAGAGGGTTGTTAAGTCTCAACTCAAGATGGGAGAGGAAGAGGAGGAGAAGAAGGTGAAGGAAAAAGAGGGTCGACCTTTCTCTCTTTTCACTCTCTCATTGAGGCCAGAAGCAGAGACTTTTTCTTTTTTTTTTTGACTGAAGCCTCCATCTGGTTTGAGGAGCGACTCTAATGAGCACAGAACATCACTGTGGATGCCAGCTGACTCACTCAAACTCTCTCTCTCTCCCTCTCTCTCTCTCTCTCTCTCTGTGTCTGTCCGTCACTCCCCCCTTGTCGGCACACACACTCCTCCGCTCTCGGGCCTGTCCTCCATTACTGTCCTCCTGCTGCCAAAGGGGTGTCACTGAGCCCCCGCAGCCACGAGAGAGAGAGAGAGAGAGAGAGAGAGAGAGAGAGAGAGAGAAAGGGAGAGAGAGAGAGAGAGAGAGAGAGAGAAAGAGAGAGAAAGAAAGAGTGCAAAGGGAATAGAGTCAGAGAGGCAGAGACAGAAAGAGAAAAGGAAAGAGGAGCTGAGGGAGAAGAGTCATCCCACCCTTACTTATGATAGGGGGTCACACTGACGATGTTGATAATTCATGCTCCAAACAGTAAGGATGATTTACTGAGTACAAGCAAAGTTTTATAATGGCAGAAGACATTTATCTTCCTATCAGTATCATTGATTCTCTAGCTTCTTATGCTAGCTAGAGAGTCAAACAACAACAACAATAATACTAATAATAATAATAATAATAATATCATGAAAATAATTTTTATTTATATTGGGTCTTTCTCAAACCCAAAGTCACTTGACAGAGGCAAAATCAGTAACAAAGCAATCAAAAATCAAGAAGGAGGAAGTACTGGGAAAAAAAGTGTCAAAGATGATTTAAAAGTTTTTAGATGATCTGCCTCCCATTGACTTAGGGCAAATTTGGAGCAGGGGAGCGTAAGTAGCGAGCAGGGGTATGTGAGTGAAAAGGTATTTCCAGACAGGAGAAATACTATGCAGATGAAAAATACACTGATATGAGAATCGAATGTCAGTAAAGAATCATAAGAACATCAAGGTTCCAAACAGAAGAAGAGGGCACAAATATGCCCTAAATATTTCCACCTAACATATGACATGGGAAGAAGGGTTGGCCCACATGTCAAAGCAGGAAATCTCTACATTGAAACTAGTATGGATGGTAAAATATTGGCAAATGGAAGATGCATTTGAGCATTACTTTGCTTTATAATGTCCTACAATCTATTAACTATTGCTAAGAATTTATAACCATTTATAATGTTCTGTAAGAAGCTTTCGGAGGGATGAAATTTGCAAGTTTTTATCACCTCGACTGTGAACAGTTCTGATACTGTTTTTATCTGAGCAATGCAGATTTGCAGAAATGTGGAAAAAGTGATGGAATCTACCATAAGGTATTTTAGGCTACTTCTACTTTGGGACATTTACTACAACATATGAACACATTCTTTACAAAAGGTAAATGTTTGTTTGCGAAAGATATATGTAAGACCAGAGTCACACAGGAAAAAAATCTGCACTTAACAGTTTGCAGGGAATCATACACCATAGTATATCATAAAATTATACAAAACATGACAATGACTGTATTTAAAACACTAATATTTTTCCTGTTTAATTAATAACAATGATATTTCCATAGTTCCAGTGCTGGCCAATTAACCCACTAAAAAAACAGCAAAAAAAATAATCAGATCTCGGGACAGATCTCACTAGTGGCTTAAGCATATTCGATCATATTCTACTTTTCTATTTAAACAACTAGGGACCCCTGAGATGAAGCCCCTTCAGCTTTATATATAATATTGCAATTGAAATTTAAACAACTTTAAAATGAACACCACAACTTTTATGTCACCTGATATTTTTACTGCACACATAATTGGGTTAAAACAAGTTTTGTTAAATGAAGCTGATCCCAGTTTGTAACAGGTCTCTGTGGGGTTTTTGGTGCATGCATTCATTTGATATCATATGTGATATATCAGGTATCATTGTAATATGTGACTTTAGAATTAAGGATCAGATGTCTGCTCCCTTCACCCCCCTTCATCCTTCATGGGCGTAGGAGGATATTGCATTTCAAAGGGTGCCCCGTAGTAAATACCAGCTGACCCAAGACATTTGGTCACAATACACAATGGCCAAATCCAAATTACATATAGAGAGAGCTGGGATTAAGTCATCAGAATTAGGAAATGTCCAACTTCAGGCCTATATCTCTATTACATGTAGGGAAGACGATTTGTTTTAGAAGCATTATTTTCATATTTCTTAAAATCCTCTTTACTCCTGATAACAAAGAATAAATTAAGTGCACTGGGAACAAAAAGAGAGTCTGTGGCAGCCGCAGGGCTGTAAAAAGCCAGTGCAGTCATTTCATTGATGATGATTGTTATAATTCTAGCATTTCACCTAATCCATTCCACCTTAAATTGCGTAATGGTCTGTACAACTAGGGACCCCTGGGCTGAAGTATTTAAAGTGTAAGACATACAACTTCAAAATAAGCTTCACACTTTTTATGTCATTTTAACCGCCAATTTGAACTGTTTTATGTTTTTAACTGGGCACATCAATGGAGTAACACAAGTTGTCACAAGTTGTGTCAAAAGTAATCGAGTTTAGAATTCAAAATATTTAGGTGTAAAATACACTGGCATACATTTTATATTCAGCCAAGCTGTCAATAGACTCAGCTTGTGTTTGAGCTCACAACCTACAGAAATCTCTCTCTCTCTCTCTCTCTCTCTCTCTCTCTCTCTCTTTCTCTCTCTCCCTCTCGCCCCCTGTATCCAGTGACAGGACGCAGCCTTATAAAATCTTAATGAAATGTCTTTGGTAAAGGTGTGGGGGCATGGCAGTAGGGGGTGAGGGAGTGAGGTTTGTGAGGTTTAGTGAGCTGTGTGCGCGCATGCGTGCATGTGTAGTGAGGTGTAGTGAAAGTAAGGTGGTTCCTGTAATCCCCCTGCAATCAGGTGCAACTCCTGCTACTTGTGTGCAGTAGTAAAAGAAAGAAAATTGAGTTTTTGGAACTAAAACACTCAAATGCTGCAGTTAGAGTAGGATGGTAGATTGTCAACATTAGATTGTTCTCAATAGGGGAAGCAAATTCTGCCAGTGGCTGCTGACCCCAAGGTCAAGAGTTCCTTTTCCAAAACTTTTACCACTGGTAGTGGAGATGAAACAGAAGATGTTGATGTTTTGATCCCACTTTGTAAAATGTGTATTAAAAGTTAGAAGATTATTTTCATATTTCTTGAAATCTTCTTTACCCTCAGATAACAATGAATAAGTGAAGTGCACTGGGAATGAGAAGAGTATCTGTGGCAGCTGCCAAAGCCAGTCCAATCATTTCCCTGATGACAATGGCAAGAACTAACATTCCACCTAATCCATCCATCCATTTTCTAAACCGCTTCTCCCATTTTGGGTCACGGGGAAGCTGGAGCCAATCCCTGCTGACTATTGGCCTAAGGCAGGGTCCACCTAATCCATTGCACCTTAAACTGCCTAATGGTCTGAGGTGCCAGAATGCAAGGTGGAATGGAAGAGGCAGGCAAAAAAAGTGCAAAGGAGAAAGAGAAGGGGTTGAAAAGTAACACAGGGGTGAGCATATTTCTGCTGGACTGAAAGTTATCTGTCTTTGTCGGTATTAGTCCACTAACCTTTAGGCAGCCATTAGGTCACAGGAACATTATATACATTATAACATTAACTGTTTGCGTCCATTTCTTACATCTCATACAGCTGCTATTCTCGTTCATGCTTTGGTTACGTCTCGCATCAACTATTGCAATTCTCTTCTCACTGGTTTTCCTCACAAACTGCTTAAACTTCAGTTAGTCCAGAATACAACTGCTCGTATTATCACTAGAACCTATTTCTTAAGGCTTGCTATATGTTGATTGGATGCTCTAAATTGCCCATAGGTGTGAATGTGTGTGTGAATGGTTGTCTGTCTATGTGTTGCCCTGTCATGGGTGTATGTACGAATGAATGGATGGTGTTATGTAAGAAATTCATATTTAAATTTTAACATGATAATTATTAGCCCTCCAAATTAAACACATAGCTTTGTTTACTCTAAATTTAAAACAAATATCTGAAAAATGCTCTCTGTTCTGATTGGCAGCTCAAGTTGCACCTCATTCATCAAAGCATTTTGGGCTGAAACACTTTGACTTTTTCTGACTGTAGCCCAGGAGCTCCCTCAGTTCAGCCTTGAATTTTTAATTACACTTTAAAATTGGAAAACATTTTCAAATTCTAAATCATAAGATGTAAGTGTACATCCCAGAGCAAGAGACAGCACTTATAAAAGGCATCTGAAATGAAAATGCATCTGAGTGAAAAGGTGGAAAACCTTGAAATTGACCATACTCATTATAGCATAACAAGTCACGTTTATACAGCAGCTTCAGAGTTGGTTCTCTCTGTGATATTCATTGCAATAGTCCTGCTTCAGAGGATCTTGGACTAGAGCTTTATCTGCCAAGTAAACACGTTCAGTGATAAATTATCATAATCTCACATTAACATTAATATCCACACCCAGTCAAGGAATCTCAGATCAGCGTAGATGCAGACATCTACACTTCAGGTGCTTAAAATAATTATACAAAGTTTTAAAACCTTTATTTAGTTGGAAATCTGTAAATAATGAAGCAGTAGTAGCAGCCCCAGGTCTGAATTACGCCTATTTTATAATTTTTCTATTATTTTCAATTTTTTTTTTGTGAAGCTATGGTTTTAACCTTAAAATGTTTAGATCCAGTAAGTGAGGACAATACAGGATCAGACAAGATCAGACATCCCATAAGGCTCGGAACAGGTTAAGATTTAATCTGATATTGATATTGGTGAAATATTAATTTTCTGGGGTTTTGGGAAAACCTCCCACAACACACACACACACACACACACACACACACACACACACACACACACAAAGTATTAACAACAGTCAATATCAATCACTCTAAATGCTTTGGTATTGTCTTAATTTAACCATTAATAATGTAGATGAATTAAATTAATTAAATGTGAATTAAAAGCAAATTAGGGGTTCACAGGTGTGCTGAGTTGGAACAGCTCAACATACACGCAATTACAGTCAGCAAATCAGATGTGATATGTATTAATATGATAGTTCAGGCTTGTTTATTTCTTGGAAAGCTTTTACGATCAAACAGATAATAAATGAGAGGGAAAAAGTTAAATATGTTTTGAAAAAATGAATAAAACTGAATGAGTTCAAAAGCACAGAAATTAAATTCATTTCATTCATATAAAGTGATATCTACAGCCAAGAGCCACTCTGTGGTCAGGACACACTTAATCTTAAAGAAATAACATGTGTCTTTATAGTAAGTGTCTCTAATAACGAGCTATAGTAAAGACCACTTTTGTCGAGTCCAAGACCAGGACTAACCCAAGTCAAAACTGAGTCCAAAAAACACTTGGAGACCTGTTTTTAAGGTTTATGTGATGCTGTGAGACACAGTGCAGCATCGTCCACTGCAGGGTGATTATTCTGCACTGTTATATTATCTGCAATGATTGAAAGGCAAGTGCTGTGTATCATATCAGGTCACATTATTGACTTTAAGTAGAGTTGTTTCGCTTGATTCACTTGGCTCATCAACATCAGGTCTGTAGCCCAAATACTGAGCATGGATGCAAAGTGCGCAGAGCATGAGGAGGTGAGTTTTGGCAAAAATACGACTGTTACCAGGGGCCAAAGTCAATGCTCGTTTGAGATGGATTTATTAAAAATGAAACCAATGCCCGTTTTTTGAACAAGCTCACTCAATCAATGATTTTGTCAACCATTGTGGCCGTTTTCGTTTTGTTGGCGGTGGGAAGCAGGGTCATTTGGGTGACGGTGGCAGGTGCTTTTCCTTTTATAGATTGATTTTTTTATTATTTGCTATGGAGGCAAAGAAATATCACTAGCAGAAATGTTTGCAGCAGAAATTCTGTTTTTTAAAGGCAACAAGACCATTTGACCGAGCATTATTTAGCAATACCAATGGCCGAGTCAGAGACAAGTCCCAGCCCAAAAACCAAAGACCAATAGTGTCTTGAGTCTGGATTTAAGTCCAAGACTGGACTCAAGTACTAAAGCCCTGCTAATAGCACCTTACCAATGCCTGCAACAACACTGTAACTACTTATGATGTACTGACTGCTACAGCTGGATTACAGTAGTGCAGCTTATGTATTTGCACATGTTTATCAGCTTCAGTTTTTCTCACATGACTACATGTATTTATATAGGATCCACCTTTCCAAACCCATGAACATAAGGGTGTGTAATCACATAACCTACACTACTGTAATCCATCTGTAACAGTCAATACATGTACATCACCAGTATTTACACTGTAAGTTAAAGTGTAGTTACACAGTTATTAGGGACACCTAATATAAAATGGGGGCTGATTAATTCTACTCAAATTGAAACTTGTAACTTATCAATTTAATGTTGTTTATGGTAATTAGAGCCTAAAGAGATTTTCTTGTGATTTTATTTTTACTTTTTCAGATTGCGTGGCCCTCACACACTGTGAACAGTGAGAAGTGAATTTATTCTCTGCATTTAACTCGTCCATGACACCAGTGTACATACACCAGGCACAGGAGAAGTTGCATACCTATGGCACCCGGGGGTGCAGCTAAGATGTTAAGTGCCTTCACTGTTTAGATGTAAATACAAATTTGTTTTTAATGTTTCCTGATCAAAAAAATAAATAAATCAAAAATACTTAAAGTGCACAATTAATTTAATAATTACTAAAGACTCGTTTTACATACAGTACCAAAAGCATTGCACCTTGCATTCTGCCACATTATCAGTACAAACGTTCAGTTGGTTAGTTTAGGGAAAATTAAAGTAATAGCAATTGTCAAAATGGGAAAAAGTCTTCAGGTCTTACTGCAAATTTTTAGTGTTTAGAATATTTTACCTTAAAATGTATAGTTCAGCGAATGCTACACTGTTTTTGTATGTCATGTTCTATCAACCACTGAAAGGTAAAAATTTTATTCAGAAGTTTAGCACAAAATGGGATCACTAATGCATGCTAAGAATATCCAGTGTCTATCCAGTGTCGACAACAAGAGGATGGGTTCCCCTTCTGAGTTCTGGTTGCTCCAAAGCATTAGGAGTTTTTCCCTGCCTCTGTCACCTATTTAGGGTATTATAGATTTTGTAAAGCTGTGACAGAATCAGCTGTAAAAAATGCTATATAAATAAAATTGAAATTAAAATTTATTGAAAAACGCTCTCTAGCATCACCTACTGGCATGGAAAGAGCATAAAGTAAAGCCAAAGTATCCACAATGGATAATCTTTCTTATATTAGTCAAACATTTCATTGTAGAATTTTCCTTCAACAGCAAATATACAATGTTTTTAATGAATAAAAAATGTTCCATAGAGAATACTTATCCACTAATCCAGTTATGATGGTTATATGCATATTTCCAGCTTGATGCTGAGTAAGAATTGGCATTATTAGGTTTATAAAAATGTTGACATGTTTTAATGTTCTGCAAATGTCAAGCTCTGCTAATGAGGAAAGGCAAGGGGCTCATGCATGAAATTCACACAGGGGCAAAAAATTCTTACCAGCAGTTTTGCCTAATTTGTACTATTGACTGGCCAGAATTGCTGTGTTTCATCAGAAATGAAATTGGCACATTTCCCAACCGGTAGACATACACTGGCATGAAACAAACAATTCATTGGGCCTAACTGGACACTTTCAGAGGTAGTTCAGCTACCCAGGAGTTTGTTTGTACTGTAATACTTAATAAATGCCTGCACAGTTCATGCCATTCCTCTGGATGCTGCCTTACCTAAACCCTAATGGCTGTTAGTGCCCAAAGGCCTAGTGATGAGTGTGCCGAGTAGATGTATATAACACTCTCCTGACAGGCCTCCTGTTAGTGCAGCGCCGCTGTCTTCCCAAATGGTTTCAAATGAAACTGCCTGCAGTGTCTTATTGCCCCATATGTAACACAAGGACAGCTGAAGCCTACTATAGTCTGGGACTGGACACTATTGACACCACCTACAGCTTCTGTTATGGTTCATCAGAGATCATCTTCCAGGATATAGAGAGGATGGACCAAACGCATCAGTGCCCAGCATAATTGTTTCGTGATGGAATCTCCTGGACATTCAGCATTTCTTAAAAACTGTAATAAAAATGTGCTTAAAATTCATTTTCATTCTGAAAGCTAATCGGCTAACACATGGAAATTTCCAAAACGTCAGGAAAAAGCCTAGTGTTTTAAATGAAGCCTGAGAATTTCCTGTCTGAGCCCAACCCAGCCAGATACACAACACCGTGATCTGAGTTCCAACCTAAATCCAGCATTGGAAATTTTCTCCAGAAAAGATCCATTCTTGAGTCTGAAATTGTCCCAAGTTTTTTTTTTAATCTGATACTGACCTGAACAAAATATATCTAGAAAAATAGCTAGCAAGCTATCTTAGTAATACACGTAGTAATACACGAGTAATACACGGTGTTACACAAAATAGTGCAACATGACAATTATTGTTAGCTACCTAGTTGTCAGATGAGGCCCATGATATAGGCTTCTGTTACTTTATTTTCTTTTAGTCATTTCCCTGTCATAGTCATGTCTCTATTACATGTTCAGTTTCATGTCTCCATTGTCTTTGTTGGGTTTGCCATGTAGTCTTGTTTGTGTTTCTCTGCCATGTGCAATGTAGCCCCGCCTTTGCCCTGCCCTGGTTGTTAGTTTTATCAGCTGTGCCTTGTCGCTATGCTACTCCCTCTCCCATGTGTCGGCCATCTTGTTTTGTGTATATATACCCTTGTGTTTGCCTTTGTCTCTTGTCTGGTCTCTGTTGTCAGCACTGTTTCTTTGACTGTTGTAGTCTCTGCTGTTGTTGCGGTCATGGATGTCTATGTCATGCCTGATCTCAAATGGTGTAAGTTCTGGATTAGTTGGGCCAAGTTAGCTTTCATGTCTATTACCTTTGTTAAATTTAGACTTAACATTACCAGTATATTTCTAGCTGACAAGACCTCACATTTCAGTATGTAAGAAATAATGTTAGCAATAATTTATGCACGGGTACGCTGTTTGTCCCTATTAAAATAAAGATTAGGTACTTATTCTTTGGTGGTCATTGACTGTACTGCGTAGGTGTGATGTGCCACATCCCACATGGTCCTGTCCGTGTTTGTTTTGGTTTTCCATGTACTTCCCTGTCTTGTGTCTATGTTAGTCACGCCCTAGCCACTCCTTGCCTCTGCCCTCGTCAGCTGTTCCTTGTTCCCCGTCTCCTCCCTGTGTCAGGTGTTGCTCGTTTGTATCCCTATTTAACCTCCTGTGTTTTCCTCAGTCTTTGTCTGTTCTTTGTGATCACCATGCTGTTTTTCTTCTGTTGCCCTGGTAGTTCATCCTGTGTGAGTCCTGGTTATGTTCCTTAATTCTTTTGTTATTTTTCTTAATTTGGTTCTATGTATTCGTCTATTTAAATAAACCTCAAAATACCAACCACTCAAAATCGTGACATTAGGTCGTGAAATCTTCAGTTCAAAAAGCGCATTTCTCAACGCAAGAATTTAGGTCTTTCATCTACTGTCATAATACTGTTAAAAGACTGCAGAATCTGGAGGGTTCTTGCTCTGAGTAGGCCAGAAACCACTCTTGAATGCACATAAAATTTGAGTCCTCAAAAGGCACTGCATGAAAACCCATCATACTGCTGTGATAAATGCAGCAATGGGGGCTTGGGGCTGCTTGTAAAAAACTGTTGTCACCTATTCACAGTATGCTGCTTAATCAAGAGGTGCAACCTGAAACCCTTTCACACAGAGAGAGAAAGCCAAACATCAGTGCTGTGTATGTGGAAACTCCTTCTAATTACTGAGTTAAGTTTTCTTTAAGTTATTGCTAACAGGTGTTTAAAATCCAGCACATATTAATGGGGTCTCCACAGACTAACACTAGTGGTAGAATTGGTCGTACTGAAGAGCTTGGTGATTTTAAACATGGCACTGTCATGTGAGTGTTATGGCACTGTTAGATCTGCCCTGGCCAACTGTAAGTGCTAATATTGTGAAATGCAGGATCTAGGATTAGCAATGATGGCTCAGCCACAAAGCTGTAAAACACAAATTCATAAAGCGGGTCCACTGAGTGCTGAGGACTGTAGTAAGTATCCTCAGTTGTATCACTCACTACAGAGTTCCAAACTGCCTCTGGAAGAAACATGAGCACAACTGTTCCTGAGGATCTTCAAGAAGTGGGTCTGCATGGCCAAGCAGCTGCACGTAAGCCTAAGATCACTATGGGGAATGCTAAGTGCTGGTGAGAAAGGTTCTGAAGCACACAACCGTGGACTCTAAAGCAGTGGAAATGTACTTTGGTGTCTGTTTTCAATCGCACAATAGTACCCATGAAAAGATGAGCAGTTTCCTGAAGGTGGTGTGATGGTGGTATGATTTCTCACATGATTTTAGTGTTAACAGTACACACGAATGACAATAGCAACAATAGACGAGTTGCAAATTCTTATTTCCCTTT
Source organism: Arnoldichthys spilopterus (assembly GCA_037974385.1). Taxonomy (NCBI): domain Eukaryota; kingdom Metazoa; phylum Chordata; class Actinopteri; order Characiformes; family Lepidarchidae; genus Arnoldichthys; species Arnoldichthys spilopterus. The sequence goes on from JBBPDA010000105.1 coordinate 9,472,507, forward strand.
TACTCTGCTTTATGTAGAGAGGCACAGGGAAATGTTAAGTCTAATGATTTTCATTTTTACAAACCCTTATTTTAACCACATGTATTTACATTTGATAGCTGCTCAAATCCAATTACAACGTGTTAATCCTGATACTGAAAACCTGAAACAACCGGGTGTAAATGGGGTCAGAGAGTCTGGCTAGCTAGTGTTTTATTAGAAATGGTGGTTATCTGACTCGAGTGACAGTGTGTGAAAATTGCCTTTGACCAATCAATGTTCTGCACTATTTCTAGCTCCACCTCAGCTCGGTGAATGTGCTATCCTAGTAAGAAGGGTAACAAATTCAGCATCACATGGTGATGAAAATGATGAAATGTGCAATAATGGATTAGTTAATGTATCGTGCCTGTAGAAGCTCAAGTGTGCAGTGGTGGCCTAGTGAACCAAAGATCTGAGGTACTCTTGAGCAAGGTACCGTTTCATAAACCCCAATGCTCTACATGTGCACACGTGATGGGTTAAATGCAGAGCTCACATTTTGTTGTGGTGTTTGAGTGGGTTCACAATGACAATTCATCACTTTCACAAAACACAGATACTTGCTTACAAAGCCATAAATGGTCCATAAAATGGTTTATCCATCTGCTATTATCAAACCTCGTTATGTTTCGCCCTCTTAGAGCATCATCCAGCCCAACAGGACATCCCCCTTCTCAGAAATCGAAGACAGGCATCAAGACTCTTTTCAGATTTGACTCCTTATTGATGGAATGAACTACTCCCAACAGAACTGTCCCTTACTGTCTTCAAATAGCGAACTAACAAGCGTACTACTACTACACCAAAAAAACCTTTTGTACAGTATGTGAAGGATATGTGCAGCTCTTATAAAATATTGGTTGAATAGCAGCTCTAATGCAGGTCTAGGTTTGCTGATGTAACAGATTTTCTTTGTAGACTAGAAGACACCGCATATGTCACCTTGTGTAAGACCATCTGCCAAATGCTGTAAATGTAAATGTAACTCTGATGACAGAAAGGAACAGTGCAGTAATATATAGTAATAACACATCTGCTCAATGCCTAGATAACTAACATCATCACCTTAGTGGTAATTCTCAAAATAGCAGTCAGTACATCAACATACCACTCTGGATGGCAGTTCAGGGCACTTTATAGACTTACATGGGGCTTGAAAAATTTACCCTCACCTGAAACATTTTTAAACTGTGTTAAACTATTAAGTCTGATGTCTTTGCAGTAACATTAGTTTCATATGAAAGTGTTAGTTAAGATGTTCAACTAAAGGCAGAAGCAGTACGATATCAAATAAATGATCATTACTCACTGCGGGCCGTAAAAGGTGTAACTGCACCTGTTACTAGTATCAACTTTGTGTTGATTTTATAAGATGTATGACATGGCTCAACTAATGTGTTTTCTGTTTAGATTTTAGCCCAATATTGGAGGGAATGACATCGCTTCTTTTCACACAGAGAGGGCCGCTCTGCTCCTCCATCTCTCCCATGCCTGATGACATCACCTGGCCAGCTACAGCACTGAAAGCTGATTGGCTGAGCTTGGAGTGAAGAGACTAATGACCTCTAGCTGCTCTGCTTCTGCCGCCACTGGATATTTTACACCAAAGGTCTCCTGAATGACAATTTATTATTGCTCTGGCTCTCTCTCTCTCTCTCTCTCTCTCTCTCTCTCTCTCTCTCTCTCTTTCTCTCTCTCGTTTTCTTTCCCCACTCCCTCTCTCCTTTTTTTCTCTCCTCTGCGACCCACTCTCCCCTGTGCTCTCTACTGGGATGACATTGCCATCCTTCTTGAGCGAATGCCAGCGATCTGCTCTGGGGCCTAAAAATAGCTGCCTGAGGCAAGGGTGGAAGCTCAATCTCTCTCTCGCTCTCTCTCTCTCTCTCCCCCTCTCTCTCTCTCCGTCTCTCTGTCTCTCTCTGTCTCTCCCCCTCTCCCTCCAGCAACCCAATCCACCCAGTCTACCACGCAGTGTGCTCCAGGGCCTATGTGATACACACACACACACACACACACACACACACACGCATGCAAAATCATACTTAGTTGAAACCCACCTGCAGCTACCCTTGAATGTTTTACTCTCATTTTCTTTCTTTTGTTCCTCTTAAGCAACTTGTTTTCCTCTTTCTTTCCTTTTTGTCCCCAAACGACCCCAGAGTGATGTCATTCTGATACATGCTGAGTAACAGAGGCTGGACTGTGAGAGGAGTGTTTCAGTTTTGCATGTGTTTTGGCCTAATAGAGTCTAATATGCCACTTGCAGTATAGATGAGAACTGCTGGTGCACTGCCTGTTAATTTTCGGGTGTGGTACAGAAATGAGAACAGCCAGGTCAGTCATCCTCTGCCCAGTGAGTGTGTATATAAGTGGAGCACCTGCATCCCTTTCTTCTTTTTTTTTCTTTTTGCCATATATTTGGTTTTACTCCCTCAGTTTTTGCATGTTTGCTTTATTAGAAGAAATCCAACTGAGTCATCACAGGCAGCAGTCAACACAAAATCAGGAATCAGAAAACTAGGAAATTAGAATGAGGGTCAAGGAATGAATGAGAGATGGTGATGGCTGGCCGTGATATTGGAATGAGAGGGTTCATTTATTGATAACTAATAGTCAAAAGCACCGGTCACACTTGGGCAGTGGCGGCCTAATGATTAGGGACTTGCCCATGTGTTCGGAAAGTCACGGTTTCAAGTCCAAGCCTAGGTACCACATAGGTGCCCTTGAGCAAGGTGCCATCCTGCTACACTGCTCCCCAGGTGATGTTGATAGCCACCCACTGCTCCATGCGTGGGTGGGTTAAATGCAGAGGTCACATGTCATTGTGGTGTACTTTGGTTGATGGGGTGTGTTCACAATGACAAATAGTCACTTTCGCTTTTCACTTTGCTTTACTGTCAGCAGCTCACACACTGGGGCGCCCCTTGTCAAGAACACCAATGACACAATCAAATAGGCTGTCAGGCAATAACTGGTCGCAGGCAAACATTTAAGTTTTTACCTGTACAGCTATAGGTGAACCATCAATCACACTATATGCACCTCAGCAACTGCACGTTTTACCAACTACAACATGAACAGAATCAACAGAAACAAATAATTTGCAAAGTCTGTTACAAGCATTTATAAGCCTCACTTCTCCATGTTCAAAGCTTCCAATGTCTGTGCACAGCTGATATATCACCACTGTTAGTTTGGCACTAACTAATTTCTACAGCACACATTGCCATGTAATGACATGCTCCCAATTTGGCTGTATCTGACTCGGCATCATAAATGACTGCATGAGCACGAGTTTAATTTATTACTGTATTTTCCATTAGCCTCTAAAATAAAACTGTTAGAGCAATGTAGACGCTCTTTGCTGCCAGATTTGATGTATCATTGACACCAAATTAAAGGCTAAATTCAGCAATAGCACATTTTTTGCAAGGGTGCTGAAATATTTCAAGACTACACCTATGGCTTTTCCAGTAGCAATTTTTCACCTTCTATAAAGGTGTGTGTGAGTGTGTCGGGCAGTGAGGGGCTATGCAAATGATGCTACTGAACCACTACAGTAACCGATGAATAAACCTGCTAACTGAAAGTGGCAGCAGTTGGTACCATTCTCCTGTTCTTGGCTGTTTAGTTCTGAACTAGTCGCTGTCTTTATTACTATTCAGATGGGATTAGTGCTTCATGGGCAGTGAGGTAGGGTAATTTCACCATAGGATGTTTGTAGTATGAAATTAAGATTCAGTTAATTATGGGTATAAAGCATAAATGATAAAGATGGGAGTACTCAATTTATGCACTGCTCTTTATTAAAAAAAAAAAAACAGACCAAAAAAATATTTGAAAATGTTTAATTTAGCCAATATGTTACTCAACTGTCCACTTTGCAAAGTTTCATTAGAATTGTTGTTACACTGGCAATTTACAGCCAACAGTCAACATCACCACATAAGCTCAATTTTTTTTTAAACCTTAGTGTTATTATGGATGAGAATCCTAAATTCAGTGATCACATTAAAGCTGTAACAAAATCTGCATTCTGGCATCTCAGGAACATAGCTAAGGTTAGGGATTTTATGTCAAAGCAAGACCTGAAGAAACTTATTCATGGCTTCATATCCTGCAGGGTCGATTATTGCAATGCCCTTTCTATTGGCCTTCCTAAAAAGACCATCAAAAAGCTTTAGCTTATTCAAAATGCCGCTGAAATAATTCTTACAAAAAAAAAAAAACCCAGTAAAACAGGGTTTATTACTTCCGTCCTCAAGTCCTTACACCAGCTACCAGTCAGTTCCAGTTCAGAGTCTTACTCATTGTCTATAAGTCACCCAATGGTTTGGGCCCCAGATATTTATTGGAAATGTTGGAAAAATACCAGCCAGGAGATGCTCAGCCAGTGGTGTGCAATATTGTAAGCAAACAGGGTGAATTGATGTTTAGTCATTATGCTGCCCCCTGCTGGAACCAGAGACAATGGCGATCAGATCTGCTCCAACTGTGGCCAGCTTCGAAACTAAAATTATTTAGAAATAATTTAGAAAATATTATTTTCTACAGCCTTTAATTAAAATTCTATTTTGTCTATTTATTTTATTTATTTTTGTTTTTATATTTTACTTTTACATGCTTATGTACCTTTTTAAAAATTGTATTCTTTTAATGCCCATCGCTGTCAAGCACATTGAATGACCTCTGTGTATGATAATGTGCCATAGAAATAAACTTGCCTTGCCTAATAATTGAGGTTTTAATATAACACTATATATTTTTTCTTGATTTGACCCACAAGGAACACAAGTAAATGCTACTTCAAATGACTCCATACTAGAAAAGTCTTTTGACTGAATATTTAGACTTGCATGGATTAATGTGAGATTATTACTACAGCTTGGTTTACAGCAGGTAGAAGGTGTCAGAATCTTTTATTGACATGGGCTGGGGGTCCATTAATGTATGGGGGGTTCAGACAGGACAAAAATCACTAAGAGAGGCCTGGTAATAAATGCATGTTAAAAATGTACTTCTTGGAGCGTTTACAGTACATTATATTTATTATGAAGAAAGAATTCAGTTATATCCCCATCATGTATCTGTGTATCTATTTGCAAACCACATCTCCACATTGTTCTCTTGCATAAACGCAAAACCACATTGTCTGCCAGGATAATCAACACTGGCTCTGCCAAACTGTGCGTGAAGTTTGTTTTTGCTTGTTTGTTAGCCTTAGCCTTAAAGAGCTTCTCTGTACGGGGTTATCTGCTTTGAGTCTCTAAATGTGTTTGGTGTTTAGATCAGATTCTGCCCCACGATGCCTCAGCGTAGTGATTGGTGACGGAGGGCGTGATTACTGTAAGTGATGAGATTACGATGCCGCACACCATAATTAGCTCATCTTACCCTCACAATCCAGACAAGTGGGTTACGCTGCTCAGATACATCTCTTTATGGAGAGCATGATGCTGTAATACACTGACACACACACACACACACACGCACACACACACACAAACACCCTAAATCTGTGTTCTCTAAGGAAATCACAAGCTCTCTACTGTTATAATGTGAAATTGAAAAACTAGGTTTGGTTCTCTGGAGCTTTCTCTTATCGTCCGCCTTGTTGGGACTGAAACTGGCAGTAGGGATTAAAAAAGACTGACTGAACCAACTACTACACACAGGCAGGAGAAACGTGTTTATTTATTTATTAACAAGTCACACAAGTGTAAATCAATAAGTGCTTTCGAATTCTCCTTACCCCGCTAAAGCCTCAGTTATAATTTTTCATTTGTCACATTCTTTGCATTTTTGCCAACTTTTTATTACTTATTTTAGTCTTCAGACTGCTGAAACACTCACAAATCTAATATATATTAAATTTATAATGTATATGATTAATTATACAGTTAATCATCTCCCTCAAGCTACATTTACTATGCTTTAACTGAAGGAACCATTTATATTTATAAATATGTAAAACATTGTTATTGATAAGATTATTGTTCTAATAACTTACTACTGTAAGTTAAAAAAACTTAACATTTTAAGACAGCCAGGTTTAACTGGTTGAAAAATCACCTTTTCACAGTGTAAAATCTCTAAGTGTTAATGGTCAGAGAGGTGATGTAAGCTTGACAGAGTTTAGAAATGGTCAGACACATGCTACGGATTTGCCACGTGCATGTCTTGGGGCCCTATTTCGCAGCAGTGGAAAGTGTGAAATGGATTTCCTACCAGCGCATTTCTCTTCTTCACGGCATGCATTCACATTTACAGTGACTAATGACTGTGTGTGTGTTTCCTGATCGTAAAAGTAGTAGTTTTTAAATGAGTCGAGGCAGGGTGCATTCTAGGGGTGCTGATTTTTTAAGGCAGTGAAATGACATTGCGCTTTTGACCAAAAATCTAAAGTCAGTGGTGTATCATTAAACTCTATTTAAGCGGAGCATTTTTTTGTAAACCTGCAGGTGCACAAGGCTAGTTACAGAAACAGATATGTGCTCGAACTGCACTGATGGCACTCAAACAGCCTAGATGGAACAGTGCTGCTCACAGGAATGATGTGCTCACACATTTGCACTTTATGCACGAGCGGGTCCATGTCCTCAGTGAAAACTGATGTGGTTTACCATATAACATGCCATTATAATAGCCGTCCACCGTAGCTCAGACGGGCCATTCTCATTGGTTTATTGCTTGTTGCTTGCCAAAACAAACCTCTGAATAATTAAGAGAGTTAGGACAACCTTTTTGCACCCTGGGCTGGCCTGATTTCCTTGAAGTCAGATTTTTCCACTGTCAAAATGGATCTGTACACACCGATAAATGTTAGTTGCACCTTCTTCTTTATGCTTTCTGTTAGATCCTCAAAATAGAGCCTATGGAATTTCTGGTCATGATTTCACCTTAGATGGAAGCCAATGTATGATACTCCATACATCCATGCATCAGTGGTGAATCTCACCGATCTTACCTCTTTATGATGCCTCTGTTTAATCATCAGGTACTGTATACATGCTCCACCTGTATCCTAACTGTTCTATCAGGTGTGCTGCAGAAGAAGCTAGGTTCCCCTTCTATTTCTTGGATCCTCTTGTCTTTTTTTTTCTTTGTTATGCTTTAAAGAAATTTCTCCTAAAACATCTCAGAACCCCCTTGATGACACTAATTAGGATGTTGCACCGATTTCTGGACAAGCACAATCAGAAATACACCTAAACTGAACAAATTATGAAAAAAATGCCACTGAGTACAAACAGTACAGCAACTAACCAGTTCTGTGTAAAGGGACCTGAAAGCCTCGCAGGGATTCAGTGATTAACACACACACACACACACACACACACACACACACACACACTGTGTTGTGCTGAGGGACCTTAGCCTGATGTCAGTGGGGTTACAGGTCATACTCTGCTGTAGCTGGAGGATTAATGTTGAATGGAGGCGCTATGGGAGTGTAACCCTACTGATAAATGGTCTGGTGGGAATTGTGTGAACACACACATATATGTGTGTGAGCATGAAAGGCTGTATTTTTTCAGTGAAAGGGAAAAAGACTAAGAGAGAGAATAATATAACATCTATTGTTGCATCACTACTCTGGCTGTCTGTTTCACCTAGAATTCACTTCACAGTGAGTTAAGGGCCAGATTCTAAGACCCAGAGTAAGCCTATGCCTAGATTAAAAAGAATTTCCAATGCTGATTCCATACTGACGCTGCAATTAAGTCTAATACTAGGTTTAATCCATGACCAGGCAGCTCAGACTACCTAAGAACCTAAGTAAACTGGTTCACATTTAAGCACAAAGTTAATAAGTTTCAAGTCTTTTCATCAGTAATTATTTGTGATTCTGTATTTTGTTGTAGTCAGTTTAAGAATCACAGGATGTCAGTAACGGAAAGTTATTGTATGTCATGTGAGCAGTAATCAGGAAGTGAGAATGAAAGGGAGATCTGTTTTTTTTTTGTTGTATCTGGCCTATTTGAGAACTGCATATATTCAGGGCTGCAACAACAAATCTATGAATCAATTCAGTTATTTTCAGTTAGCCGAGTCCACCGTGACACAGCCATGCTCTTCATCATGTGTTTTTTTGTTTTTTTGTTTTTTTTTTGAGGTGGACGTTCCTTGTCTCTTTCCATCAACTCATGTCCTGCTCTCTCATTGGATGTTCCTTGTCGGTTACTGGCCCTGAAAATTAGCATGCTAGGTATCTGAGTCAGCGACTAGACTTTGTAGTGATTAAATGTGGAATAAAGCTATCTGACATGGCAAAGCCTGTCAGCACATGACTGTTTTCTCTGTTTTTTCCTTTTTATATTAAACTAATAACTCTATATTAGTTTGTATTATTTACATATAAGCATATATCCTTTGGACATGAAGTAATAATTTTATATGAATAAATCAATAAATTAAATTTAAATAGTTGTTAGTTGCAGCCCTACATATATCTTATGCCTTTGGAAGCATTGTGGATATGCATCTATTGTTTCGTGGATTTTCTTTTTTGGGGCCAGTTTCCATCCAGTAGTTGAATGCTAAAAAATGATCATGTTACAATTGCTAATTATGACATAGGCCCTAAGAAGTTCATATAAGAATAATTACAATAAATTGATGAACAGATAATTAATTGAGTTACATTTACATTTACAGCATGTAGCAGATGCTCTTATCCAGAGCGACGGACAACAGTGCTTTGTAATCCATGTCTGTTCTTCTATCTGTAAAGCTAAACCCATCAACAGCTGTCATTCTACTAATATACTACTAGTAACTAGAGTTAAACTAGAGCAAATAGAGTTAAAATACAATGTCACATATTCCATTAGAAGTTAAATGTAATATAAACCTGTTAAACTGAAGAAATGTTATTCATATTAAAGATTAAGTTGGTGTATTTACATATTGTTGATCTTCTAATTTGTATATTTCATTTGCACTGTTTCTTGAAATATCAATAAACCTGTGGAAAACCAGTAAACTTTTGGGATATTAGGAAGGTTTTTATCTGACTGCCAAGTTATATGCAGCACTTTGAAACCACAGCTATCTAGCAGGCCAGATACAATGCAAGCTGGCAGATAATAAAAACAACAATGTCACATGCCAGTGAACAATTGTCAGAGCAGTGTTGAAACAGAGATACACCAGACTGTGCCATGGTCGAGGAAGCACCTTCATTAAAAATGGGCTCCAGGATTTTGTGTTCTTAAGTACCAAGATAAGTACCAACTGAATTTGCTGCAGCCAATAGAAGAGCAGGAGAAGAAGCATTAAGAGGACATCTTTCCTACGCTGAAGAAAAAAAATTAAAGCTAGAAAAAGACTAATTTGGAGGCACCTACATCAATGCTTAATAATAACGAGAAACAGTCACAGTCATTTCTAAAGCTTAGGAGTTAGTGTGAACAGTGAGAAACACTAGTACAAATGAAGCTTTGATTCTATTCTCTAAGAAACCACACAATGCTCTGAACAATATGTTATAGACCAAACCAACACTGCTTTCCAGTCACCTCATCTTACCTCTTACCTTACACCCAACACCAAGTGAGAGGATGAATCTGCTGCTTAAGTGGCTCAGCAAAGAGTCAGCAGAACATGTCAAACAGATAAGAGCAATGCACATTCACTATCCAGAAGCAGGATTGGCAACGATATGGGACAGGCTTGAACAAGCGTATGGCTCAACAGAAGTGATAGAAGATAATCTCTTTAAACGAATTGACACCTTTCCAAAAACAACAAACCAAGATTATGCTAAACTAACAACGCCGAGCAATCTACTAATGGAACTCCAGTCCTTCATGGCTGAAGGAGACACTTCTGGCCTCTCTTTCCTTAACACAACAAAAGGCATCAACCCCATAGCAGAGAAGTATGAGTTTTGTCTGCAGGAAAAGTGGATGTCAGTTGGTGAAAACTGTAAAAAATCACATTCCATATCCTCCCTTTGCTTTTTCTGTAGACTTTTATCCAGTGACTGTAAAACGAAAACCTCCTCACAGTACTTCACCCTGGACAGAAAGGGCAGGGAGGAAGGGGAAACTTCACCTCAATCTCAAGTTACGACCAAGTGCACAAAGTCTGTGGAGGAGTTCTGACTTACTAATCCTTCTCTAAAATATGTTTTGTCATGAGACCAAGCAGTAAAACTGTATGCGATTCTGGACCAACTGAGCAACAGTCCACTAGTTTGTTTATGTTTGTGTTCGAAGTGTTCAGTGACCAAAACCTATGAGCTCCTTAAACATTGAGAATATGAGCTGGAATTAAAAAAACAGCAAGAAAAAAGACCAGTGGCTATGAAATGCGATCTCTGCATGGTATGCATCCCATTACCAAACCTCATAGAATTAAATGATTTTCCTAACACAAGAGACAATATTCCAGCCTCTGATGTGGCTCTTCATCATGCACCCCTAAAATCAGTGGTGCACCTTTTCCTAGGCATCGACTGGCAAGTCCCAATTATGCTTCTTTTAAGATGGGAGTTTATAAAGTCTACAAACAGGTGAACAGCTCACATACACTGCTCTATGCACAGATGCTGGATCTGGGGTGGGTTAGACATGAACTTTCTACTTTTTCCTACTTTGGTTCCAAAGGCATTGTGGAACATTGCATGAGGATCCACTGGTCTGTTCAGGTCAGTGAGTTTCACGTCAGCTGTGACAGTGAGCACTTTGTAATGCACAACTTCTGTGCAGATGATCATCTAAAGTCCCTGCCTACAGGCAAAGCTGCTATCAGCTTGCTAAAAAGACAAAGCATGTTCTCTTCTTATCAAAGCTCAGGCAGTATAAGACCTGGACCATCAAGAAACCTTGAGTATGTGAAAGGCGCTATATAAATGTAAAAATGTAATGTTGTTGTTGGACCTTGATGCAGACGTGCTGCCAATGCAACACAGTCTTGAACTCATTTGGAAGACTCCAGTCTTCTTCAGTGTCTCAGATGAGATACAACCTTACACTTGGCAGGGTGTATTATCCAATCAATAGCCTTTATGAGCCTCTTGGGTTGGTTGTGCTGGTCATATTCCAAGACAAGGCTATTCTGAGAGAATCCACTATTGGGAACAGTGACTGGGATGCACCATTAGCTCAGGAAATGGAAGAAGCCTGGATGTCATGGAAATCGTTGTCAGAGCTGTCCAATCTCCAGATCTTATACTGAAACATCACCTTCAGCCACTGTCAAGAATTGTAAGGTAGAGAATTGTAACATTTTCTGATGCGTCAACCAAACTATTGCACTAACAATATATCTAAAAGTCTCAGATGCTGCTGGAAATAATTACTTTGGATTTGTAAGAGGGAAAGCCCAGCTGCCCCCCAACCCCAAGAACACAAAACCAAGACTAAAACTTTGCGCAGCAGTGCTTGTTCTTGAGTATTAGAGCTAATCTTAGTAGATCTGAATCTTCAACTCAGTATTGTAACCTACTACTCATACAGCATAGACCACCTCCACATGCTTTGTTTGCCACCCACCTCCTAGGCACAAAAGTTATAGACCTTAACTAATGCCACCGTTTAAAACTATGACATATTTTCGCCATCCACTGTTGACCAGAAGACGATGGATTCCCCTTCTAAGTCTTGGTTCCTCCCAAGGTTTTTTGATCCAGCTTAGGGAGTTTTTCCTTGCCTCTGTTGCCATTGGCTTGCTCATTAGGGGCTCGGGGCTGGACTTTGTTAAGCTGCTTCTATAGAAATAAAAGTAAACTGAATTGAAAATGAATAAAAACAGGTGATTTTATATATATTTTATGTCAGTATCTGGGTACTGCGTATCCAAAAATCCCAACCAGTAGCAATATGTGCCAACAGAACCCTTCACAGCATGTAGCACGTTCTCACTGCAAGCCATTTGCAATTTTTCTCAAACACTTTGATGCATTTCTCACAATAGAAGAATCTGTATCCCCACTCTTAATGCAATTTTCAAATCAGTAATGCATACCCACAAATTAACATTTCTCATTTTGTTTGTGCAAACTTCTGTTGTTTCCACACATATTTTACAACTAAAAATGTTGTCACAGATTCAGTAATGTGGCCTAAAAGAGATAGGAGATATAAATGATTTACTATTTTGCACTAGATGTAGTGTGAACTAACTGCATTATACCATAATTGGTGCTATGTGCTGAGATTGATTGCATATTTTTAGTCTGCAGTATAATTTCACATTTGTCTTTTCTCCAGAAATTGTGTAAAATGTTACATTATTTTTTCATTTATCCTTTCTGTGTATGAACATTTTTTCTCCACATTAAATTTTTTTGCCATACTCAATGTCAGTAAGGTATTGATTAAAATATAAAAACATATGGTGCTCAAGCCTTACAGCACTCATGAAAGGGTCGTCTGACCTCTAATGTCCATGTTAATCACTACATCGTCTAAGCAGCTGGGTTCCAAACAAATTGCAAGAAAAGTTCTTTCCTTGGAACACATAGACCATCTTTTCAACACAACCCTGAAGAACAGTTTTTGTAAGGCTTCACTGCAAAAGAGAATTCACTGTGGAGGAATCCAGCCAAGCTTCAGGTTTCATCATCCAAGCAGTGCAAGAGGAAGTCTACAGTCATGAGATCAAATGTATCCAAGCACAAGAAGATTCCTATAGGTAGTCCTATCAAACATCTGGATCTCTTCATTGAATCACAAAGGCTTCTGTGAGCTGGAGACTGTCTCCACCCTTAAAGCCTTGATCAGAGTCAAAAAACTTTTTGATTTTTTTCTGACACATCACATTGCAGATTTACCCATCAGACAGCATCACAAACAGATCCTCCATCAAGATCATCAATTTACAGAAGGTTCAGCTGTTTTTTTGGCCGCTGGTTAGAAGAGGAAAGTGAGCAGCGTCATCCACCAATATGTTGCTGGCAGACAGCTCAGAGCTCCACTAAGCATTGAAAAATGTTGGGTTCGACGTGTTTGGCCCTTAGTGTTTCCTCACGTCAGACCACATCCAGCTTCATCAATGCTGTAAGGTGTTTTCTTGCTGTGTGTGGACCAATCAAATGTATTCATCTGGACCATGGAACCAACATCCTCGCAAGGATTTGAAGATGCCTTCAGCTTTGTTGTAAGGACTTGAAGAACACTGACAGTACAACTGTGAAGATTTGCCTGTCAGATCAAGGTTGCAAGGTTGTGGTGGAACATGGGGAAGAATGATTGGTCTTGCAAGGAGAATTCTGGACTTCATGTTACTCCAGCTGAAAGACTTACCAATAAAGTGCTGGTGACCTTCAAGGCAGAAGTAGCAGCCGTTATCAATGTCAGGCCTCTTGTTCCTGTGACAACTGACCCTGATGATTTGTTTATACTCACACCAGCTGCTCTTCTCACTTATTGTTCTTTCACAACATTATTCCAACTCCTGCAGGTTAGTTTGGAGTTTCAGAGCTCTACAGGTGCCAGTGGCAGCAAGTTCAGCACATGTCCAACACCTTCTGGGACAGATGGCGGAAGCAATTCCTCCTAATACTACAAGCACACAAGAACTGGCAATCCATTCCTTCAAACATCAAGCCAGGAATTGTTTTTCTCCTCAAGAACAGGCAAGAACCAAGGCTCTTGGGCTTGTTAAACCAGAAGGGACTACACTCTTTCTTTGGCCTGTTAAACAGTCTGAAAGTCTTGTTTCTGTTTTCTAAAGTGATTAATAATTTTCTACATTTTGTTATGGTCACTTTAAGAATCACAGGATGTCAGTTGCAGGATGTTGTCATGTGACCAGGTATCAGGAAGTTCATGCACATGACTCTTAGCTAATGCAGCAACATCTGCACATATCTTATGTTTTTGGTAGCATCATGGGTATGTATTGATTGATATATTGTTATCTACTTTGACATAATTTTGGGACAATGTCACATTCTGTGAAGCTGAATGCTAGATATCTACAGTTGGTCATGATAACTCTGTTCCTAGACCATCGTGTCTCGCTATCTGTCCCATATCTTATTATCCATGTTACTATGTGGGTATTCTGCATCAATAGGTGTCTTACTTTACATACCATACAGTATGTATATGCTCATCTGGTGTGTGAGGTGTAACTTTGAGTTGTACAGTTTAGTGCAGGCAGTAGTGACCTAGTGGTTAGGACCTTGCCCTTGTGAACAGAAGGTTGCTGTCCCAAGTCACAGCCTGGGCACCACCGAGGTGCCTTTGAGCAATGTACCATCCTGCTATGCTGCTCCCTGGACACTTTTCATAGCTGCCCATTGATCCACGTGTGCATGTGTGATGTGTCAAATGTAGAGGTCATATTTCGTTGTGGTACACAAATGTATTTATAAAGCACATTTTTATGCAGCTTTTACTGTCCAAAGTGCTGTACATGCACATGAAGAAATAATGGTTATATATTAAAGAATAAAAGAAAAAAACAACATAACACTCAAAAAAAGCTTGTGTAAACAAATGAGCCTAGATTTAAAAGCAGAAATGCTGCAAACATGTTTAATATTTCCAGGCAACCCATTCCATAACTGTAAAGCAGCAATAGGAAAAGCTCAATTACCTTTACGGTTAAGACACGTCCATGGCACATGCAATAGCTGCTTAATTGAAGATCTGAACAGATTCTACAGTTTTTATACTATTAGCTACTGCACATGTCAACATCTGGGTTAAATATATCAAAAGTCATACCATAACTGACAGAAATGCTTACAGGACATCCTGTTTGATGCTCCTTGTGTAGGGGTCAACAAAAATAATTAACATTAATGGTATCAGTAGTAGTAAAACATTATTTGTAATTTATTATACCAGTTACACCAACATGGAGGGGTCTACTGTGGCAGTGGGCCATGCTGGAGGAGGGGAAGAATATTAGCGTGAAAGATTAAAATCCCCCCAGTTGTGGATGAGGTAAAAGGATTCCCTCTCGATCACACACCTAGATGCACAAACAACCCCACACAGGACAATTGCACAGGGATTGTCATGTGTTTTATGTGTATTTGTGTGTGTACGTGTCATTCATGATTGCCCGTGTCTGTGTGCATTCATGTGAAAAACAATGCTCACTTTCCAATCTACTTAGCACTGAGAGAGGGAGTAAGAGAGAGAGACAAAGAGGGAGGGAGAGAGAAAGAGAGAGAGAGAGAGAGAGAGAGAGAGAGAGAGAGAGAGAGACAGAGAGAGAGAGAGAGAGAGAGAGAGAGAGAGA
>JBBPDA010000105.1:9487834-9505831 GCA_037974385.1 Arnoldichthys spilopterus
AGAGAGAGAGAGAGAGAGAGAGAGAGAGAGAGAGACAGAGAGAGAGAGAGAGAGAGAGAGAGAGAAAGAGAGAGAAATATTTTCCACAGTTTCTCTCTTTACAGTTTTGCAGGCCATAGTTCTGGGCCTCAGACTGCATTCCAGCTCTTAAGAAGGATGGAGAAAGTACTGAGGAACAGGCAGGAGATGTGCTGGGGTAAGAAGGCATCAAAAGAAAAGGAAACAGAGCTAGAGATGGAATGTTTTAGGTATGATCTTTCTCCTGAGCATGGTACCTTTGGTGGTTTTGGGAGTATATTACAATAAGCAGCCAAAGCAGTTAGTTCCTGAATATTATATTCTGTTTGCAGCTCTAGGGTCTTTCTCTAGGGTACAAGTTCTTCACATTTTTTGAGGCTGTTTATCTAGTGCACCAGTATGTGTGTTCAGAGCATCCTGGGTTTTGCTTGACCTCATGAAAAGCCACGTGTAAACACACACTGTTTAAAATTTTACCCTAAAACCACATTCAGAGGCGATCATGTGCTGATCCTAACCATATTCAACATGCGTGTAAAGGATAATTAAAGGAATGCAAAATGCCTTATTGAATTCTGGCCTTATGAAAAGCTAAGCTTATTAATACTACTACTACTACTACTACTACTACTACTACTAATAATAATAATAATAAGAAGAAGAAGAAGAAGAAGGAGGAGGAGGATGAAGAAGAACGTTTATTGATTGAAATGCTTTTCTAATAACCAAGTACTGTTTTAGCAGTAACAGTTTTAAGCATTCAGCATATAAACAAAAATGTGCCACAAAATGTACAGAAGTGTTTTCTCACTGTATATTTATTTTCAAGAAATATGGGTAAAATAGAATAGAATAGAATACACAGTCTTAACTAAATAAAGTCTGACTTTTTTTTCATTAAATAGAAAAAAAATAGAAAAGTGATACTGCACCAGAGAGATTATTGCACATTGCACAGTGATTGTGTTACATTACAAATATAATAAATATATTACATGGGATAAATACAGTTATGTGTGTTTTGTGTTTTTGTGTGTATGTGTGTTTTCATATGACTGTAAGAGTGTTTATTTATTTATATATATATATATTTATTTATTTAAATATATTCATTCATATGAACTCAGACATTCATTATAAACCTGATTACAGTTCTTCATTTGGAGGCTGTATGTTCTTCTCATCTTAAATTTTCGAAAAAGACACACACACACACACACACACACACACACACACACACACACACACATACAGCTGGACACACACACTCGGACACATGCAGAGAGCGAAAGAGAGTTTCTGATTCAGTGGTGCAAATAATATATGATCAGGCCATTAGAAACGCTACCTCTGAAGTGGAGAAATTACGCCCTTAATGGCGATTAAAAGTCCAATAGATGCATGAATCATGCATTAGTAGCACAGAAGAGAGAAGAAAGGGTATTTTTAAAGCCAAAGTTGAAAGAAAATGACCAAGACTATAATTTCTCCCTTTTCCTTGGATTTGACTTCCAAACGATTCATCTGCAAACGAATCTTTCTTGGGACCGACTCATAAAATGTTAATATTCTATTTCAAGTGACATTATTGATTCAGATATTTAAGACATGCACAAGGGCAGGAGTTAGTTAAAAGAAATTGTATGAATAAAACACATGCACTTTTGAACGAGGGGGAATAAAACATGAAAAGGTTTTGCTCATTCATTATGAACACTCAAAATGACACATGCTTAATTTCTTGTCACCGTATGTTAAGGTGCTTGGAAATAGATGTTTGTAGCATTTGATCACTGTTCTCATTGACCCTGGACACTGCTGCCATTATGATTTGATTCCTGATAAATTAAGGTCTGTATACAACTTGAAAGATCATTAATATTTGATACATTTTCCGCCACTGAACATATTCTAAATATTTAGGCCAACGTGTTATTGCTGTGGCTGATAAATTCCTGGGAAATTGGTTGCATGACCTCATTTGCACAGGAAAGAGACAGAAACGCCTCAATGTTACTGAAGCAAATATCAAGACAAGGGGTTAGAATCAAATCAGTTGGGAGCATAATGCTAAATATGAGGCTCAGTCAAACAGAAAACAAATGAAACCAGGTGAAATAAGTGGAGGGGTACATTATGGGCTGATGGTGTCATGGTGATGTGTTTAATGTGTGTGATATTGAATCTGAGGTAAGCGCATTAGAGGATTTCAGTGTTTCTTTGAGACAAAAATGAAGAAAAAGAAAAAGTCCAACACATACAAACACAACCACAGGCTTATTGTTATTTTTTTGCCTTTTTAGGACGTGGGGTCATGAGCTAGTAGGGGTAACTCCTCCCTCTTTCAAAGAAGTCAGAGGAATCAAAATACGGTTTTGAGAGTAAGTGATTATTTGTCATTGTAAACACAGCACAGCACACAGTGCACCACAACAAAATGTGGCCTCTGCATTTAACCCATCTGTGTAGGAGCAATGGGAAGCTGATGTGGGCAGTGCCTGGGGAGCAGTGCTTGGGGATGGTACCTTCAGTGGTACTTGAACCGGTTAGGGATTTGAGCCCACAGGGGCAACTCTCTGACCATTACACCACCACTGCCACACACTACCACCTTTTGGTCTGGCATCCTTAGCCCTGTTCTGGGCCTATGAAAAACTGCACATCCAACAGGGTGGTATAAGAATTGACTAAGGCTGATTTACCACTAGCCCAAGCCTATATGTGATCCTGTGTCAGATTTGTTTGGATTTATATATGTAGTGAAATGTCTCCTAGATTCATTCTAGAATTGTATCTACATTGTTCAGCTCTGCTTTCACACTGTGTGCAGTCTGTGCTAGAAGAGACAGCTCTGATTGGCCGCTTGAGGTCTGATCCGTTGAGGTATGGGCTCCACAAGACTAACCTAAACTAAAATATTTTGAAAAGGCAGCTATACTAAAAGTACAGGCTTAATCCATTTTCCAGTGGGGAAATTATTGTCTGTATGAAACAGATGGTTGTCGATGATCAAACAGGTTGTTGGTGCAAAAAGGGTTGGAGACCATGTATAGGCTGCACCTATGTGTTTTGCTTTTTTTGCTTTTTTAAAACTCTGGTATGGGTGTCATCATTATACAGGCTAAAGTTGGCAGTCTGCAGATCAGGTCGGGCTTGTTACAGAATATTTTTCTGGCTTGGGTGGTGCAGGTGGGCTCTTATGATGGGTTGGGCAGGTGCAGGTCATAAATTCTTTCCCTTATATGATGCATTGGTAATGAGAGAGGGAGTGCTTGTACCGGGCCTGGCAGTGTTACGCTCTGGGAGTTCTGGAGTAGGACTTTTCAGCATGGATGACACATCATTTGGGTCAGCACTAGATGAGTAATAGGCACGTAGTCCAGGATTCAGGATCAGAAACAGCTGCATTTATTGCTTTCTTAGATAATCAACTGGGTTTGAGAAATCCAATACAAACTGAAATGGTTTCAAATAAAAAACAATGAACCAAAAGAAATATCATCACAAAATCATACTGTATTAGATTTAAATTGCCATCTCCTTGTGCCCTCTCCTTTAGAAAAAACTAGACAAGCTCACAACAACAGTTGATTGACTTGTTAACTGACCAACAAGTCAATAACAAAAACTAGTGTGAAAACAATTTAAAGAATTGAGTTGAATGACTGGCTACCACATGTTCCAAACAAAAATAAAAATGTAAAATTTTGGCTAAAAGCATGCGAGGGAGGATTAGGGTTAAATCCTTAATCAAGGTACCATCCCGCTACACTGCTCTCTGGGCACTGTTGATAGCTGCCCGCTGCTCCATGTGTGATGGGTTAAATGCATGAAAAACAATGGTGCTTGAGTGTATTTACAAAATAGTCACGTTCAATGTAATCCTATACTTCTACCATTATATTGAACAAAAATACATTTAAAAATATGTTTATTATATACAGGACATTTTTGTATTACAAATGTCATCATTTAATCATAATTTGCTTGATGTTAATATGTTAATGCCAAGAGGAAAAAAGAACACACAAACGCACACACACGTGTGCTGGCAGGTAACAGAGCTCAGGTGTTTAAGATTTTCAGCCTGGAATTGAAATCCCTCAGGTGTTGGATAAAGCTTGTGAGTGACAGACAGATGTGTGTAGATGCTTTGGGATTAGCACTGACACTGGAATAAGTGAGAACAAATTCAATGACACTACTGATCTACAAATAAAAATCCAAAATGTTGCATTTGTGCTACAGTAAAATGAGGTGATTAAAAACCACATTTATGGAGAAGTTAGGACATTTTTAAAAAGTGCATTAGAAACAAACATCAACG
This sequence comes from Arnoldichthys spilopterus, assembly GCA_037974385.1. Taxonomy (NCBI): domain Eukaryota; kingdom Metazoa; phylum Chordata; class Actinopteri; order Characiformes; family Lepidarchidae; genus Arnoldichthys; species Arnoldichthys spilopterus. The sequence goes on from JBBPDA010000105.1 coordinate 9,492,180, forward strand.
TAAATTCTCTTGAACATTTGACAGTTCTCTTGAACTGGTAAATGTACAAAAAATTATTTCTAATTTTTAGCAGACCAGCTTGATTACAGTCTGTAAATATAAGCAGCTTTTTTAAATTGATTTTTGCAGCACCCGTTGAGACAGAGGCAAAATTTAAGTGAAACTTTTTGTAGAATATTTAGGCTGTGTAACATTTTACAAAAAGTAGCACAATAAGGTGAACTGGTAACAGGTGAGAGTATCATGACAAAACAACAATCCACCAAAGACAAAGATAGATCATGGTCCCCCGCTTTGTGCCACACTTCATGAGAGCCTGTTATTATTTGTACATGCTACTGTGATAAATATTGGTTTGGAACAACATCAGAGAAACCGTGTCACAGAACATTGTTCACAGCTGCATCAAGAAATGCAACCTAAACCTGTTATGCAAAAGGAAAGCCAAACATCAGTTCTATGCAAAAATTGAGACAAGTTCTCTGGGCTTTAGAGAAGATGTAATACGTGTACTTGGTCCACATTTCAGATTGTTCTTGGGAAAAATTGACTTACATTCCCCATGACAAATGGAATAACTAGATTGTTGTCAGCAAAAGGTGCAATAGCCATATGTCATCCTATTGGCATGCATCAGTGCCCATGACATGGTTGACTTGCATATGTGTGTGGGGATTTTAGAGAGACATATGCTGCCATCAAGGTGACACCATTACCAAGTAGTCCATAGTTATTTCAGCAAGACACCGCTTGGCCTGATTCTGCATGTGCATTACTTAAGTATTTATAACATTTAGTTATAGATTACTTGTCATATGTAAGCACAGTAAATAACAGGTACTTTAACATTTTTACTTGAGATATGTTCTAGTTGGTGACTTGAACTTCTACCAGAGTTGCTGCTTGGCAGGGTATCTGTACTTCTACTCAAGTGTGACTTTCTGGTATAGACTTAATTTACATGTCAAAAATGTGTTAACGGTGGGGGGTGTACACTTTGGATGAGCCCCCTTGCTCAAAGACTTGAAAAAAACCCAGGAAAGGAAGTTTTAAAGAAATGTTGTTTATATTTACTATAATAGAACAGAATAGAACTTGATTGGTCCCCCTGTAAGATACAAATGCAACCTAAAAATGTTATGCAAAGGGAAAGCCATACATCAATTCTATGCAGAAATGCAGCCAAGTTCTCTGGCTTGTGAACTGTATATTGTATCGTGTATTGTATCTGAGGTTGTGTGAGAGAGTGAGAAAGAAAGAGGTAAGATGCATAAGACCTGAACATAATAAGGACAACCATAAAGGACTGAAAAGTCTGAGAAAGGGCGAACTATATGCCTTAAAATATTAATCCTGGAACTGAAGCCCTTATCCTCGAGAAGTGAAAAGGTCTCTCTCTCTCTCTCTCTCTCTCTCTCTCTCTCTCTCTCTCTCTCTCTCTCTCTCTTTCTCTCTCCTCCTCCTTTGTCTTTCTCTCTCTCTCTCCCTCCCTCCCTCCCTCTCCACCTCTCTCTCTCTCTCACTCTCTCTCACGCTCTCTCTCTCTCTCCCCCACACACTCTCTCTCTCTTTCTCCCTTTTCTCTGTCTCTCTCTCTCTCTCTCTCTCTCTCCCTCTCCTCCTCTCTCACACTCTCTCTCTCTGCAGTGTCAGTAGATGTTCTGTAATTCAGTGACCTTTTCTCCATCCCGTCTCTTACAAGCACCTTTCTTTTTCTGTCTCGTTTTTCAGAATCCGAAAGCTGATCTTGCAGTAGTTTGGAGTGAGGGAATTCCCTTAGAGGCATGAAGGGGCTGGGATTAGGAATATTGATCCAGGTCCTGGAATTGGATTGGGACATGTGATGCCCGTCCATTTGTTCCAGTCACGGTGATTTCTTTTTCATTTGTGGTTAAAATGTCTGTCCTGTGAGCACCATGATCAATCACTGCACACGTCTTCTCCATGCTTTTCTCACAAATGCAGACTTGCGCAGTTGTGAGGTCGGAAAAGCTTAACAAAATATCAACAAAACCCTATTCATCAGTTTTATGAGAGACAACAACATACGTCAGATTTTAGTTTATTTCCAGTAAATTTCTAGAAACTTTCCATGGGAACGTTAGGTCAGGAATTTTGGAAATATTACAAATTGGACATTATCAGCATTGTCAGTAACAAGTGCACAAACACATTAATGCTTTCAGCTCATCAACAATGTAGGAGTCTGTGTGTTTGTTGTCCTTTGCGTCTGTGCTCTTGTAAATTACAGGTTGAGGGGCGGCGACAATGTAATTTATAATTCCTTGTCCCCGAACATGTGAACACCCATCAGAGATGACTGAGATGCAGTCTGTTTTGTCAGTGATGCATTTGACCTTTGTTTGACTAGATGCATGCCTGGTTGGGGGAATCTATGCTGGTCAGAGAACATTCAAAAAATCTCTTGCAGTACACATTGGATGGCAACATCAGAGGTGAGCCAGTTACATAGAATTAGCTAGCGTATATTTAGCATATCTGGTTTAGCAGTTAACCAGCTATCATATGAACCCATTTTGATTTAATAGTTGCTAATTAAACTTTAACACCATAGATCAAATATTATTTAATACCATAATATTAGATAATATCATATCAATATCATAATATCATCAAAATGTACTTGACTTTATGTCGTCCTTGGGCTCAAATGTAAATGTTTTTGTACTCAAAAAAAGTTTTAGTAGTTCAGAATTCTATAAATTATTGTGCATGTGATGGAGGAATGCACAGTGTGTAGGGGGTGTGGCCTCAATAGCCCTGCATTAAGCAGTATTTAAAAATACAGTTAAAAAAATGGTGTTTACTGTAATTTCTGGGGATTCCAAACAGAGTCTCTTATACTTTAATTTTACTTAGATTTTTACTATAAGGAACAAAATAGATAAATCTAACTGGGAAGTCTTGGAATATCACCTCTTCCCAAGACAAAGTTGTATTGTCATATGTAAAAAGTACAATGTACAGATTAAAACGAAATTTGTATTGAATTCTTACTGAATTTTGTGAAGTTTTTATAATAAAGGAAGTGAACATACTAAAGTGAATTATAAATAGTAAAGTGAAAATACTTAAATCTAAATAGTAAAGTGTAAAAAGAAAAATAAACTACAAATAGTAATGTAAAAAGAATTAAGTATAAATAGTAAAGTGTAAAGAGTAAACTTTAGATAGTGAAGAATACATAGTGTGGTGTAAAATGTAAAGTTTAGATATAGATAGTGGAGAATAAATACTGAGGTGTAAATTGTAAAGTTTAGATAGTGAAGAATAAATAGTGAGGTGTACATTGTAAAGTTTAGATAGTGAAGAATAAATAGTGAGGTGTACATTGTAAAGTTTAGATAGTGGAGAATAAATAATAAGGTGTGTATAGTAAAGTTTAGATAGGGAAGGATACATATCCAGGTGTAAATCGGAAAGTTCACATAGGGAAGAATAAAAAGCGAAGTGTAAATAGGAAAGGGGGATGAAAACAGAACAGATAGTCAGTGAGGAATGAATAATGAGACAAAAGTAATATGAAGCATAAACAGTGAAAACGCTCAAAGCTGTACTGAGTGCAGACAGGACCAGTGCTGTGTAACAAAGCTTATCTTAAGGCCCATTTTAGATAAAGAAAAAGAAGGTGGATGAGTCACTCTGAGATGGAATCTAGAGTTAAAAATGTAACATATGTATAGTTAATGACACAAAAACACATTGAAAATGAAAGCCTCATTAGCCCGTTGGTCATCACTGTCAATATTTCATTACTGTTACTCTCTGCAGCATATTCTCCCTCAGACTCTAGCTTCTGTTATCTTTCATCTTAGTTTTAAGTTGAATGATTCTTACAGACATCAAAATGAGGAACAGATATCATACATTAATAAGCAATGTGAAAAACTCTTTTAAGAGCAAAGCTGTTTGTGTTTCAGAGCCGTAATGGAGAGACTGGAGTTCTGAACACACCAGTAAATTTGGGTTGAATATTTCACACTGGCTGCTGTGTCTTCATTGATGAGCCACCGTGGGAGGCTCAAACTCATTCCCTTTTTTTATTCTGAATTTGCCTGGCTGTGATCTTTTCCTGATATATATATTTTTTTAATTCTGATGAAGCCGAGTTAAGGCTGGTCTTCAGGGCCCTCCTCCAAAGCTATAATCTTACATCTGTATGTGTGTGTTTTGTGGGATTCATGCATGCATGTGTGTGAGTGTGTGTTTTGTGTGATTTAGAGTTTTGAGAGTTTTTTGACATGCTCAGGTCATGAATGTTGCCTGAGGCAATTCTGCTTTGAGCTTATTAGCAGGGTAAGAGCTGAATTAGCATAATTGCTATGATCCTGTCTAATAAACTTAGATTATTGTCTTTGCTTTATGCATTTCCACCCAATATGAGTAAATCTCTGAGAAAGTAATGTTGTTAAGAGATTAGTGCAAGAAAAAAAAAAGGAAAAAAAAACAGCACTAATTGATCCAGTTTCCCCCTCACCCTACATATAGTCGGTCCACCATGCTATTTTAAAGCTGTACTGAACCCAGTTACCACCAGTGTAGTGTAACAAATAGTCTTCAGTGTTTAATTTCACTTAATTTCTAATCTTCGTGTCCATTTGAGAGAAAGGAAAAGGTAAAGGACTCCCTCTGGGTTATGAGTTGTTAAAATGATAATATAATCGAACCAGTATCCCCCTCTTATTTTAAATATAGTGGGGCAGCCAAGACATGATCAGCCAAGTCTTTAGTTTTGCAATTTTGTCACTAGACTAATGTAACTAATAACAATGTCTGTACACAGTGCACCAATTAGCAAACTGTTTAAATCACCACACACTTGCATAAAACCTGTTAAATCTCTAAATGACTTTCCTATGTGGTTTATGACCATGTATGACACACTGACACACAGAAGCATTTTTATCTCTGTGTTACATTATGTCATTTAAATCACTCCTTTTAATCAGTTGGGAACTGAGGAGATTAATTGTTGGGACATGAGCAGTGGGATCATTTGTCCACTCTTGATTGATACACTTTAGCTGTTGTCTGATCCTCCTCTTCAAGAAGTTCCATACATTGTGAACAGGAGACAGATCTGGACTGCTGGCAGTACAGTCAAGCGCACATACTCTGTGTCTATGAAGCAACACTGTTATAAGTGCCTGCAGAATTCGAACTTGCTTTGTCTTAGTGAAAAAATTAAGGATTTCTCTCTACATTCAAACACAAGAGAAGGGAAACCTTGTTAATGATCCCTTTGAGGATGGGAGGGGAGGTCTTTATGGGGGCGACCATTCTCTTGTTCACAGTGTTTACAGTGGTTATTAGAAATGCAGGCATTAGCTATGCTTATAATAAAAAAGTGGAGGATCACGTTTTTCTGGAGGCCAAAAATGCAAGAAGGACTGGATTGTGAGCTGACCAATTTGACAACTTGAGAATGATTTTGCTTTGCTCAACTGACTGTCCAGAAAGAGTGCTTTCCTGGCCACATGTACAGTAAGCTGTGAACAAATTTTATTACTGTCATCAAAAAATAAAAATTCCCATATTTCTCCAGGATGGATATCATACTGCTCCTTTTATTTCCGTGCCTCTTTCCTCAGAGCTCTACTCATAATTCCTTCCATGTATTCGACTTTATCTGCATTTCTATTCTCATCTGAAGACTCTCTCATTCCCATCTTTATGATCACTTTTGGGTTTTTTTTAACCCACCCAATAGAACTTGTATGCTCATTTGACCCATTCTGGGAGGATGAAGTATGTAATCCTCCAAATCCTGTGAAATATTGCTGGTATGCCAGTACAATACCACTGGAGCAGCTCAACATGCATGGAGTAAAACACCATTTCTATTACAATAGCTAACTGTGCTAGCTAGCATTGAATGATGGGGTAAGGTGGAGGGTCATGCTACTCACCCGGAGAAAGCAAGGCCTCTTGGACTTCCAGCCTTTGATCCTTGTGGCATGATCAGGAATCGAAATCACAGGCTCCTGTTTATAGGGTCAATAGTCTGAGTCCACTCAGGTTGATTCTAAGGAAAATGAACGCAAAGGGTGAGAAATGCTGAGTTAGTGAGTTTCTTAATGTTCTCTTTAGCACTGCTGATGTGTGTTTAAACATTTTGTGATACTTGCTACTAGTTGTTGAGGTAAAGGCTTCTATGACTTGGGCTACATTAGCCTTATAGCTACAGTGCAAAACTGAAGAAGTAAACTTTGGAGAAAGGGTGAAAACTATGTATTTGATTTATTTTGGCTGAACTATCGCTTTAAAGTGCAAAACTGCAATGTGCCTTTTTCTGTGAAGTGTTTGGCGGCGTTTCCTAAAAATCATATATCGTCTGTGAAAAGGATCTGGTGGGCTTTTTATAGAAACTGTCAAATTGTGTGATGTGTGCTGATGTATCCTTCCCAGAAACACTCATTATAAAAAAGGTGAAGAATCCCCTCCCCTACCACACACACACAAACACACACACACGCACACTCTGATCACTTGCCAAAAAACCCGTGTGTCAGGTGTTTGGTTCAAAATGAATTCACAATGATGCTCGGCTTTCCAGCTGGAGTTGAAGAGTGCGTGTCAGTGTGGAAGGAATGAAATATTCACCATGTTCGGCTTTTCCAACTTTACACCGTCGTTAGGCCTAATATATGGCTCTAAGTCTCCCACAAATCATGTAAGTTTGGCTAATGAGCCTCCGTTGCTGCTCTTCGCTGTGATCTTTGGGCTCCTGCCTTTTTCCCCTGCAGTTTTGCGCTCAATGTTTTGCCAGGTAAGAGTTTTCTCCTGCCGCTAACAGCACACACATCAATATTGCATCGCCAGGCCTGGTTTAGCCTTAAAGAAAGTGAAGCTAAAGCTGGAGTGACACTTTGGACACTTTACTCTGGCTGAGCTGAACCTTTAGAGCTGCTGAACACTGAAAGGCCTCTACTGAGCTTCAACTGCTCAGATTAAACAGGATTATCCTGCCCACCGCATAACACATGCTGGATTTAGGAGACATTGTAAAAGTTCCCACAAAGTGTGTGTGTGTGTGTGTGTATGCAATGTATGAATGTATGTTGTTCCTGAGAGTTATACACGTTGAGGTGCACTAAGCTGAAGTTGCAGTTACAAACCTTTACATTTACTCTCAAACAGGCCCAAACAGAACAATGTGTGTATCTTAATGCTGTGCAATAGGGATGTCACGATGTTTAATAAACATGTGATGTAAGTTTACTGCAATTTCCTGAAGGCACAAATCAATTCTAATATTTTTGTTGTAAAATTCCTTGATTCTACATCTTCATTTGGCTAAAATCAAAGCTCTCCAGCAGAACCTTGCCACCCCCCCCCAAAAAAAAACAAACAAAAAAAACCAAAAAACGACCTCTGGAATTTATAAGCAACTACAGATAAAATCCCTGCTTGGGTATGTGCATCATATAAGTCCCTCCCCCTCCTTCCTGACAACTACTATCTTGTTTTGATCAGTGATGGCAGATTCTATGAAAGACAGTAAATGAGACATTAAACCTTGTGTCTTGCCTTTTTTGTGTGTTTATATATATTTATTTTAATTTTTTTAAATCTAAAAAATGTCTGCAGGTCTTTACATTCTGTAAAAGAATGCATGAACAGACAGAAATATCTTAGAATTAATATTTTTTACCTTAGCTTCAATAGGTTGAAATTGTTTTTCCTTCTCCTGTAAAGTTAACATGTTGGACATAGAAGGTTTGTGTATAAAAAAAAATTGGTCTGTTTTACGATATTGTACTGAAACTATTATACACTTACTCTGCAACCTTAATCTTAAAGTAATAATCCAGCCAAAACAATATTATTTACTAAGGCATCCCATTTCCAGCATCTACTATGGAACCATAAAATCACTGAATTTGCTCCTCAGTTCTTCATCAGCGCTTTTCTGACCAAAAGCATTAACCACCACTGTATTTTATCTTAAGCACTTGACACTTTTCTTATTTTGCAGTAGATCTAATGGGTATGTGGTGGGGTTTTGTGCTATGCTGTGAATACGCTGTCCTGTCATGAGCACATTAGTCAAGTTCTTAACTACAGTGGTGCAGAATTTTCTACATTTCTGAGTAACTACTGTATGACTTTAAAACATCTTTAGATTTTTTTTAACCCTAAAGTAAATACTGAGAACCAAATTCAAGAAATAAGACATTATTACATAAAAAATAATAGCTATTTATTTAGAGGTTTTAGTCCATTGTTCTATACAGAACCGATTTAACTCTGTGATGTAGGTGGGTTTCCACACATGAACTGCTCACTTCAGGTGCTTTCATGACATTTCCATTAGGATAAGATCAGGACTTTGACTCAGTCATTTCAAAATATTATTTTTATTTTTCTTCACCATTCTTTGGTATGATTTTTGTGCTTTGGGTTGTTGCAATGTTGCATAACTCACTTTGTCATGCGATTCAGTTTGCAGACTGATGTCCTAACTAATATTTTCCTTTTAATTTCTCTGGTATACCTGAGAATGTATTAGTTATCAATTAATATTGCAGACTGTCCTGGCCCAGATGTAACAAAACAGGCCCAAACCAAAATATTATTATCACCATGTGTCACAAATGGTGGAATATTCTTATGCTAAAATGTTTTCCTTTTTTTAATACTGTACATCTAATACATTCACAAAGCATTTCCCCCAATATGTTCTGCCTTGTCCAAGCCATCTTTAGCAAATGGTAAATAGGCAGACATGTTCTTTTTCAAGAATTGTGGTTTTCTCCTTTAAGTCCTTCCATGCACAACATTATTGTTCATCATTGTTGAAATAATGAACATTAGAATTAGTCAGACCTTTAGTTACCTTAAAGTTACCGTGGGTTCCTTTGTGTCATCACAGAATATTAAATATATTGTTCTTAAAGTGACCTTTGTTGGTCAAGCACTCCTGGAAAAAGTAACAGTAACATTGATGGATTGGTGGAGTCAAACAACTTTTCCAACCTAATGCGTATCAATAACACTTTTTTCTGAAGTCCTCTACTTTTCCATGATACACTTATAAACATGTGATGTTAAAATAAAAATTTGACGGACTTTGACCACACCCACTCATGCCCAATTGAAATGAAAATCAACTATAATGTCACCTTCAAACCTGCTAATCCTAGAGTTCCACATACTTTTACTACTCACCAATATGTAATATTTCCTCAATAAATAATTGACAAAGTTAATAGGGTTTATATTTTTGTCTCTTGTATAAGATTCTCTTGATATACTTTCACCAATTGTGTGAAAATCTTATGACGTTTTAGGTCATATTTATGTGGACATATAGACAGATATATTTCTGTTTTTGCTCTAAGTGGACAATATTCATTCTGAAAATTCAAACTTTTTTTTTTCCAATTTTTGAGATAACAGTAGCTCAAAATTGGTCATTAATCACAGAAGCAAGTTAGAGGTTACTTAACAATTCATCACAGTTTGGGGCAAGTGTGTGATGATTTAGGCATGCAGTTTGCACAGCACTAATGGGTGGGACTTATATAAAATCTACAATAGATTCATCACACTATTATTTTGAACATATCGATAGCAGTGGGGAAGCACAAAATTATGTGTAAGATAATTTTATAAACTCTTAGATTTTTGAACCCAAAGCTAATCTTTACTTTTTTTTTTTTGGAATATTTGAGGGAAAGCATTTTTTGTCATGGGGAGCAAACCCAGTGCCCTCTTAATGACATGTTCATGTTTCATCATTCCGAATAGATGAAAACATACAGACAAAGGACGCACACACACACACACACACACACACACTAAACCCGGGATTTGCGTCTTATTTTTACATCTTTTTCAACCCACAAATGGATTTGGTCTAAATCCTGCTCAGAATTGAAGAACACAAACAGAAATCGACAATTCAGACTTGGGTTAGCTGTGGTTTCATCAGATGCCGGAATACATTATTTCTGATGGCACTCGCCCAGTGAGGGAGGTAATATTCCACAGTTTGATGGGTTTTCGGCCTCGTGAGGGTGACTGTTATTGGGGCGTTTCGTGGCTGACGCTGGCTGAATGACTGGTCCGAGCCGGGCAGCTAATTGGCATTCTCTGTCCATCACCCATCATTTCAGTTAAGAATATATTTTTGGAGTGTGTTTGTTTTTATGTTTTGCGCCTGAAGCAGCCGTCCCTGTGGTGATGTGAATTCTATTAGATTCAGCTGCAACTCGCACTGCAGCACTGATAAACTCCTCAGTATGCAAATGTCAAGCAATTAAAGGCAGAGAACAGCCTCTAGACTCTGAGGCGCTGGAGTAGACGGACAGTTTACGATGAGCTGCCCCGTGTGTGTTTAGGCTGCCACGGCTGCATAATGCAGCAGCTGATTATAACCCAATAACTAGATATGCTGTGGCATCAGCTAAAGTCAACTTACCCTTATTAGCTATCACCAGCACTAACAAAAGCATGCTGAAATTTGATATGACATATTTCTCACTCATTGAAATGAGTGGAGAGATTTTGTGGGATGTGCAGATCTGAAATTCTCAGTCCAGACCCTGTTTGTTTTTGTAAGAGAAGATGGCTCTGCAGGTTTAAAGCAAGAATGAGATTGTTCACTAATATACATTTTATATATGTTTCAAGGTCAAAAAATGGCAACGCATGATGTGCATTTTTTTAATTTCCACAAAAAAAGACTGTACACAATAATGACCATTATCAAATTCAATCATAATAACATATCCCCTCTTCTACTCACAAACACAAATTGTGGAGTGAAAGTTTGGAATCTGCACTTTCCACATAATTTCTCTGCATCTTTCAGTGGAGTGAGAGTTAGAAATGAATAAATAAAACATAAGAGAAGTTTCAGGGTTCACAAGCCATGAGAGACCTATTTATTTGAACGATGCAAAATCGAGGGCAGTCATTCAGAACAGAGATCATTGACATATATCAGTCCTAAATAGTGCTGGCAGTAATGCATTAATGTAATCCCACAGCTTGTGGCAGCTTGTGACTAATTACCTTTTCAAATTAAATAACTGAAATAGAATTACTGAAATTTCAATGGGCTGGTAATTCGTTGATTTTTTCTGAGTAAAAATAAATGGATAATAGTGTCAAAACTGGCCAGAAATGATGCTCAGTTATTCTTAAAGAAACACACAAGTCCATTATGTCCATTAGAGGAAAGGTTGGCTAATTGTAGTTTATGGAGCTCACTTAAAACTTTTCACTAAGGTGCCACACTTTTGCTGTTTATTAACCAAAATCTGAAGTATTTTCAAACAGGGCATTTTAGTTTGCTAGGAATGCAAATGCAAAAAGTTATTTTCCCTAGTAACTATTTTTTATATGCAATAAACAGTTTAGCAATATACAAACCCAATTTGCAGAAAAGTTGGGATATTTTTAAAAATGTAATGAAAATAAAAATGTGATGTTAATTTATGTGAACCTTAATTTAACTGACAAAACTAAAGGAAACATTTACTGTTTTAATGACCAACTTAATTGTATTTTGTAAATATACACAAATTTAAAATTTGATGCTGCAACACATTTAGAAGTTGGAACACAGTTAAAATAAGATTAAATTGTGCACAGAACTGAGCTGAGTGGTAGCAGGTTAGGTATTTTGATTTGGTATAAAAGTAGCAGCCATCAGTGGCTCAGTCTTTGCAAGCAAGGATGGGTCATTGCTCACCCCTTTGTGCCAAAAACATTTCTCAAGATTGTAGAAAATGTAGGTCTTTTAGCAGCTACAGTACATAATACTGTGAAAAGATTCAGAGAATTCATAGACATATCAGTGTTTTGGGTATATTTACAAAAAACAATTCAGTTGTACAGTAAAACTAATGAAAACCTTTTTTTTGTACTTTTGTCAGTTAAATAAAGTTGCACATGGATTAATATATCTCAGATTTTTTTGTTTTTTATTGCATTTTGGAAAATATATAAACTTGTTCTCGAAACAGCATTTGTAATTTTGAAAGAAGTAGCTAGTAACTATATTTAATAATTTTTTTACAGTAACTTGAACAACACTGGACAGTACAGCACTGGACAGCACAGTAATGAAACAGCATGTTTACAAGATTATATGAGATTATAATTAAGAGTTTTATTAGTATAGTAATAATTTTAAGAGATAAGTTTTAAGATCTCAATTTTAAGAGTTTGGAGAGGTTACAAAATAGTCATGTAAAAATGAATGTTTTTGGTGCATTAAACCATACAATTGCCATTATGGACATAAGGGGAAACATATACTGCAAGGCAAAAGCAGGATCAATCCCCTGTAAATGATTTAGATAAATTACCATTACAACTTTACATGAAAATGCCACCAAGTAATTTGTGACAGTTCCGACAGAACAAAACAGATCCATTGTTAACTAAATGTCATTATTTCAAAAAAAAAGATTCAATTTCTAGTGTACTATATTGTATTATTCTTTTTTCTTCCTGTACTTGGGTGTTCACTAGTCTCGTGGGGCCAGATGTGATTACATAATGAGAATACACGTCTGGGGACAACTTGTTAAACGCTTGGTACTGGAAATCCTTAGCTAATGAGGATAAACCTGTACCCAAATTTCCACTAGTCCGTGCTTTTAAACACCTAGCTAATGAGATGCTATCAGCATCTGTTCTTCTTTCGCATGAGGTAATGTTTATTTTAACTGCATGTAATGGATTTGTATAGAAATGTATGGACATTTCACACTCAGTTAGTTTCCACCATAATAAGCTGCCATCCCCACCTGCATTTAACCCAAAATTTCTCATTGTTGCATCCAGATGTTGTTGTTGTTATTAGATCATGTCAGGCCCCACATGACTAGGCCTTCTCTATTCTTTAGAAGCAATCCTGTAAGGTACATACTGTTCCAGTGTGACAACTGTAAGGTGTATGTGACTAGACTGGACATGATGGAAGGACGAGACTGGTGTAATCCTGAGCTGACAGGATTGATGCTGCTATTAAGGCGAAGGGATGTGTAACCAAGTATTAGAAAAGAAATGATGCAAATGAGCTTATTGAGCATTACAGACCGAGTTACAATCTGGAATAAATCTGCACACATGGCAGCATATGTGCATATATCACATAAGGCACATGGCCATTTTCAGCAATAAATCAAAACTCAGAAGTGCATGAAATAGTTTTGATGAAATAAATCCACAATCCTGCAAAATATCTATTTCATTTTTCCAGCTCGGTTTCTTGTCAAATCCTTTGCATCACTGATAAATCTTTCACTGTATAGTAATTGCTTTGACACAGCAGTAGTCCATTAGCTTGCTGTGGTGCTGCCTATTAAACCTGCGTAAGAGCAGAGCCGAGTCAGAGCGGCTTTGTAATGTAATTGCTTCTCCCCTGTGCCAAATATGGAATTACTCAGTGACACGAATCATTACAAGGCCAAAAATTCCACATTCACCTGCCGAATACTATTCAGAATGAGACGAAAAGTATTCAGGCACTTTTGTTTTTATTATTCAATATGATTACATTTACTTGGCGTATGAACCAGAAACATATGTTGGCATAAGCATAAACAAAGATATGTATGGAGTTAAATATTTGTATTATAAATATTTTATATATAATACAATTTATATAT
>JBBPDA010000105.1:9519783-9530212 GCA_037974385.1 Arnoldichthys spilopterus
GGTGGCTAAACTATAAACCTAACAATAAAGTATAAAAATTTACACAGTACTAAAAAGTGACACAGTAATAAAAAAAACATTTCATTCACCAGAATGAAATGTGACCTCTGCATTTAACCCATCACACGTGCACATGTGGAGCCGTGGGCAGCAATCAACAGCACCCAGGGAGCAGTGTAGTGGCACGGTACCTTGCTCAAGGATACCTCAGTGGTGCCCAGACAAGGACTTGAACCTGCAACTTTCAGTTCGCAAAGGCAAGGTCCTAATCACTAAGCCACCACTGCTCAAATATGTGCTCCAGTTTTGGTAGCTACCCACTGATAAATTGTTCCCCAAATATTCCTGTGAGTAATTAAGCAAATAAGCAATTATTTACCGAATTCACTTATACACAACCTGTCCACTTTAACAGGGTTGCAATTTAAACTCCCCTGAAATTTTATTTAACTAAGAAAAGTACAATGAAATAAACCACAATGAAATGTATCCACAATAAACAGGTGAGCTGGCATCAAGTGAAGAGATCAAGATTGGGTATAAAAGGAAGATCTACCAAAGGTTCAGTCTCTGCAAGCAAAGTGTGGGCAGTGGTGGCCAAGTGGTTAGGACATGCTGGCCCGGCCACTACTACTACTGAGGTACCTTTAAGCAAGGTGCTCTCCCACTACACTGCTGTGAATAGTTGCCAGCTACTCCACGTGAGCTCATGTGATGGGTTAAATGCAGAGGTCACATTTCATTGTGGTGCTTAAGTCTGTGACAAATAATCACTTTCACTTCACTCTAAAGAGGGCTGTGGCTCATCACTTTGTGAGAGAATTTTCAGTCAGTTTGAGTCCTCAGAAGGCACTGCAGGAGAATCCTTCAGGCTACCATGATAAATAGTAATACAGGCTTGGTGTCTTTCAAAAAACATCATCAATTAACACAGTCTAGAGCTGCATCAAAAAATGCAATCTGACCAAAAATCAATTTTATGCAAAAACACTGTTGAGTTTCCTGGGTCCAAGCTCATCTGACATGGAAACCACTGGAAACAGTGCTGTGGTCAGGTGAGTTCACTTTTCAGCTTGTTATCTGTGCCAAACATGAAATCGACAATCCAGTTATCAGCATAAGATGCCAAAGTCTGTCATGGTATGGGGGTGCACCAGTGCCCACATCATAAGATGAAATGTTATTAATCCTCTGAGGAAAATTAGGGTGTTCTAGTAGCTCACATACAAGATAAAAACAAATTTCACATAGAAGTATTCATTTAGAAAAAAAAATAGAGTAAAAAAAAAGTGTATTTATAAAAAGAATGCAGTACGATATACAAATATAAACAGTGAATTATGTAATTTATATATCTGTGCATTTTACACAGGTGTACGGTGTATTCAGTTGTGCATTTTACACAGATATGCAGTGTGTAAATGCGGTTTTACAGTAATTGGTACATACAGTATTGTGCAAGAGAGCATGACCTATGCTGAATAAAGCAGTAATAAAAGGGCCACCAGCAGTGTGCCCAGTGCACATCATAGTACAAATACTGATGCATGGATGAATAGATGAATAGATACATTAGAGTCTATGGTCTGAGGGCTGCAGGGAGAAATGACCTGTGGAAGCATTCCTTCCTGTAGTAGCACAGAAGCTGCTCAGTGTACTCTGCTCTTGTAGTCTTTTATGGAATGATTGGGAGGGGTTCTCTGTGATTGTTGCCACCTTTTTCAGCATCCACCTCTCTGACACCATTTCCACTGTGTCCAGTTTCACCCCTATGATCGAGGACTGGTCTTCCACTTTGGCCCTTCTTGTACAGCGTGTCTATCTACATCTCTCATCTCAGTTTTTCACTCAGGTGAACACCTAAGATGATGACAGGAGGTAGAACAGACTGTCTTTTAAAAATCCACCACTTAAAATTTTTTTATTCCTGATGTTTTTCTGAAGATGGCTGCTCTGGCACCAGTGTAAAAAGTTATTCACTAGGCTCCCATATGTCTCCTCCCTCCACTCATTAACACTGTAAAGGGTCCAGTGCTGCTCCCAAATGTATCCTGAGATGATTAAGATCAAGCCTCTCCTTTAACTTCACCAGTTGTGACTTCAGTTTAACCGGTCTATAGTTATTTATTTCCTTGGGGTTCTTGATCTTTGGCACTAAAACAATGCATTTTCCAAAGCTATAGGACCTTCTGTAGTCTCAGGGTGAGGTTCTAGATATCTATACTGCAGGACACCACACTGCTAATTTTACACATGCTTATAGTACTTTAGTGCTGACAATGTCAAGGCTTGCTGCCTACAGTATCTGAGAGCAGAGCTTCTCACCTCATTGGCTGTGATGTCAAGGTGTATGATGCTCAGATGTCTTGGTAGATGTGTTTGTGACTGGCCCACAATCAGAACTACTGAAAGTCTTCAGCTCATTTGCCCTCACCAGCTGTCTTGGCTCTTTTGTTTGCTGATGTGTGTCCAGTTTGTATCCCATCACCATCATCACCCCATGCCACACCTCTTTCACCTTATCCCTATGAAGACTGCCCTACATTTTTCTCACATTCTCTTCTCCAGCTCTGTCTGTGTATAGCTCATTCCTACCAGCAACCATAAAGGCATTTTTTTGTTGTTCAGTAGGGCTTTTAAGTTACCATTGACCCAAGGCTTCTTGTTAGCAAAACAACACACAGTCTTTGAAGGCACCACATTCTCCACACAGAAGTTTATGCAGCCCAGTCTGAGACAGTGTCCTTAGAGCAGGGTTCACAAAGAACACCCCCGTCAGTTGTTTCTAAGAAGTCTTTTAGCACAGTGGTGACTTGCACATGTGTGAGGGTACTTCTGACGCACTACAACTGAGTGAATGATTGTCATTGTTAACACACCACAGCACAGCACACAACGAATTGTGACTTCTGCATTTAACTTATCCATGTAGGAGCAGTGGACAGTGCTTGGGGATGGTACCTTGCCCACAGGTGCCTCAGTTGTACTTGCACGGGCCTGGGATTTGAACCAGTTACCTTCAAGTGACAGGGCCCCTAAGCATTACACCATTAGATAAAGGTTTAAAAAAAGTTTCAAAATAACGGATCCCTGTTTCAGTTGCATTTTTCTGTAATATGTATTTGTTTATATTTAGTTTTTGGACAAGAAGCATGAATGGCATATTGGTTAAGGAACAACTAAATAATCAACAATCAATCAATTACAAAACTCATTCAGCTTAACTGAATGAGCCTGCAATCTGTGAGGAGTTTGTACAGCTTGATCATAGGCTTCATATCTCAGAATAGTAACTTACATGTCAAAACAATCAAGACCCTTTATAATTATGTTAGTGATCCAGGGCAGTGGTGGCCTAGTGGTTAGGGCACTGCCTTTGGGACCTGAAGGTCACAGGTTCGAGTCCCGGCCCAGGCACTACTGAGGAATTGTCCCACTACACTGCTCCCTGGGTGCTGTTGGTAGCTGCCTGCTGCTCCATGTGTGATGGGTTAAACGCAGAGGTCAAGATTTGTTGAGGCACTTGAGTGTGTTCACAATGACAAATAGTCACTTCATCTATCTATAAATACAAGAGGAGATTAATTTTAAAATATAGCAGCTGCTTTCATAATCATAAGCCATAGAATGTAACCATACAAATTTATTATCAGCCTACAGACTCTCCAGGCCAGGGGTCTCCAATCCAGGGCCAATGTCACTGCACATTTGAACAAAAACAAAGTACTAGTGCTCATGATTGACTCTGAGGCCAATTGATTAAAGAAGTTTAATCATGTGAGCTCCTGCTAGTTTCGAATGGAAACGTGCAGCCATACCTGCCCTTCAAGATAAGATTGGACACCCCTGCTTTAGTATGAACATTTCTAAAAAAGATATCTGCAGTGTTGGGGGAAACTACTTTGAAAGCATAGCTTTAGAAGCTACCGACTACATAATACTAGAACCCTACAGTAAAGGAACCCTAGTAAGAGATCTAGTTTGGCAAACTGCTTTAAATAAGTATTTCAAATCCTATTTATAAAAAGAAACACACATGATTCAAAATTATATTTAAAAAATACTAATCATAAAAAGGTAAGAAAAAAATTCACATGCAGCAAAAATGCCACTCAAATCGAGTTTATTGCATAAATACTTTTAAAAACTAAAAGTCTTCAGTGATTACCTTTAAACATCTCTACACTTTCTCTTTCTGCGGTGGCTCAGCTCTTCAGCATATATATTAAGCACAGTTTTAACAGAATGAAATGTAGGAGCATGTCAATCTGTGAGACATGCACACACACACACACACACACACACACCTGCACACACACACACACACACACACTGAGCTTGAACACTGATCTGAACAAACAAATAATTTCACGTCAGAGCAGAATCTCTTGTTTATATGACATGAGCAGTGTCTCAAAGCTTTTATCCAACAGGTGGAAATGAGGTCAAAGGGGCGTGAAATTACTGTCAAGAATAGATAATAAAATAAAGATGACATATAATTTCATTCCTTTTATTTTCATGGTTTCAGTAGTAAACTACACATAAATTGACAGACATTTCGTAATTGTACTATTTGAATCAAAAATAAATGTAGCTCAATTAAACATGTTGTTCATTACTCCCCAACACTGAAACAGTGTTTTGATAAAAGAAAATCTCTGGGGATTCATAAAAATCTTCTGGTGCCATGTTGTACATCTCAGTTGACAACATATGTAAGTAGTAGCATCTCCTGAAAATACACATTTTTGACAGATATAATTATGTAATTTTATTTGTAATTTGCCAAAATAAGAAAAAATAGCCTAGCATTCTAAAGATCTCCCACGCTGTGATGCACTTTTAGAACTGTAATGGTCAGTGAGCGGAAGTGTACAGGAGGAGAAAGTCCATGGGGACTGTTGATGTTTTCTTAGTGTGCTTTTGATCTCAATTTTTTATTTTCATCCTTCATTTGCTGCACCACTCATTCCACATGCCTTCCAGGCCATATATGTTCAAACGATAAATTATTTATGCCAGATATGTTGTATCTTTATTAAGGGAAAATTATGTATGGTTCTTTACATTTGTTGCATTTGCCACAACACTGCAACAACAAAACAAAGAGCTCTCGATCCTCTGTAGAGACAACCAACCCATCTACTGTTATTAAGCAAGTGCACTTTAACCTGTTGTTCACATTAAATATTTTCAATTCAGTTACATGAAGCAACAATGTGGACAAGAATAACTAATAATTTAGAAGAATTATTGAACTGACACACATTATCTAAAAAAATGAATTAATTTAGTAATTCATTAGTATACATATACAAATGCATGTATTCAGGGCTCGTTAGTGTAGATGGCTATGAGCTTTAAGATGTGTTAAGGTCAGTAAAGTTCAGCAGCTGCAACATTGTTCTAAATGCAATGAAAAAAAGAGGCATATGGTTTGAGAAAAAACTAGTTGGCAGAAACTGAAACCGAACCTCTGCATAATTGATGTGAAGGTTGTTCACTCTCACATTTCATGACTAAAATGATTCTTTTAAGAAATATCCACTGAAAAGACCTTCAGGAACAAAACTGGTTCTTCTGTGATAGTGGTCATCATCTTTTAATCCGAAGATCTGCTTCTTCTCCAAGGTTCAGTTCCAAAATCCACCTAATGTGATTACACTAAAATATCTGGTTCAGCCAACCAAGGACTTGTGGTGAAGTTAATTAGCTGAAGCAGGTCTGGCAGATTGTTGTTGGTACACTCTGCAGTAAAGTGCAAGGCCATGACCAAGTTTTTACCCCCTCCAGGTGTCCTCTATCTGTGTACATAAGTCACACTGGTTGCACATTGTCGAACAAAATACAGTAAGAGAAGGAGAACATGATTTAACATAAAGCACAGTTTAAAATGATGGTTCTTGGTTCACCTAAAACATCACTGTGAAATATTAATTGCACTCTAAAGCTAACAAATTGTTATGCCGTTGTTCATTTTTAGTTTTTGTCTTTTTGCCTTTTAGGTTATTTCCACGGTGCTGGGGGTGTTTACACTGCTGGCTTTATGTCTGTTGTTGGGTTATTTCCAAACTTTCAATTCTGAAAAGTAAAATTTCTCTAAATGTGTACTCTTGTTATGCACTCTTAAGTGGAACAAATAAATCAATACTTTTATTTTGAGTAAAATCGTATTGCAAACCCTTTTTTGATGAGTACATTTTGTGACAGGGTTAGTATTAGCACCTTGGCTAACATTTGATATATTTGTTTCAGTGATTGCGATGCATGATTATCATTGGCTTGATAGTCAGCTTGGTTGTGTTTGTTTTCACTGCCTTATTGCTGCTGAGAATAAACTGACAATTTCTAAAACACAACAATGCTGGTTTTACTCATGCTGTGTGGGTCCATACTGTTTTTAACAGAAATTACAGGCTTATTGGGTACATGTAATACTTTTGTTTGAATTTATAGCTGAATGTGGATAATGTTCAAAATAAATGCATTGCAATGTGCTGACTGGCTAGCATTAGTCAAATGCAATAACTGCAATAGTATCCCATCAGTTACATGGTTTGCCTGTCAGCTAAGTGAACCACAGCGGTGACCAGCATTATTCTTTAATGCTTCAGAAGCTTTTCTGTGGGATCAGACCAGACAGGCTACCCTTTAGTCTAATATATATCAGTGAGCCTATGGGCACCTATGAGCCTCTTGTCGGCCTTCATTAAACCTGACCACTGCATACTGGGAACACCTCACAAAACCTGCCATTGTGGAGATGCTCTGATCCAATCATTTAGCCATCACACTGTGGTCAAAGTGATAACCCAACTTTGCTTGAGTGTCCCATCATGGACTGATGATGGGACATTCTCCTGCAGGATTTTCTGGTGAGCTCTGAAAAACCCTAGATGTTCATGAATCACTGCTGTGCTCCCAAAGGAATGTGGGTGTCCCTGGGACAATTCATCACTGTTCTAACCTTTCTCCATTTGGAAATAATGATCCTCACTGTAGTTTACTGGGGTTATAGAGCCTTTAAAATGTCAGTGTAACTCTTTGCAGATTGATCAATAACTTCCTTTCTAATCTTATCCAGACTTTTTTTAATGGTAGCATAGTGTGCTGTTTGTTTAGTCTACTTCATGGCTGTAAAAATTCTATTAAAGTGATATTTAATTCCACGCACTAGATGTCACTGGAAGGAGAAGTCTTCCATGTGGTTCATCTAAATCAGCTACAACACCTTTTTTTGTCAATGAACAGCTCACCTCACTTGGAGGAGATCACTAACTGTTAATTCTGTTATGCCAGCCTACAGACACCTGCACAGGCTTTCATCATGCTGAGTAATGGGGGAAAGAAAGGGCCATCCTACCCTCTTACCCATCTTAGAGAGTAAAGCTAGTTGTGCTGTCTTGGACTGCTGAACACAGATGGCTGTCGCATCTCTGGAGATTGACCAACAATAGGACCGACCCTTATACAATCTTAATTCAAGGTGTTTACTTAAAATCCTCTGGTGAGCTGTGAGGGATTGTGTGTGTTTAGAGCCAGTGCTGACAGATGTGTATGTGTCAGTGTGTGTTCAGTGCTGTGTACAAGTAGGGTATAAGGTCCTTCAGGACAGTTTGGGTTTTTAACGTTGCAGTAGAAGCCAAAAGAGATCAAAGGTCAAACCAATACATACAGGCACTTCATTAATTGTTTAGAATGTCACCTTGGCTGAGTGTTAGGGGATGTGTAATTCAGTGTAAGATTTAAAAAAAAAACCTTAACAAAGCCTGGGGAATTCCATTCCATTCCACGAAATTTCTACATAATGCAGTGTTTGACAAGTAAAAAAATAGTTTGACAAAAAATGGTTAGTTGTAGAAAAAATTCACAGGACCACATGTCTTTACAATAGTGCTGATAGAAACCAGGGGTCTTGATGTCTACAACACAACAGAACTATAAAATGGCAATAAAAATCTGTTGGTACTGTTTTGCCTTAGACTGTATGTGCTGTATTCTTGTACCATAAATATTGTTTAACATTTTTAAAAGCCTTTTTTAGGCCAACATTTTATCGAAAAATATTGTTGTAAAATAATAAGCAATACACACTTCAGACAACAGACAATAAATAGAGGCAATAAGCTCTTAATTTCACCATTTTGGTCAACTTTGACTGTAGAAGGGAACAATGTGTATTAGATTACTCTCTGAAAGGCCTAAAAAATAAAAAATAGCTCTTTTCTATGTGGAGTTTAAATGTTCTCCCCATGTCTGATTACCACCAACAGTTCAATGACATGCATCAGGTGAACTAGAGATGCTAAATTCCCAATAGGAGTGACTGTGTTAGCCAGCATGTCTGGCCTGGCGACCTGTCCAGTTTCTCTGCCTTTTGGGTTATAAACAAAAGGCAGAGACTGTGAGGATAATGAATGAAGGTTGAATTCCATTTAACAACTGTAAAGCATTTTGACTGAAATATTACATTAAAACATGCAGTCAGATGGTCTGTTCTGGTCTGTGTAAAACGAAAAATGTTGGGCAAAAAAAAAACATTCGCTCAGGGCTCTGTTAAGCGTGATCACTTAGCTTTAAATGCCTAATTTGGTAAAAAAAAAAAAAAAAAGGCAATATTAACAATTAAAAACATTATGTATATAATGTAAATAGTAATTAACATTATGCAAATTACAGTATGGTAATTGATGGCTACTAGCATCTGCTTGCTGTTAGCCACATGAAGATGTTTCAATCCATTCCCTGTGCTACTGCATAGACTTCCCTGCTCTTGAAGGTACAGGACAAAGGGGTTATGGATAATAACAGAGGAGCATTCCTCTGTTATTTTTCATAACCCCCTTTTTCTGTATCTGTGATATGGTTTTAATTTCAATACAAAGACTGAACAATGAAAATATCAAAACATCTAATCAAGCCTCACAGTATGTGTTTTGTTAGACTCTCCTCTTACCCACCAACATTTGTATGTATCTTTCCAACTGTTAAGATGCACCTGTTCCGAGTTCCTTCGACAAGCTGAAGGGTATATCAGGCTGGAAAAGTCACCATTTCTGCTCCTTTTTCTGAACGCCTAGCCATGCAACGAGACAGAATGAGTAATATCCAGGGAATGGCGTAATGAAAAGGTGCAGATTAGGGTCATGGCGTAATAGAATCTCACTGAAGAGAATCCACTTGTCTCATTCATCTTCTGCCTTTGTGTCAGCTGCTCTGTCATTAATATTTCTCAATAAACAGCATTTAAGGAAGCGCAGCCGGTTTTATATTTATTTCTTTCCTTTATATTCGAAAACGTTTGGTGATTAATCTGCATTACGATGCCTGAGACACATTATCTGCTTAATTAATTCTATATATGAGACATTAATACTTTTTTCCAGCACCTTCTGTTATCAACGCAAGGCTGGCTTATTTGATCCAATCTGTGTCAGAGATGTGTCATCAGTGCTTAGAAAGAAATGGAATAATAAAAGGTATGATTATTAAGGACCGAGAATTAGCGATGCATCACATGGCCTTTTCGTAAACGCTCAAGGCGACTTAATAGAAGAATAAAAATCAAGTGGAATCAAAGAGATGTGCAGTTGTGACAAACAATGGTGGACGTTTGTGAATTATTTGCATTTCTGCATTCATATCAGCTCCTAAAAATCATAACAATAAATTAAATAAATGCAGTTAGTTTGAGTGAACAAAAGCACTGACAACGTTTTACAGTGCTATATATTTTTCCCAAATGGCAACTTTACAAAAAACGCAAAAAAACCTTTTTAACTTAAAAAAACCTTCGTAATGGAGGTTAATGTGAAACAATGTTTTTCCAAAGTAATTTTGAACCATTTTTCTTGATCCATTCATCATCACATTTCTATTCTATGTAAGGTTTTGCTCTGACATTTTTTGACAATTTATTGAACAGCACACCACACCTCCAACACTTGCAGGGCAAAGGCTCACATGTGCTTCCTCCGAGACATGTAAAGTAAATTAGCCCATCTTTGCAAACCGCAGCTAAAGCAACATCTTCAGACAGTGTAATACACTTGGAAGAGAACGCTGACTGTCAGTTCTCCCATTCAGAGAGACTGGGCTCTCACAAACTCCGGGCCACAGATGGTTGCAGCATCAGTGGGGATTGAAATGGTGATTTTTTGATGTGTTGAGATATTCTGTTGAAATACCGGTGATCCTGTCCCATTCTGCTGTCTATATCGGCCTGACCCATCCTAATACCTTATTTCTCGGTCTGCTACGTGACCTCGGTCTGCTACAAGCAAGCCCCCAGCCCGCGGCTCCTGGCTGGAGCTGGCTGGGGGAGTCGTCACCAACTTGGAAGAGTACAAAGCATCAGTGACCAGCTACATCAGTAAGTGCACTGATGATGTTACTGTTTCCAAGTCCATCACCACATGCCCCAATC
>JBBPDA010000105.1:9533764-9551268 GCA_037974385.1 Arnoldichthys spilopterus
CTTTAATAGCCCGTAACTTATATTTATAACTTATATTTATTACTCTGCTACCTCACACCTGGTGGTCCCATAACTGCTTTTCTTTCTTGTTTTGTTTCTGTCTGTCTTTGCACTGTCCTGCTATGTTTGCACATCCTTACACACAATGCACTTTATGTTGTTAGTTGTGTAGTGTTTGCGGTCCTGTGTTTCATGTAGCACCATGGTCCTGAAGGGAAGTCATTTCATTTCACTGTGTATTGTGTGAACTGTATATGGTTGAAATGACAATAGAAGCCTACTTGACTTGACTTGACTTGACTTGACTTGACTTGACTTGACTTGACTTGACTTGACATGACAATGTTAAAAAAGACTTTGCCTTCTCTTGTAAAGTTACTGGTTTTTTGAGACGCGTTTTTGTTTTACAGTGGTGATGTGGGAACTATGCTGCATGAAGAGCCCATTTAGAATCAATCAAATATTCAAAGGGTTGTGATCAGTGGTGCAGAGACTTTGGCAGAGGCAGAGGCTGAAGTTTGTTGCACAAAAAAAAATGCAGTGTTAATGCGAAAACAAACATTATATAACATATAATATACAACATAAAGACTTTCACTTGATATACTATACTATTAATCCCTAAGAGGAAACTGGTCTCTGCATTTCACCCATTCAGATAAGTGAGCACGCACACCCGTTGCAGTGGACAGCCACACAATCACAGCACCCAGGGAGCAGCTGGGGGTTATGGGCCTCGCTGAAAGACAGTTTAGCCATGGATGTTCCTGCTGGTTCAGGGATTCAATCAATAACCGTTCTGTCACTAACCAACCTAACTTTAAGGTCACAGCTGTCCCTTGTCAGTGCTTTGGTTAATTGGGAGGTGAAAAGGCCCTAAAACTCTGTATCTTGTGTTTTAGAGCATCAACCGAATGTTTCTACTGCTTCTTACAGATGAAATGAAAGAATTTCTTCTAAGCTGAGGTATATAGAGGCTACGGGAACAGAGCCAAACTGCTCAAAACAACAGAAAGCTGTGTTCTACTGTCTGTGTGTTGGTTTGGCAGATGAGTAAACACCAGCGTACACGTGTACACTATAAGGTCATTAGATATCCGTCAGCAGTGATGAATCAACAGCTGAACACAAATGAGTTTTCATATGAGTGAGACAGGAGTAAGATCACTGAGCAATAATGAGTAAATGGAGGATTATGGAAATGCCATTGATTTTCTATTGTTAGATCCTATAATTATGTGGATTGAAGCAGTTCAATAGCAAAGTCCTTGAAAACAATGACTAATCAGAGTCTGTCAGTGTGGAGTGATTGAAATGGACCTGATATCTGCAGATTATAGATCCACTGTCGAAAGTCAGGAAGCCAGTGGAAGGAATTTCTGTTCATTTATGATTACAACGATGTTTATAATTGTTTATAGTATTTATCCATAAGTCACGAACAGTCGCTTTCTCGTTTCTCTCTTTTCTTCTCACCCTCCCTCTCCCTCTCTTCCCCTATTCCTCCATCTTCTCTTCCCTTTTCTATTCCTTGTCCCTCCCTTTCTTTTATTTTCCCTCCACTTTCTCACTCTTCCCCTTTCTCCCATCTTGTTATCCTCTTTCTCCTCTCTCGGTTTTCTCCCTTTCACTTCTTTCTCCCTGCCTTTCTCCCTTCTTTCCTTCTCTCATCGTTTGTCCACTTGCTTGCTCTCTGCCTCTCCTTTACTTGTTTCCCTCTCTTCTCTTCCGTTCTTCTCATGTTCCTTCTCTTCTATTGTTACTGCCTCCCTCCCTCTGTTTCTATGTCTCTCTTCGTGTCTCTCTTTCTCCCTCTTTCTCCACTCTCGTCCTCATGTTTTCTTTCTCTGGGTCTCTTTGTCTCTGTGTCTCTCTCTATGTGTCTCTCTCTGTCCTTCTATCTCTATCTAATAATCCTTGTATTTTGCAGATTTAATGTCACACTGCACGATGTAAACCAAATGAAACATGATTGCAAAAAAACGAGATGTCACATTTTATATTCAGAAAGATGAATTGGATGAATTTTTGGGTCACAAACAGAGCGCTAAATGGATAGACAGATGGACTGGGCCTTGGCCAATGGCAGCTGTTCTTTCACTGATAACAGCAGAAAGCATTTATTTCAAATGCTGCAATAGACACATTTTTATACACATAAACAGGGGGGGGGTATGGGCTTTTAACAGTTAAAAATAAGAATTAAATGCCACAGACCTTCTATGTGAGTCAGATGTGTGTGTTGTGGACTGCGTGGCAGCAGCGTGGCGATTGATGTGTGGGTTTCCGCGCTGTTTGATCAGAGACAGAAGCGAGAGGCAGAGATAAATGTTCAGGATTAACACCCAAGGTCACGGAGTTCGGGCGTTTCAATTAAAGTCTTTTCCTTCAGCCGGATCCGGATCTGGAGCAGCTCTCGGCCTGCGGAATGCCGGAATGACTGTTTAATGAGATTGTCATTTCTGATTGGTTTTTAAAAAGAGGCCGACATCAGCCTGATAGGAGCAGAGCGGTATTTACATGTATTCCCTCTGACCTTATTATCCCTGCTCTGGCTGCAGTGTGTGTGTGTGTGTGTGTGTGTGTGTGTGTGTGTGTGTTGGTGAACAGAGATTCAAGTTCTCTCTGCTCTTTCACACCATCCTTTGTTTGTTGAAAGGAAAATAATTAAAGTGATCGTTCTCTTCTCCTCTCTTTTACTACGTATCTCTTACCACACACGTAATCTGTCAAACTGTAGGTGTCAGACAAGTTTGCACATTTTAATTTTGCACTGAAACTATGAGGCTAATGCCTTTAACAGTGAGTATAAAGCTTCTAGTCATATTGTTGATGCTCTCCTAATAAATTATGTATCTTTTTAGTAGTCAAAGTGTAGGCACAGATTACATACTGGACAGTTTCAGCCAAATGTGTGATGATTTGGGCATTTAATTTTTGCTGATCAGAGGGTTTAAAACTTCCATTACTTGCTACTTTGGCCTCATAAGATGCATTATCGTTATCCTACAGTGCAACACTAAAAAGGGAACATTTAGCCCCAAAAAACTAATCAACTGATCAACTACATTTACAGTAATCATAAAAAATCCCATTTTTGGCCAAATGTTTTGCTTTAATATGTAAGCATATATATATAAAAAACAGTCTCCACTCTACACATTGTTTTTTCTCTGCTTTTTTAACAATTTTTTTTCTCTTTTCGTTGGTGGTTTGATTGTCAGGGTTTGGTGCACGTCAGCCCTGCAGAGTGACAGTTACAGAAATTTACGCTGGACGGCCGATACAGAAACACGAACACAAGTGGCATTAAAAATAACACTGCCACTACAGCACACACATTTCTGCCTTCAGTCAGTGTCAGAAACTGTCATCTTTTAACCATTAAAACCCACAATGTTGAAAGTGTCTGTGGTAGTTTATAGCACCAAATATTTTTGGTATCAATGCACCAAAAATAATTCACTGTATGGATTTAATTACATCAAATATTTCATCATAAAAATTAAATGAGAGACTGGTTTGCTAAAGAACCTTTCATGCAATAGCTCTTTAGCACTCACTTGTTTTATTCAAGGGCCTATATCCTTCTATAGGTCTATCTTTTCTCTATGCATGTTTTTTAAATAAGAAAAATAGTGGTAATTCATTTTAAATGACAATTTTCCAAACTTTCCTAATCTCTTTATAGATTATCAGCCTGTTTTTATTACTGTGCGGTTGAAGACTGATATATGCATTCTAATTGACTGCCCTCTAGTGCGCCTAAAAGCTAAAAGATTCCTTATAACTTCAATGCGAATGGGTGGGGCTAAATGTATGCATGCTGAATAGATGGATATAAGGAAATGTGCTAGTTTTCTGAAAACTCTGGGAAAACCTTAAGAAATCTTTACATAAAGTGTGATGATCTCTACCCTCCTCATACGCTACAGTTTCATAGTAAAATAATATTTTGTTTTTCTTTTGTAAGAAGACTTCTAAACCCAAAAACACAGTTTCCCCTCAGTGTTTGGACAAAAACACAAGAAGCAATGAAGTTCCACTAATAAAAACAAGGCTCTCACTGTTGCTAGGAAGTTGCCTCCTGAGTGGCACATGTTAGTTCATTGCTATTTTCCCTTTTCCCTCTGGTGATGGTGGAAGTATAGCAATGTGTTTCTGTGTGTGAATGTCTATCAGGTTGCTAAATAATATACATACACATTTCAGGTTTTATGTTGTGATTGGACAGAATCAAGTTGCTCTGAATTCACAGTGTTTAAAACCACATGGCAGTGTTTAACTGATATTGTTTGAGATTGTCCATGTAGATTATGGCAATTGCTTCATTTTACTAAATCCTTTACTTCATCTGTAATTATTTTTACTCAACATAGGTGATTTAGGCGTCCACCATACTCTCTAACCAGAAAAATATCTGAAGGGTAATATGTGCAGGAGTTGACCATCTCTCTGTAAAATACTGAATGATGCAACAGCAATTTTAAAGGTCCAGATGGGACATGAAACGAGAAACACCTGAACACGAGAGAGCTGTGAGGTGAGGCTAGGGCGTGGCAGACAGAATGAACGCGAGGCAAGGAACACGTGGGAATCTAAACATAAACAGACGAGGTACACGTGGGACAAGGACCATCACAGCACCAAAATGGTTCTTTTCTTTGGTAAGATATAGAACCAATTTTGCTAAAGACCATAGTTGAGTGTTCCAATCCACAGGGTCCCTAAACAGTGCCCTTATACACTGATCTTTATTAAGGATAAAGGAATTTATATAATATAATCATTAATATCATGTATTAATAAATTAATAAAACATCACCTTTCCTTCATGTTCAATGAGTGAAGGACTTGAGATGTATGATAGTATGAAATGTTCAGAAACATCCGCTTGCTACTAATATTTAGCTTTATAAGCAATTCTTTGTTTATTACTGGATTTACAAAATTAATACACATAAGCATGGCTCACCAGGGTCAGTTTGCATACACTGCAAGGGCAAGAATTGTTAACCAGTTCAAAAATGCAAGATTACAAAGGATTTAAATCTTTCACCATCTACAGTACATAACACTGTGACAAGATTCAGAGAATCTGGAGAAATCTCAGTGAGTGTAGAGGAACCCAGAAACCACTGCTGAATGTGTAACCATTCAGAAAAAATTGTTAGTTTAGGGAATTAGTAGATCAGTGGGCAGTGGAGGCCTAGTGGTTAAGACGCTGCCTTTGGGACCTGAAGGTCGCAGGTTTGAGACCTGCCCCGGGCACTACTGAGGTTCCCTTGAGCAAGGTAGTGCCCTGCTACACTTCTCCCCGGGCTCTGTTGGTAGCTGCCGGCTGCTGATGGGTTAAATGCAGAGGTCAATTTTGTTGTGGTGCTTAAGTGTGTTCACAATGACAAACAGTCAGATTCATTGATTCATCAATATCTCTAAATAACTTGGTGATACTGATTGACCGGTTTTATGGTCATAAAGTAGTCTAAGTAGGCTAAAACTTTTAGTTTCATATATGGACTGTAGTTTAGTTCACTTCCCTTATCTAAACAGTATCAACTGGGGAGTTATTGATACTGTATAAACCTAAGATGTTTCCATACTAGGGGTTGCATGACTAGTGATTTTTATTATCAGCCTAATTATTCAAAAAGTATTAATTTTTAAAAATTAAAATTTTCTAATGTTTGATTTTACTTAGCTACTTAGTTCTTCAGCTGAGTAACTGAAAACGTTTTGCTGTGATATGCTGATATTTTATACACCTGTAAAAAGTGAAAAATGTTTATTATCAGTTATCAGTATTTTTGTAGAATTACTGGTAGTTGCAGGGTAAAAACTGTTCTTTGCTAGGTACTGTCAGCCTTGCCTCCCTCTCACTGCTGCTGTCACTCACAAAAATGCTTAACACAGTTCAGTCAAACTTAAAAGGGAACATTTCTAAATGCACTGTGAGTTTTTTGCCAACCAACACGTCCTTCTCATCATGCACGGTATGACTGAGACTGATGTACAGTTGAACCTAATCTCCGGTTTCATTCAGGGGCACAATCACCCACTCCTCAAACTTCAGAGCTATTCCAAACATAGATAATGCTATGAGTGAGAGAGAATGGTGTGCGAGGAAAGTGTGTCCATGAATGCTCATGTGTGAGAGAGTGAGAAAGAGAGAGTGCAAAAGAGACAGAGAGAGAGAGAGACAGAATGTGTGAGAATGTGCAAAATCCACTATAATAAAACTCATTATAAAACAAACTCAAGCCTGAGTCGGGTCAGGTAGCAGACCTCTACATTAGTGCCAGATGCTGCATTTGAATATGTGAGATATGCACTGCCGGAGAATTTTTGCTGTATTTCAGTTGGTCTTAGGCTCAGACACTCTGTTCACAAAGTTACATTGACCAAGAGACATTTTGTAATTTTCCCTTCAACAGTTAATGGCAGAAGCTAAACGCTAATGCCAGAAACTAATTAGGCCTTGGGTAGAAGGTAGCTAACAGCTATGTCTTGAAAAATGATTGATCTATAGCAATCTTATTATAAACACAAAGAAACAAAACAGTTATGTGAAAGAAATGAGTATGTCCCATGGAAACTGTTGATTTTTCCAACATATTTGAACAGTTAAGCGTTTTACTATTTGCCGATATAGTACCTACCAGATAAAGGTAGTCATTTTCATAATCTACAAAAACTAATAAAAGGACACAGTCATATTTTTACTAATTGGTTTAGTGTTGCAACTTGCAGTAACTGATTCAGCTATGAATTCTTCGTAATATAAAAAAAATCCAAAGCCACCTGTCTAGAAGCTGAACTGAAAGTGGACCTTTCAAAAGTAAAATGATCCTAAGCACACTAGCAAATCTACCAAGATATGGCTAAAAAGGCATGTTTTTGAACTTCATTTAAATGCTGTGTGTAAGATTTGAAAATGGGGGTATATGCAAAAAAACATTTTGAACTAAAGGAATTTTTAGCATGCAAGAAGGGACAACATTTTCTGATGTCAGAATCTAGTGGAAAATAATGCAAAATGTCTACAATAAGTAATTTTTGGGGGGCTATGGTAGCTTCTGATGTCAAAGGTGTACAGAATAATACTGTATCTGTTAATATGTTTGCTGGACTAATGATTGATAATGCTTTTTGTTTAGGTATACCACCTGTGAATGCACTGTACTAAAAAGGATGAAATTTTTGCATGTTCAAAAACCTCAAACAAAATTCAACAGTTTCCATTGGATGTAGTTTTTTCACATTATTGTAGAGATAAAACAAAACACCAGCAGAGAAAGAGTACAGTGGTGGTTCACAGAGAGTGACAGAGAAAGGTGCAGTATAAATAGCTTCCTAAATGAGGAAAATGAGCCACATGTGTTAATTCCTGGGTGAGGTTGAATGCTGCAGGAGAGCTGCCAAGGATAAGACAGATTTAGAACCACATTTAGAGTCACTGCACGAGTTAAAATTGCTCAGTTTGCAGTTAATCAAATTGTTAAGACAGGCTGTTCACCATCAACTATTTCACTGTGGTTTTACACAGCTTTCAGTGGAATGGGTTTCATTTTGTGCTGTTTTGACATAAATAAAGAATTTTGTGTTTATCTTTAGTAGTTAACACTGTTTCCTATTGTTGTGTACACACTGCTGTTTCTTCTGCACCTACATAGACATTGATCAATCAACCACTGGCCACTTCCCAGAGTAAAGATTGTGTTAGTCGGCTACTTGACTGTCCTGGGCTATGCATCCTCTAATCCATATTGCATCAAAATCTTGTATTTCAAAAGAATAAGGAAAATTATTTTCTATGATTTGGCCCTCTAAAGTTTTCCAAGCAGTCTATGAGAAGCCCCGGATGGTCCACATTTTTCTTCTATTATTTGTGTCCTGTTGTGTCATTGAGTTGGAGTAAACATACGAATTGTCTGGAGGTCCACAAGCCCACTGTGAGAACTACTGCTTTAGAACAAGCCGGGTCAGTCCATGTTGCTGTCCATGGTGCTGAATTCAATATCAAAAACAAATCATGATTTGATCATTATTACAAATTACGATTTCTGGATTTCCTTCTCAGCTCATATTCTTAAATGTGTTTCCCATCTTTTTCACACTGTCTCTCTTGCTCTCGCTCATCTTAGCTTCTTTTTCTCTCTCACCCCCCTCTATTTTTCCTCTTTTTTTCGCACCCCATCTCTCTTTTTCTTTCTCTCTATTCTTACTTCTCCCTAATCTCTCTTTCTTTCTCTCACGCTGCCTCTCTTTCTCTTGCCCTTAGTTAACGACCCGAATGCTTTTTATCAGTTTGGTTTTAGACTTAGAGCGGAAAGCTGCCTGAAGGATTTTATAATGAAGTATTACAGTCACTCTAGGGGTGTTTGTGGTGAGCTCATGCACTTTAATGATGCATATCAAGGAGAATTTAGTCAAATCCTGAAGATAAGGAATGAGACTGCTTTAGTTGTCTGCTTTAAGCAGCAAAACCTGACATGGACGGATTCAAAATAAGGGATTTAATACAAAAACTGCACAGGCTCATTCTGAATAATTAACATCAGATGAATAGAGCATAATTTGCTTTGCAGACACATGCAGCAGGGCATGATAAGTGACAGGAGTTGGACAAAGGAAGAAGCAGGCATTCAAATCCAGCATCAGGTGTATGTTATGTATGGTGTTATATAATACGTGTTGCTAAAAAAAGGGCTAAACTCTAAAAGGGGGCTGTAACAACAGTGCAATGACAAGTGCTCACTGGGCAGTGGTGGCCCGGTGGTTAGGACCTTGCCCTGGTAAACAGAAGGTTGCAGGTTCAAGTCCTGACCTGGGTACAGTAACACTACACTGCTCCCCAGGCACTTTTCGTAGCTGCCTACTGCTCCACGTGTGCATGTGTGATGGGTTAAATGCAGAGGTTACATTTGGTTGTGGTGCACGTTGTGTGAGTGAGTGTGTTCACAATGACAAATAGTCACTTTCACATGTTACAACTCCTTTACAGTAGTGCAGCTAGCGTACATAAACATGTTTGAGTAGTTTGGGTAATTATAAAAGCTGCACTACTGTAACCAATCTGTAACATCACCAGTGGTTACACGGTTGCTACGTGCATTTTATTATGTTATCTGCATTCATTTGTTATCTAAAACATATAGTTATACTACAGGAACGTTATTGCTATTATTGTTATTCAAAGTGTGTGTCCCTTACACACTGTGAACGTGAATTTGTCTTCTGCATTTTCTAACCAATCCATGACAACGCTGTACATACACCAGGCACAGGAGCAGTGGGCTGCACACCTACAGCGCCTGGGGGAAGCTAAGGGGTTAGGTGCTTTGCCCAAGGGCACGTCAGCCATGGATGTGGGAGGGGGAAAGTGCTACTTACTCACTTACAGTTGGTCCCAGGGATTGAACAGACAACCCTCTGGTTACATTAGGCCAGAGCTGCACTATATAATTATACAAAATGCCAACAATGTCCTTTATGAAAACATATACAGTTGAACCACATGAATGTCTACAGGACTACTGTCAGTAAGTTTAGACAATTATACTGCAGAATCCTACAAAAGCATCATGGACTAATATTAAACAATGTTTCAAGAGTATTATATGTGTCATGGCATTTTGTCCCATACTGCAGTTGTTAAAGTATGAATGGGTTAATATGAGTGGTGATTGCTCATATGTAGTTAAATGAGCCTTCATTAATTGGCTGATGAGTGCTGATATGACTCGCTCTCATAACCACGTCTGTTTCTCTAAAAATAAAAAAATAAAAAGCGGAGGGAAGAGAAAGATGCATGCTGTAATATTTATGAAGCTGGCTGCGTTTGACCCAGCAGATCCAGCGTGTGATGAACGCAGCCGAACTGTGCGCATTCCCCAGACTCGCATGCTCGATCCATGCAGATTAGCATTAATGTTATTTACTCTCTCCCCCAATCCGCAGGCATGGTCATATTTTAACATGTTTTACTGGTGCAGATTTATGCTCTAAAGACACTTGCAAAACAGGCCATTAAGCTCCTCAGTCCAAACGTTTTATTAATTCAAAAACAATTCACAGCCACGGCGCCGCGTGCTCGCTGCATTGAAATCACTTTCAACACTGGCCGTCCAACAAAAAAAAACAAACAAACATGAAAGCTTGTTTGTTCAAAGCACTTGGGACGTCCTGCTGCTGTGCATTTTTTTATTTACTTTACAAAAGTTTGAAAAATTCGCCTGCCTGCTTTTCTCCTTTTCTTTTTCTTTCTTTTTTTAATTGTTGATTTTTTTGTAATAATTTTTTATTTTCCACTATGCACTTGGTGATTTAAAAGCTTTTTTTCCTGAATATTTCTATTTATCCATTGCAGGAGATCTTACATCTATTTGAGGTGCAGAACAAACGGGTTCTACATAAAATGTGACCAAAAAATGGTTCAAAGAAATCGTAACTATAGCAGAATCCTACTGCATGAAAGGTTCTTTAAAAGAACCACAAACTGCAGGTTCTTTCTCATTAAGAATAACTACTTCTCTATGCTAGGAAATATTTAATGATTTATTTTAAAAATCAGAACACTTGGCAAAATTGTCCAGCCAATTGATCTACACAAAGAAAAAAAATCCTTCTTCTCCACAACTGTCAATAAATTATATTCTCTGAGCAAACAATCGTGTCTCTGTGGCTTACCCCAGGCTCTGTGAAGAGGGGAGAAAAAAAATAATTGATACAGACTACTTGTAGTCAAAGAACTTGGACAAGGTGGTTCTACTTGTCTGTCAATGTTGAATGCCCACAGCACATAAAAAGCAACCACAGCCTACACACAGTAGTGATTTCTGATAAGATACATTCGATCTTTAAAGAAATATAGCTAAGAAATATAATCTAAAGCTAGAACACTCTTTTTCAAATGGCATGTTTCATTGATTGTCTAAGTGAAAATAAGTATGTAACCTCTACAGAGATAATGAAACATGGCACTGTCTGCACATCTTAATGCTCATATCCTATTAATTTGCTGAGCCTCCCATATTCTGGAAGAGATATAACATGCCATAATGTTTGCACAGGCCAAACAAGCAAATACAAGCAAGATGAAGGGAAAGTGATTATTTGTTATTGTGAACTCACCCCTTCACACAAAGTGCACCACAATACAATGTTACCTCTGCATTTAACCCATAAACATGCAGCAGGCAACTACCAACAGCACCCGGGGAGCAGTGTACCAGGACGGTTCCTTGCTCAAGGGTCTCTCAGTGGTACCTGGGCTGGGACTTGAGACCTCAGACCACAAGGGCAAGTCCCTCACCACTACACCAGCACAAAGTAATTGTGCATTAAAACATGCAAATCCAGGGACATTTAAGAAGGGGTGCACAAACTTTTGCATAAGACTGCAAGGTGCCCATAAAATTGCCATTATCTATGACTGCACACACTGCAAAGAAAGATAGAAAGATAGAAAGAAAGAAAGAAAGAAAGAAAGAAAGAAAGAAAGAAAAAAATACATCTAAACTAAATCAAAGACAAGAGTAAACAACCATGTGGCTGTTCAAAACTGAAGAGGGAGCAGAAGGATTTGTGGAGTGATGCTATCCCCTCTATATCTCCTGGACAGGTAATTACTTGTTGTTACACTTTTTGATCTTGCTGATTCCGTGCTGTTGCACTAACTAAGGAAATGAACAAATTGAGCTCTAACGGATACAAAGCACGGGTAGGAGGATTGGGGTGGGCCACTGTTACTGTTCTTGAGAAAGGCCTGTACACAAGACCAAAAGGAAATAACGAATTATAAGATATGCTATGTATTTCTAAGAGAAAGCTGTCTCTCCTGTTGTTTATGGCAAACGATAGAACTTTCAGAGCAGATCTGAGGTCAGAACATGTGGCTGTGTAATGTGTAATTGGCACTAATCACAAATTTGTGGAGAAAGTGGGTTCAAGCAGTTTGTCCCATGTCCTTAGAAACGCCTGACCTCTTATGGTTTATTGCTTTAGTACATAGCCATTGCATTGACAGTGGTGACTCATAAAATGCCCTTGCACTTCAAATCAGAGATGTTTTTAGAAAACAACAGTGTTTACCTCCATGCTAGGATTAATTATGCTAAAATGTTGCATTTCCATGCTGGTGTAATATGTAATTCCTTGTTTTCCATGTTGTAGGTCAGTCTTAGTTTTTTTGGGGTTTTTTATTAATTATTTTCCCAGGTTTTCCTCTTTCTGCTCTAATCTGAAGGAACACTTTCATGTGTAAAATCTTCACTGGAATTAGATGCCGGCTGGTTAATGTATCGCATCGAAGGCTTTGATATCCTCAATTATGTAAACATGTTTTAATAAGTAAACAGGCCGGTGCTACAATGCTGAATCTGATTATAAGACGTGTGTCAGCACTTTTCTTTTATTTCAAAGCCTTCCAGGATCAAAGGGTCCGGGCTCTGCCGCGATGGATTTGGCATTAAAACTCTTCGGCCATCATTTAACACAACACAAACCACCCCACCACTTTTTTTACACACCTTTCAGGGCCAGTTTGTCCAGCCAGATTACAGCTGCTGGCCCTGGGGTGGTTTCTGCTGAACTATCGCTTTAATGAATCAACGCCTGTCACAGTCAGCAATGAGCTGCTGAGTCACCTTTCGCTAGCATGACTGTGACTGCCCTTGAAGTGGTAAAGTGGTAGTTCAGCTAAAAAGCAAATTTCTACAATTTCTCCCCCCTTTCTCCAAAATGAAGTCCATCAGCTGAGACACGTTTAGTGTCTGAAGCTTTGCTGCTTTGATTTTGTATTGGAGCTACGAGGCTCAAGTGGCTAAGAAGTCACTGAAGATCACATTAGCATTGTGCCAGCTGTATGACTCAAGGCAGGTATACGCTTTACCATTTCTGCTGCAATTACTCTTTGCAAATAGTGTAAGAATCAGTGTTGCCAAATGTCCTCCTACAGAAAGTAGCTGAAGTTTACCCAGAAAGTCGCTAGATGACGACACTGCATATAAAAGACATCATCGCGCCACATTAACATTCTGCCAAGAAAATCACATGGCGGTCTTCGCTTTCTCCTCAATACCCAATATGAACGTGGCTTGTTGTATATGCTCAAGGCTAATCTGCAGGGAATATTGACCACAAAGTTGTATAGAAAGTAGCTAAGCCTTGTCAAAATGTTGCTAGATTTGTTGCTAGGTGCTTTTTGGAAAAAAAGTCGTTAAGGGGGTCCGAAAAGTCATTAGAAAAAGTTGGCAACACTGGTAAGAAATTTTAGTCACAAGTTAAAATTGTTGGTGTAAAGGCACTTCATGTGAACAGAACAGTCTGCACTGAAAACAGAAAGCTGCTTTTTGCTAAATGTTCAAACCAGGTACCGTTATCCATTCAGGCGCAATTCCGAGCTCTTGATGTGCCAGAGTACTGACGTGGACACGTCTTCTCACTCATCCAGTCTTGGTCACTAAATTTCTATTATGTGATTTTGTCATGCTGGCTTGATAACCCAAGTCTACAAAATGAGATGCAGTTACCTGCCCAGTGACATTTATTTTACATTTATATGAATAATATTACAT
The DNA here is from genome assembly GCA_037974385.1 of Arnoldichthys spilopterus. Lineage (NCBI taxonomy): Eukaryota > Metazoa > Chordata > Actinopteri > Characiformes > Lepidarchidae > Arnoldichthys > Arnoldichthys spilopterus. The sequence continues at coordinate 9,547,342 of JBBPDA010000105.1, forward strand.
TTTATTATTAATGTGCTTAATTCAGTTACACTACAGAAGGTGCTAACTAATGCCTTTGATCCAGGGGCAATTAGCCCCTAACATAAGCATTGCAATGACTCTGGCTGCTCAGTGGTTGCTGTTCTGTTAAATATAAACAGATGTCTCTGTTCTGCTAAATACTTGTGTATGTCCATGACAACCTACCAGCAACTCCATTTTAAGGGCAGCAGCAATGGGAACAGAAGCTGAACAGATTTAAAAGAAATATGCTGGGGTATTATGGGAAATGTAGTGTTTATGCCAGTGCAGGGCAGTGAACTGAATGTTACAGGTTCAAGTCCCGGCCTGGGCACCACTGAGGTACCCTTGAGCAAGGTACTGTCCCACTACACTGCCCTCCGTGCTGTTGGTAACCGCCTGCTGCTCTACGTGTGCACTTGTGATAGGTTAAATGCAGCAGTCACATTTTTTTGTGGTGCATGAGTGTGTTCACAATGACAAATAGTCACTTTCACTTTACATTTGTGTTGAGTAATTTGTCCCATCAGGTTTTAAAGAGGAAACTTATAGTGGATGTACTGGCGTTTCCCCCAATTGTGGCAGTAAGCAGCCAGATGCACACAAAGCCAAGTCTGGTTTCAGACTGTTAAGTATAAAAAATGACAAAAGTTCATCACAAAGCTAAAAATAGTTCTAGCAACCATACTGAAGCATGAATTTTGGCACCTTAGCTTAAGCTTATAATGCTTAGAAATATTATATACATCATGTCTTAACTGGAATTTGGGGTAAAAGGGAAAAATGTGCGTTTGATTCTTTGTTGAACTAACACTTTAACACGGACACAGTGGTGAATCAACAGCATCATCTGACTGATGGGGAAAGAGTCTCTGAGCTTGTCTGCCTTTCGTTTGCTCAAGCTGCCTCTCGTTCTGCTCCACTGAAATGCTATTGATCACTTCCTCATGCCAACAAACTTCACTCAATAGTTCCACATGTTTTTTTTTTTTTCAGACGTGGCTTTAAAGATGCATGTGTTTCAAACTTTTCGGTTCTGTGGACCAAAGCTCAGCTTTGAGGCAGTATTACCTTTTGCTGTGTCAAAGTGTACAATTAAAGCTGACTGACAGACTAAGCACAACACAGCGAGTGTATGACCTTGTCTGGTACGATTCTTAACCACAGTGTGCAAGCCACAGGCCGCTGCTCTGTGTGTAAAGCAGAGTGTGTAATTCCACACCAGAGCTCACCCTGACTGTGATGAAGGGGAGGTGAGACTGGGAGAGACTCAGTGCTGTTAGAGCTGGAGCGCTGAGTCCGAAATCTGTGCAGTACTGTAGCATGACCCCAATAACACCACTACTGTCCCAATAAAACCACTATTGCCTGGGTCTAATCTGTGGACCTAACTCTGTCTTTCTGCAAGTCAAATTACACGATGGCCTTGTGAAGTATTTGGACAGTGCTTCAAAAAAATGTTTGAAGTTAGGTTGAAATCCTGTCTTTTAACCTTTCAGCAGAGAAGTTTTAAGCAGTTTTTATTCATGCTTCAGCGTTCTACATTGCTAGAACATGTCCATTAGACTGCAGGTGCCCAAAGCCACTGTTGCAGAAAAGCAGATTCAAAACACTAGTTTTAAGCCAGTGACATTATAAATAGTGATCATCTAACCCTTATGACACAAGTGCTATTTTATTTAGATCACAAATGTACCATAAAACCTCTTAAACAACTGAAGAAATGAATAAAGTGTTGGCACCCGGCTAAACACCAGTGGCTGATGTTGTAAAAGTGGTTTGTTTAAATTATTTGCAGAATTCTGCAGGTTTGCACCTCGTGTTCCCTTCAATTTTACACCATCTGACACCACTGCAAGTGAAGCAGCCACGTTAACCAGACGTTAAGGCTCCCACATCTGTTTTTAACAGTACCAGTAGAGGAGTCTGGTTAGACTTCTTCTCCAGACTTCATCCACAACACAGTCAAGCCATGTTTGTGTCTCTTCTACAACAAATGTGGTTAAACTTTTTGTGAAGTAACTTAATTAACTTTGTCTCTGTTTAAATGACTACAGTGTCTAAATACTTTTGGAGCCCATGGTATATGCAAAAACCACCGCCCTACTCACCAGTTTCTTATGAAAGTGACTATTTGTCATTGTGAACGCACTCGATCACACACACGCAAGTGCACCACAGTTAAAATGCTACCTCTGCATTTAACCCATCACATGCATATGTGGAGCAGTGGGCAGCTAGTGGTAACGAGGTTGGGACTTGAACCTGTGACCTTCAGGTCCTAACGGCAATATCCTGACCACTACGCCACTACTGCCCACTTATGCAGTCAAGATTTCGACATTTGGGGAATTTGTAAGGGTCAGCACAACCGAACTGAAAAATTGAGCCTCACCTTGGGCAAACCACCTTTGTGATCATGGTATCATCCCTGCCAGGTAAATACCAAAAGAAGGGTGTTTGCCTTTTTTGCTGCAGTAACAACTACTGTTCTGAGAAGGCTTTACAGTAGATTCTGGGACATTGCGATAAGGATTTAACTACATTAAGTCAAAGGAGCATTAGTTACTTCAGGTGCTGATGTGATTATTGGTTCTGGGTCTCAAACACCAGAAACACCCAATAAACTGGTCTGTGCTGGCCTAGTGGTTAGGACATTGTCCTTTGGACCTAAGGGTTGCAGGTTCAAGTCCCGGCCCAGGCACTACTGAGGTACCCTTGAGCAAGGCACCATCCCACTACACTGCTCCATGTCTTTGAAGTCGCTTTGGATAAAAGTGTCAGCCAAATGAATAAAGTACGTAAACACTACTCCAACTCAACCTAAAGACAGTGGATGGAGCTTTATTACTTCAGAGAACACAGTGTTCACTGCTGGGGGGGCTTTTAGCCAAAGTTTGGCATTTAACATAGTGATCTTAGGCTCCTGTGTTAGGCATGTGATGGCAGGCTTTATGTGTATAAATGTATAGACCCTTTCCACTGGCATTGCTTTTCTATGGAAAGTAAACAAGATGTGTTTATGTGTATAAGATAACAAGCCTTTATTGTCCCACATGGGGAAATCTGCATTGTTACAGCAGCAGCAAGGGGACAGTGCAAAAAAAGAAAATGTATAAATAATGAGAACGTTACAAAATGATAAATGCATATATTTACAACTGCATACAGCAAGTGTATTGCACATTACTGCATTCACTGTGCACTGTACGTAAAAACATTGACTATGTAATGCCCATCACACATTATCTATATAATGTCTATGGAGCTCCGCCTACTTATTGCAGTGTTTATTGAACATCCTGACAGCAGCTGGAAGGAAAGACATGCGATATTTTTCCCTCACACAACGTGGGTGTAGCAGCCATCTACTGAAGGAGCTGCTCAGTGCTGTCAGGGTGCTCTGCATGGGGTGGGAGATGTTCTTAAGCAGGGAAGAGAATTTAGCCACCATTCTCTGGTCACCTACTACCTCTACTGGATCAACAAGGCATCCCAAAAACGAGCTGGCTTTCCTGATCAGCCTGTTGAGTCTCTTCCTTTTTGCAGCAGAAATGCTGCTGCCCTAGCAGACTGTTAGACACCATAGAAAATAGCTGATGCTACCACAGTCATAAAGAGTATTAAGGAGAGCCCCTTGTACCCCAAAAGACCAGAGTCTCCACAGATACAGCCTGCTATGTTCTTTTTTATAGAGGGAATCAGTGTTATGAGTACAGTCCAGTTTATTGTTTAGTTGAACACCCAGGTGCTTGTTAGAATCCACAATCTCCACATCCATTCCCTGGATGCTCACTCGTGATGGTGGGGAGTGATTGTTCCTACACAGATCCACTATCAGCTAATGCATATGTGTGTGTGTGTGTGTGTGTGTGTGTGTGTGTGTGTGTGTGTGTGTGTGTGTGTGTGTGTGTTTGTGTGTGTGTG
>JBBPDA010000105.1:9557595-9589882 GCA_037974385.1 Arnoldichthys spilopterus
GTGTGTGTGTGTGTGTGTGTGTGTGTGTGTGTGTGTGTGTGTGTGTGTGTGTTTGTGTGTGTGTGTGTGTGTGCATGCAATTGTGCCAGCACCTTAAGATAGCTGAATTCATCAAATGTGCTTCAATGCAGCTGCAGTTATAACTGTTCATCAATTTTTCGACTGATGCCTTTGTACAATGATCTAGTGGCAAAGAACTTTACTTATCAACTTTTTTTACTAGATAATCCATTTTTTTCAGCTTGATGACGGCTCTACTATGCTAAACCTTTTTAACATTTTAAAGTTTACAGGCACAATAAGCAACAGAATGAAAGTTAAAATGTTTTAACAGTTAATTTTTATATATATATATATATATATAGTATTGCTATTCTGATTTAATACTGAACATTTAACTTAAATGCATAGGGCCCAATATTAAAGCTACATTTTGTGCTGCCCAGCTCATAAACATACATTTTCATTACATTTCACACCTACGATTGGGGACACTCTACAACAGTGATAACTATGAAACCATCTTTCTTGGTAAATAACTTGCAAAAACTGATTTACAATGAAATAAAATGTAGGGGTCTTGTTTTTTACAACCTTTACAATGAAAAGTTAAAATGGGTGAAGTTTGTCATTATTCTCAAAATAGCACTTTTAGTAGAGTATACTGGTGCATACATTTACACATTATGTTTTCTTCCAAGTATGAATGAAGTGAAAGTGACTATTTGTCATTGTAAACACACTCAAGCACAACAACAAAATGTGACCTCTGCATTTAACCCATCAGACGTGCACACGTGGAGCAGTGGGCAGCTATCAACAGCGCCCAGGGAGCAGTGTAGTGGCACGGTACCTTGCTCAAAGGACCCTCAGTAGTTCCAACCTCTAGGCCTCAAGGGCAATGTCCTAACCACTAGGCCACCACTGCCCACTACTATTTGTTAGTCATTTAAACATGATCATTAGTATTTTAAAATATGAAAACCTACTGTAAACGCACCCACACTTTAGATGGGCAGTTACATCAGCAAAATGAAAAGTTCTTCCAAATCAATAAACTAAAGTGAAAAATTTTCATAAATTTGGAGTTAAAGTATGGTGTCATTACACATGGAAAACACTTGCTAATTATAATGATAATAGTGATTGATTCTATTTTTAAGGGGCATTTCTCAAACCCAGTGTGAATTTGTGAATATTTATAAGCACTTCCTAACTTTCATACTCACACACACACGCACAAAATATTGTCATTTTCCCCCAACCCTTAAGTTAGAAATAATACATGAGTGCGCTTTTGATTTATTGATGAAACTAGCATACTGTGGTGCTTTTTGCCGTGGGCATGACTTCAGGCTAAAGCAGTTATAACAAAGATAGAGGCAAAAAATACTGTTGATTTTCAAGTTATCCATATCAAATGAGATCCATTCTTTTGATTTTATACCTAGGAAAATGTAAAATAATTGACTTTACAGCACTGAGAGTCTTTTAAGAAGGCAGGCAGTATGTGCTAATAAATCCCCTTTTAAAGTTGAAGAGCAGGTCACACACCAGCTCTAACTCAATATGTCAAACACCCAGACTGTAATATATTGGATTCTACATTACAAATGATTGTATGGGGTATTGTGTGCTGATGGACACTGTGTATTTTGGAAAATTCCTGTTCAACCCTTTAAACTGAGGACATATCATGTACATAAGGTTTACTTAGTAATTAGGAGAAATTATTCAGTAACTTCTAATTTTACTCCCATAGCTAGACAGACAGATAAACAGGTGGGGCTAAATTGCTCTAAACAGAGATTATGTGAATGTGTGACATGACAAAAACCATTTATGAAAAAAATGTATTTGTTTGCTATATATGGTCTATATGAACTAGACATGTGTGAAATTAGTGTTTACTTACTACATTTAACTCTCTCATCTTAAAAATGTGCTTTATTAATTTAGTAACAGTCAATAATATATAGATTTAGTTAATATAGAGATTCATTTCCATTTTATTTCTATAGCACTTAGCTATATAGCACCATAACTGATATTGTGTCAAAGGCACTTCACAAAGTCTGGGTCCGAGCCACTAATGAGCGAGCCAAAGGTGATGGAGGGAAGGGTAAAAGAGAAAGTGACTATTTGTCATTGTGAACACATTCAGGCACTACAATGAAACGTGACCTCTGTATTTAACCCATCACACATGGAGAGCAGGCAGCTATCAGCAGATCTGGGGAGCAGTGTAGCAGGCAGTACCTTGCTCAAGAGTACCTGAGGGGTGCCCAGTCCTGGGACTTGAACCTGTGACCTTCAGTTCACAAGGGCAATGTCCTAACCACTAGACCACCACTGCCCACACTCCCTAAGCTGGAGGAAGAAACCTTGGAAGGACAAAAGACTCGGAAGAGGAATCCATCCTCCTCTGGTCAACGGTTGGCAATAAAATGAACTCTCAGTTTATGAAGATGGCATCAGTTAAGGTCAATATAATAAAATATAATTAAATACAGAGAAGCAGTGCAGAGAAAGAAGATGCACAGTTTAGACAACCAACCACACACACACACACACACACACACACCCTATGGGCAATTTAGAGCATCCAGTCACACTGTTGCAGCCGTTGGACAGTGGTAGGAAACCGGAGGACTCGAAGGAAACACACGCAAACACATGGAGAGATCGCTCACACAACTCCACACAGAAAGGCACCTGTGGCAACTTTATACCAGAGCTAAATTACACCATAAGGTAATGAAAGCGTCTACAGTAGGCAAGTCACTCAAGTAGAATAAGCTCATAAGCTCTTTGGACTTTAATGCACATGTTTAATATAATATAATGTGTGTGTGTGTGTGTGTGTGTATGTGTGTGTGTGTGTTATAATTTATAATAAATTAATCCTTTCACTAATTGTTGGATTATTGCTAGTGAAATCAATACTTTTTGTATTTTTTAAATAAATTCTATCAATTCCAGACAGTGCATTTTAACCACTCAGAGCAGTCAGCACACACACACACTGAGAGCTGTGAGTAATCAGCACACACCTCCAGAGCATTGGGCAGCCACAGCTGTGGGTGTTCCTGTTAGTTCAGGGATTCAGCAACCCTTCAGTCACTAACCCGCTTCTCTAAGCATTAGGTGATGGCTGCTTCAATAGCAGCACATCTCAAACTTACAGAAGCATTTTCAGCTTTATTCTTTTTACAGGTTTGTTCTAAAGAGGCACTGCATTGTACACAACAGTTAGATTCACTCACACAATCTGATTGGTTGACAAATGTTCCACCTGTGTTTTTACACCTTGCCAGTATCTTTCCACTGACAACCACCAACAATACGTTTGCACATTTGAGTGTGTGCAAAATTATTTGGTTATGAATGTCGTGTAGACTTTCTGACCCAAATGTGTCAGAAATGAGAATGAATTATGAATTTATTTTGTGATGAATAAGCGCATTCACATCTAGCATGATGTGAACCTGGAGCTCTGGCGGTATCACAGCCTGGTACGGAAGCTGCAATGCTCTAGACCGCAAAGCCCAACAGAGGGTGGTCAGATCAGCACAGCGCATCACCAGGATTTAACTTTTAGCCATGCAGGACATCTACAGTCAGCGCTGCAGAAAGAAGACCCAGAGGATCCTCTCTGATCCCACTCATTCCAGCCACAGCCTCTTCACACTTCTGCTGCCTGGAATAAATCTGCACCAGCAGAATCTGCACCAACAGATTCAGGAACAGTTTCTACCCACAAGCCATCAGGCTACTGAACTACTGAGCATGGGTCACTAAGTATTAAAAGTTTTTTTTGTATATAAGCGTTCCTTTATCTTCTTTTGTATTGTTTAATTCTCCTTGTATTATATTCATTTAAAAATATATATTTTTTTATTCTTTTATTATAATTTTATTAATATTATTTATGCTGCTGTGCAATTTTTGAGGAGCCTTCGAGTCCACAAATGTCCTTTCTGGTAATAATGTTCCATTGTTGCCTGTATATGACAATAAACTTGAACTTGTGAGATACATTTACTTTATATAATGAGTCCTAGAGTAACCAGAGACACAATACGGAGATGCATGGACACTGTGCTAAGAACTACTTTTATCTCCTTGAACTGTTTTTATCATTTATTAGTTTTATTTCCTGATGATTATCCATCTACCTGACAGACAAATGGTAAAAATATAACAACATATATATAAAAATATAATAAAAATAGTAAAATGGAAAAAAATGACCATCGGACCTTTCTCAAGAACAAACCAAAGACAAACATGTAGGAAGATATTGGTGAATAAGGCCCATTCTTCTCAAGAACAATTTTCCTGCTGTTGCTATAGAGAAACACAGAGAGAGCATTAATGTTTGGAGCTGAATGGCTAAATTAGCCGATGCAGGACAATTAATCTCCATCCCAGTGTGTCCTTGTTTGTTGGCAAAGACGAAGCCCCCTTTCCCCTAACCACACGCATATGCGCGCACACACATATACACACACACTGCCCTTTCCACTTGTCCCTGATCCACTCGTCCATCCTCCCTTCTTCTCTCGTCCTTTCATTAATTCCTAAGACGCTGCTGTTTGACCCCTGAGCCAGGTCATTAGCACAGAGTCATTAACCAAATTAAACCAATCCCCAAAATGTAACCAGAGGGGACAGTGTGTGTGTGTGTGTGTGTGCGAAGAGAGTATGAGTGTGTGTATACATATGTTTGTATGTGTGCATTTGTGCTACTGTGCATCTGTATGCATAGATGTGTTTGCTATGCATGCTATGTTTTCTAAGCAAACATGTATGTGTTTATATGCATTTATGTGTAAATGTACTTGTGCAAATATGTGTAAATGCACATGTTCTCACCAACCAGACATAAACATTAAAACCACCTGCCTAATATTGAGTAGGTCGCCCTTGCCATGCCAAAAACACCCGTGAACTGTTAAGGCTTGGACTTCTCAAGACCTCTGAAGGTCTGCTGTGGTTTCTGGCACCAAAACATTAGCAGCAGATCCTTTAAGTCATGTAAGCTGTGAGGTGGGGCCTCCATTGATTGAACTAGTTGATCCAGCACATCCCACAGATGCTCAATCGGATTGAGATCTGGGAAATTTGAAGGCCAAGTCAACACCTTGAACTCTTTGCCATGTTCCTCAATCCGCTCCTGAACAATGTCCGCAGTGTGGCAGGAAATGTTATCCTACTGAATGAGACCACTGCCCATTAGGAACTAAGTCTGCCACAGTGTTCAGGTAAATGGTACATGTGATAGTAATATACACATGAATGCAAGGAAAGCCTTACACACACACACACACACACAAACACAAACACATTCAAACAATGTAAAAATCTGATTCATTACACAAGGTCACCTTTTTCTATTGCTCCACGGTTCAGCTCTCTGCCCACCTGCCCAGTGCTGTTGTTTTTGAGCATAGGACAGGGGTCAGAATGCACACACTGATCACTCGGCAGCTATGCACAGTGTATTCTGAGACCTTTCTATTATAGTTAGCATTAACTTAATCAGCGGTTTGTGCTACAGTAGCTCTTCTGTGGGATCAGACCAGATGGTCTATGCATCAGTGAGCCTTAGGCAGTCACTACACTGTCACTAGCTCATTAGTTGTGCTTCCTTGGACCACTTGAGGTAGTAGGTGCTGCATTATCAGGAATACCCCCACAAGACCTACCGAGATGCTTTGACTCTAGCCACAATTTGGCCCTTGTCAGATCCTTATGCTTGGAGATTTGACTTATATCTCCAGCACATCAACTTAAATAACTAATATTCTCTCCCATGTGTTCAGCAGGAAAGTGCGCCGGTTGCAGGCATCAACTCTTCAACTTAAAGTGCATGGCAATGCTCAGATATGGCTCATTGTTCTGCTTGACCACAGATTGGTTGTTGTGGAGTAATACTGCACATTTCTAAGCTCCTGCTCGATGTTTTTCCTACATTGTGCGTGCAGTTCTGGGAGGGCTGCCTGACTCAAGTACGTGCGGGAGGGAACTGCATATCTTTTATCCAGTGTTTGGATGAATTTCTGAAAGTTCTCTTTGGTCAGTGTTAATAGACACCATGTCTTTATCGAGGCAGTGCATTATGGTCGTTCTCTATCTCTCTGTGCCTTCGTGAACCCTTTTCATATGGAACAACAGTCTCAAAACTGTAGTTTGTGTACTATGCTGGGCAAGGGCTTCACTACTAGACTTTTTGCTCATGCACTTCTCTTACAACTGCATATGGTGCTTTTTCAAGTGCTGATACGTTTGTTGCCTCGTGACGTGGCGACTGTTCCATGACATGCCATGCACAGTTCATTCTTTTGTTATACATCTTTCATCTCAAATCCGAAATACTCTTACATCAACAAAGTGCCACTTTTCTTCAGGACTAAACCTTTTCTTGCACCTGAACAGAGGCCATTTCTCCTCACCATGAATGTAATGTTTGGGCGAACATGCAGGCTCCCTTGGGTCACTTCTGATTTGTGAGCATGACTGATCCATGATGAGAATGGCACATATGATTAGTTAGCATGGTTGTCACATGTCGATGGTCACATGCACTGCATAGGGCATATTCTCTATCACAGCCTTTGCTATTTGCTAATCACATCATTTCGTATTGCGATTTCGTATCTAAAATTCGATGAATTGTTCAGGCTTAACATATATGTGCACCTCTGTGTGTGTATACATTTTTAATGTGCATGTGTATACTTTTGCAGGCTTGCACATGCAAGTTCTGAATGTGTGTGTGTGTGGGGTATATGTTTATGGATGGCTATTTATTTTACAAAATATAAATATGTACACACACGTGTGTATAGTGGCGCTAAGAGAAATGATGTTATCGTCTCATGAGCTGCAGATTGCTTTTCCCGCTGCACTAATTATGATGTAACTGGAACAACAGTTTGAGGTGTGTGTGTGTGTGTGTGTGTGTGTGTGAGTGTGTATGTGTGTGTGTGTGTGTGTGTGTGGTGATTAACCCCAGGCTGCTGAGAAATGAGTCTAATGAGGAGAGCGGGACATTGGATCTGTTCAATCAATTTCTCTCTCTCTCTCTTTCTCTCTCTCTTCACCCTTTCCTTGTCATCCTCCTTCTTTATCTCTTTCCTCCTCTCTCCGATATCTCTTCATGCATCTCCCTTTTCTTTTCCAACTCTTTCTTTTTTCCCCCTCTTCCTCTCATTTCTTTCTCTGTGTCATTTCTCTCTCATACCTCTCTCTGCCTCCTCCTCTTTCTGTTTTTCTTTTCCCTTGTCCCTTCTCTCCTACTCCCCCTTTTATTCTTTCCTACCCTCCTTCATTCCCTTCCTCCCTATCCTTCCTCCCCCGTTCCCTTCCTCTCCCCCCTTCCCCTCTCCCCTCCACAGTATTTAAATGCGTCTCTGACCTTGTAATGGCTGACAGTGATGGGCTCTTGAACCCATTTAGTCTTCTACAGTCTCCTCATTTGTTTCAGCTCTGCTGCGGTAATTTTAGCAGGATGAGGGAGTGGCACGGGCGAGCGTTTGGACACACGGCATGGGAAACGCAAAACTTTTAACCCCCCCCAGCCCCTCAAAAGAGGCTGGGGAATGGAGAAGGAGGTGTTCAACCATTTCCATCCAAAATTAGTCTCGCTAACGTTCCAGTGAGCAACGATGCCTTGGAAAAAAATAATAAAAAAATCGGCCGATTAAGCCAGACAGTGTGCTTTAATTAAAGTTCTTTTTTAAAACACGGCCAGGCTTAATAGACTGGATATTATTACACACACACTATTAAAATCTCAAACTGCACATAAGGGACAAGGACAAACACACTGTTGTACAGCTGACAACCACCCTATTGACTTATAAACAACCAACAATTCATGCTTTAGTCAAACAGGGGGCAATTACACAACCCTACAGGAATGTCCAGCATGACCTCCTTTTACACTAAAGAACACGTCCACCAATTTTTACACAATGTCTACATAATAAAATGGTTAAGATTTATGCAAAGTCAGTGAAAATAGTTTGTTCTCACATTCTCTGAAACAGAGAAACCAGCATCTTTCACAATGCTGAATGATAGGAACCAGGAAATGGTTATAAATACACTACCTGATTGCTGATTGTTTTACAATAGTTTTAGTATATGGGCTAAAACAAGTTTTTAATAAACATCAATGCTGGAGAGGTACATGCAGTTTTATTATTATGACAATTATCCATCCATACATTTTCTAAACTGCTTCCTCCAATTTGGGTTGCAGTGAAGCTGAAGCCAATCCCAGCTGACTATGGGTCCAAGGCGGGGTTCACCCAGGACAGGACGCCAACCCATGTTAAGAAATCAGAGTGAGTACATTTCCCTATAATGCACATTTTCCCAAAACACTTTGAACGACTTTTATACTTCAGTGGCTGAACTGGATACTCTGCAATTCCCCTTTAAGACATACACAGTGACCTCAGAGTTCCTGAAGGCTTTGAACTGATTCCTAAAAAGCTGCATTTGGAAAATGGCATAAATGCTTGTTTCAGAGAGCACATCGATGAAAGATATGATGACTTCTCAAGGATCTAGAATTTCAAATAAGAGCTGCATCCTTGATTCAGGCTGAAGAAGCTCTGTTCTGCATTTACATTACATAGTGTGCACACAGGGAATACTGAAGAAGAAACATCATTCAGCATTCAGAATTTGTGGCCTGTGTATCAAACAGCAGTGAACTTAGACCTGTACATCTCTCATGGGACAGTCAAACTGATTTTCCATTTTTTTTAAAATTCTGTGTTTATTGCACATTTCTAGTGCATTTTTAATATTATAGAACGTTAAAAACATTATATTTAATCTAATAAAAGAGCAACCGAGAGAAGCCTGAAACATGATGATGACTACAAGTAATACTGGGCTTTCAGATTTGGAAATAGTTAAACCAACGCTTTGAAAAACATAAAATTGCATGTATTGTATAAATGTATGTTCTGTAGCATTAATTATATATATATATATATAATCTCAGAATCATAAATCAAAGTCCTGACCTTAATCCAATTTAAAAGTTGAGGAAGGGCTGCCAACATCCGAGAGTTTAATCTTTTCTGTATGGGGGAATGGGCTACAACTCCAGGACCGATCAACAGTTACCACCAACGTTTAGCTGGAGTTACTGCTGCACAATGGGGTCAGGCCAAATGTTGAGAGCACCATTCAATTACTTTTGCCACACTCGTGTTATTGGATCATTTATTTTCAATAAATACATGACCCATTATTATTATTTGTGTGTCATTAGTTTAACTAGGTTTAACTAAGTTTTACTTTTAGGTCTTGTTTGTCAGTAAAATAAGGGTTCATGTGAATTAATATATCACAGTATTTAGATTTTATTGCAGTTTGGAGAACATTCCAACAAATGGGGTTTGTAAATAGGAATAAAGGTTATGTTTGTAGTTCCAGTTTCCAGGAAGAGCAAGATTATGACCTCATCCTCCCCTCATAGAAAAAACATGGTAATAAATCAAACAGGAGGGCAAGTTTAATTAATATCAACCAACATGTGAAAGTCACTTCCATGGTCTCATGACACAACTACTGTATACGCAGCCAAAACAGTGTGAAGGGGGAAAGGAGTGTAATTCTGTGGGTGTGCACGCACACACACACACACACACACACGTTTGTTCCAAGAATCTCTTGAACAGCCTTAAGCAGTGTATACAAAGCCAGTGAAGCTGACGTCATTACAGTTTTAGGGGAATAAGGATGGATCTGTTTTTGAGCGCTGCTATGAGGTGCAATGCTTACTTGTGCTGCTACAGATGTACACAAATCACTGCTGTGGACACAAGTGACCTTCATATGAAAATTGCTTACAGAGGTAGAGAGAAAGAAAAAAAAAGAGAACAAGAGAGGAAAAGACAGAGACAGACAGAGAGAGAGAGAGAGGGAATAGACAGGTGGGGGGGTGTAAGATCACAATAAAGAGAGAAAATGAGAGAGAGAGAGAGAGAGAGAGAGAGAGAGAGAGAGAGAGAGAGAGAGAGAGAGAGAGAAATGCATTTAGACGATCAATCCCAAGTCTCCAGTTCCTCTGTCTCCATTCCTCAGCAAACTGGAGTGTCCAGGGCATATGGACAATATTCATTTGATTAAAAAGGCACCTTTCAAACGTCTTCCACATCTGCCCATTTGTCCAGGTCTTTTACCTCACTACCAAATCAAGCAAGCTGATCAGCCTGCACCTAAAATGTTGGTTCCCATTGTGGGTCTCAGCTTAAACATTCAGAATTATGCGCAGTCTTGTCTGGAGAAATGGGTTTACTGTGACTAACTGCTGGCAAGTGATTAGAAAGACATGGCTATAGTTAGATCACAGCAATGTCAATAAAATCTTCATATCTGTCATCTTAATAGTAATTCACTTTAATCCATATGTGACTTTTTTGCAGATTAAAGTTTTCTTTTTCAGTTTGTTAGCCATCTTAAATGCCACATGCTCAGCTGTGTGCCCCTTTGGGAAGAGGACACTCTGGTTTGCTGGAATACTAGTGGAGCCTCCACAATCAAGTATACTACCTGATTTTCATTAGAACTGCCTATGCCCTTGGTCCCCCTGTTTGCCCTGTCGGACAACACACCTAACCTAAGTTTAAATGGTGGGCGGTGGTGGCCTAGTGGTTAAGACACTGCCTTTGGGAACGGAAGGTTGCAGGTTTGAGTCCCAGCCTGGGCACCACTGAGGTACCCTTGAGCAAGGTACTGTCCCACTACACTGTTCCCAGGGCGCTGTTGATAGCTGCCCGCTGCTCCACGTGTGCACGTGTGATGGATTAAATGCAGAGGTCACATTTCGTTATGGTGCTTGAGTGTGTTCACAATGACAAATTTTCACTTCACTTCAAATGCTGGTGCTGACACTTTGTAATTGAAATCAATCATTAAAAATAAAATTAAGATCAAGCTAATCAGCTATGTAAAATCTGCAAACACTGAAACTAGCTAGCTACCCTTAAGAGTACAGTGCCAAAACCTTCAGTTAAGAAACATAATTGTATCATATTTGCAATTTTTTTCATGTTAAAATAGATAATGAAAACTACAAATACCCATCTTTCCCCTGCAAAGTAAATGCACCTTTAGTCTGTGAAAGTGAATGTAGAATACAATTAAGGTAGGATCACATGTTTGAAAATGCACATCACTGTTGTACCTTCGATAGTACATTTGCATTCTAAGAATTTTGTTGGTTTTTAGAGAGACATTTGTTGCCATCATGGCGATGTCTCTTCCTGGAATGCTCATGCTTATTTAAGCAGGAAAATGCCAGACCACATTCTGCGTGGTCTACAACAGCATGGACAACTACATGCACACACTTAACCCAAGCTTAAATGATGGTGCAGACACTTTGTCGCTAGCTAATTTTAAAAATGTATTTGAACTGCAGGAAAACAGAATCACATTCAGATATGTTTTTGGATTTACCGCAAAAGGTAAAATCTTGACAAAAACATGACATTATATCACCCTAATATACAAACTATGGACATTTTGTTTTTTGGAAGGACCTACTCCCATCACATAGTAGAAAACTATGGCATTGTCCAGTTACCCTTGTTGCTCTTAGAGTCTGCTTTGTTGTATGTGTCAAACAGACTTCAAGTTGTGGCTATTTTATTTCAGATAGCACAACACCTGTGCACCCAAGAACAACAGCACCACCAAAAGGTGGCAAAATGTTTTTAGAGATGTGGCTGATTTACCTCTAGCCCAAACTGTAAATTCACATAGTTAATCCCTTATTGTTCAGTCATTCGGTAATGAAATGAAGATAAATCATATGTTCAGTTCATATTTTAGTTTTAAAAAATGTGGTGCCGCTGTGGAAGATTGTTACAACAATATTATGACCCACTGTCACCATTATAGTCATGTAGAACATCCGTATACATTGTGCATTTTCATGCGATTATGTAAAGCTCTAGGAATATATTGGTATATGATGTGTATGCACATGTAGAGGTCTCCTCAGAATACGTCTTTTCCACAGCAAAGAAACAAAAGTAGCTAAAGGACTTAACAGCCTTTGGATAAAGTGTTTAAAATGATCACAATATAGATTTACAACATTGATGCTTTTACTTTAAAGAGCCACTAATCCACCACTGAGGGCTCTCTGTGTGGCCCAGCTCCCTCTTTTCCCATAGGCTTCAAGGTGTATTCTACTCTTGCGGTCTTGGTAAAGCTGTTTAACGATGTGAAAGCGACACGATTTAGCCATTAGATCAGACTTTAGCTGCCCTTCAAGTCGGCTAAATCTGCCACTAGAGGGCGTTTTCAGTGTGGCCCAGGTCCCCCCGCACTGGCTCTTTCTCTTAGGGCTGAAAGTAGCTCTGGTTTTTGATTCCTTCATTAATTCGCAGCCCCACTCCTCCTGCTCTTTCCTCAGGCGCAGCAGCAGGACCTCGTCCTTGGACACTGCTGAGCAACATCCTCTGAATAATCAGTGAGTTTGAGTTATAGTTCCACTGGCTGGGCCCGACATGCTGATCTAAATGAAACAGCATGTTCTCCTTCTAGCTCTTTCTGCACCTCTCTCTCTCTCATGCTCTCTCTCTCTCTCTTGCTCTCACTAACCAAGGCATCTCCATCATGCATAAATAATCGCCCAGAGATACATGTCACACCCTGAGCGTTTGGATCTAATGGAGAAATTCCAGTCACATTGGCAAAGTCACAGGAACGCAGCTGGAAGGATCCTTTTTGGGGATTTTGTCTTTTAGGGAGTGTGTGAAGGAGCTAAAACTGGTTCCTGAATATCCTGAATATTCTCCGTGTTAAACAGATTCTCTTGTGTCCTATTAGCATGACTAGGCCGTGACCTTGTTAGCCTCCATCATCGCTTCCCCCGCTGCAGCATTTTAATTCCCTTCCTCAACATGACAACTAATTATTCTGGAAACATGTGTGTCCCGCCAAGTGACCAACCCCAATTCTGTTCATCCTGAGCCTTTTCTCACTGCTTACATAAAAAAAAATGCTCCCAGCTGTAAGAAGCACAGAGCACAAGCTTGAAAGGTAAGAACATCACCAGAAACAACAAATGTATGTTCTTTTTAAAAGGGTGATTAAAATGTATAAAGTGCTGCATGAGGATAAGCAGTTGATAAAATGGAAAAACAGCACATGGAGAGAAAGCAAGAGAGGTGCTGATGTAACCACACAAGATATGATCGAACAGTGTGATTTTCACTCCAAAATGTAGTTACTTTAATTGAAACTGTTCTTCTGTAAATCTTGTCCAACTTGTCCAACCACAGCTATGAAAGAACAAGTTTGTGGGCAGAACATGGACAGGATAGTTACAATGCTCTTTTTTATATTCATGTCATATTGGGCAGTGGTGGCCTTGTGGTTAGGGACCTGAATTGGAAGGTTGCAGGTAAAAGTCCTGGCCCAGGTACAACTGAGGTACCCTTGAATGAGGTAGATCTGCTGCACTGCTCTTCAGGTATGTTGATCGCTGCCTGCTGCTTCAAGTGTGGATGGCTTAAATGTAGAGGTCACACTGTGGTAATCTTTTTTTGATTGGGTGTGTTCACAATGACAAATAGTCACTTTCACTGCAGTATTCTTTACAAGAGCCACATTCTACATTTTCCTTGTCTGCTTGTACGTTGTGTGGTTTTATTTAGCAAAAACACTCAAAATTCAGTTCCACATTCCAATTTCTCCCATACAAGGGGTGCACAACAAGGGGTTGGTGATTTCTCTGCTCAAACACACTTGAGTTCAACCCATCTTTCAGTTACAAGGTTTAGTGGGTGTTTTTGAGTAAAGCAAGTATCAGACTGTGCTGGACACCAGTCCTTTAGTGTCAGAGTTGGGCCCCCAGCCATTTCCCTTGTATCTCATTTTTATTACAGTGCCTTTATATCACATGCAAACGTTTAACTATTGTAATGCATATTTTAGTGCAAAATGTCTTTATTAAATGCAAAATTTATATATTTAGTTCAAAATCTTGGAATAAAAAAAATATAAAATCGAAGTTTGCCATTTCTTTTGCAAAAATGCTTTATTTTATCACTAGTATGTTAAAGCAAATATACAATAATTGTGCATTTTATGAAAAATAAACTTTTGCATACGCCTGTTTGGAAATGAGCCTTGTTCTAATTGGCTGTGCCATGCTGCGAATTTTTTAAAATAAATATATTTAAAGATCTATTTCCAACAACGTGTGTCCTTTAAGAAAAGCTTTCACTCCACCTGTACAAGCGCCATACTTGTTTCCTGTCTTCAGGCAGAGCGAAGTGTTGCGCTCGTATCTTTTTTCACTCCGAGGCTGATCTGTCCCCTCCGCTCAGCCTGATCTGTGTGAGGAACTGATGAGAGGTGTATCGCCCCTGGCAACCGTTTCAAGTCGTGTGAGTGCAGAACAATGGCGGCTGTCATCGGGCCCGTTCCTCAGCGGAGGACGGCGGCTCCTTGATTTCTTCCATCTTTATCACCGCCTCATCCGTCAACGTCGTCCACGGGGGCTAATCGATGACGCCGTTGACAAATGCGGAGCCCACCTCGGGTAATTAATAAATGAAAGCGAGGTGCTCTGGGCTGCTTCCTGTGATGGGGAGCATGGGGCGTGTCTCAGACATCAGGGGAGACACCAACACTAAACACTAACGCTAAACGTCGCGTCTGATAAACGCTCCTTTTGCTGCGACATGAAAGTGGCGGGCGTTTGATACCTCAGTGGGGAAATGAGGGAGGTGTGTGTGTGAGGGAGTGTGACAGGTGCTGCACGTATCATCTTTAGAGAGACGAAAAAAAAGACAGGAAAAAATATATAATCTGTCAATCACGAGCATAAGCAGTGCGATGATGAGCAAGAGAGAGTGAGTAACAGAATATTTGAGAATTTGTTCTCATTTAGACCGGCACGTCAGAAAAAAAATACACTATGTCGTCATCTAATATGGGCTCAGATACTGTAAATTCATGCTGGCTTTACATTTTTGACTTTTCCTAACCACTAGGCCATCACTCCCCACAAAGTTTATTAAATGCAAGGCAAGTTTATTCCTATAGCACATTATCATACACATAGGTAATTCAGTGTGCTATACAGAGATAAAATGAGCATAAAAAGAGAATTATGCAATACAATTAGGACTATATATATATGGGTTTTTTTTATTAAAACAGCAAATTGTGCAAGATAAATCTACATACAATTGGACCCTATATTTAATTAAATGCTGTAGAAAATGGGACAGTTTTTAACTTTTTTTAAAAAAGTGGTTACAGTTGGGGAGCCGATCTGATCTTCACGGGGATGTGGTTCCAGCACAGGTTAGCATAATGATACCATTTCACCTGGTTCAGTTGCAGCTCTGGGCTCTACTAGCTGATCAGCTCCTTCTGATCTAAAAAATCTTACAGACTGACCCAAACCACTGAGTGTCTTATAAACAGTAAGATTTTTAACTCAATTCTATAAGGAAGAAAGTACGAAACCCACTGGGGCTAGTGGTAAATGAAAATAAAAGGCTTAATTTTTAATAATAATAATAATGAATACATTATATATATATATATATTTTTTTTTTTTTTTTTTTTAATTTATTTATTTTTTTTTTTACTAAAATACCTGTCTGTCTTTTTCTGCTAACATCTTCAATAGAATCATCATGTTTGTTGTTTTGTCACTCGATCATCGTTTTTTTTCCTCCATGGTATTTAAATGAAGCTGTAGGGAGCTTTACTCAAGGCTTTACATGCCAGTTTAATCAGCAAAATGACTATGAACAGATAATAATGTAAAAATGAGTGTCAGTCATTGTAAACACAGAACACCATAGCACACAGTGCACCACAATGACATGTTCCCTCTGCATTTAACCCATCCAGGTCGGAGCAGTGGGTAGCTGACATGGGCATGGGATTTGTGATTTGAACCAGCAACCTTTGAGTCACAGGGGCTCTCTTACCGTTACACCACCACAGCTAAGTATGTTGCATAGCTAGTGTAACCACAGCTAAGTGTTAGCCATGTTGAAGCCTGAATGTTGTTTTGTTAATATATGACATACTATTCTAGATACAGTATTTCATATGTCAGAAATTACATTAATAAGTCTATTAGAAGTTATCTAGTAATATGAGGCATTTCATGAGTTAAACATGGAGTAATGCTAACTGATGTGGTATAAGCATCGTTAGTTACATTAGCTGTGTTTCTCTGGTACAAACTTCAGACACCCAACAAGTGACTATTGTGAACACACCCCATCACACTAACCCATCCACATGTGGAGCAGCGGCTAGGTATCATCAGTGCCCGGGGTCCACTGTAGCAAGACTGGTACCTTGCTCAAGAGTACTTCAGCGGTACTTAGGCCAGGACTTACACCTGCAGCCCTCTGATCACATGTGCAAGTCCCTAAGCACTAGGCCACACCACTGTCTTGGCTAATGACTACATTTGTGGTACGTTGGAAAATTGGCTAAATCTGACGTTTCTGCTGAACTATTGCGTTTTAGAATTTTCGGCTTTTAAACCAATACAATCTGCAGCACAGAAGCTGTTGTGAACCTCGGCGTGTATCAGGGCACACTTTCCTCTCTCTCATGCATGCCGTGTGCTATCTGAACACTCCTGCTGTAACACACTCTGTCTGGTGCATATGCTTATCAACAGGCCACATATGCTGCTTCCTCAAGACAAACAAGAAAGCAGAACGTTCCTCTTTGTTCCTTAAGGGTTCCTTGGGGAGTGTGAAGCTGGAGCCAGTCGACCGCAGTTCAGATTCACCGAGCGGTCACACACAAAAACGTGCACACACTCTCCATACAATCTCCCACAGGGCTGGACCTGCAGTCCTGCTCTTACATTCTGCTCCAAATGCAGAAATCACATCATAAACACACACCCACGGATGGCCTGCACACACTTACTCACACACACATGGCATATTTGTATGTAGTCTTGGTTTTTTTCTTGACTTGGCCCTTTTCTTTGGTGTTAAAAGTAAAATGTTATGGATTTTGCTATGGGAACTTTTGATGACTTCCTTATTTTAAACTTGTATATTCATCAGTGTCATTGCAGAGTGGGCATAAGGTGGGAAAGACGGAAAAGAAATCTTCCATTCCACATTCAGACCCATACACATTTCTTTACTATTCCAGGTGAGGATCAAGCACCACTCACGGCTCAGAGAAGGCCTTATAATTTCTTTGAAGTAAACAGTCATTTTTGTTCATATTTTCTTTGTAGAATCATCTTCTTTGTTGTATTATCATGCTCACTCTCAACTTTTTACAACCTTAACCATCAAAATAATTATTAAACAGAAAAAAACTACAACATGCAAGATAAAAATGTATAATAATATTAGGCTAAAATTGTCTGTGTTTAATCTAGAATGGCCCCTTCTTTCATTTTGGGTTGCGGGGAGGCTGGAGCCAGTCCCAGCTGACTACAGGCCCAAGGCAGGGTACAGCCAGGACAGGAGGCCAACCCATCACAGGACAACACATAGACCACCATTCACACACACACACACACACCTATGGGCAATTCAGAGCATCCAATCAACCTATTGCAAGCCTTTGGACTGTGTGTGGAAACCAGAGCACCACCATGCCACCCTGGCCTAAAGTTACTACAGGAAATTCTATAGCAGTGAACATTATTTCAGATTTTTGATTTTTTAAAAGACATTTTTAACCATGTTTTGGCATGACCTAAAGTGAAGGTTTAGCATCAATAGGCTTGGTTCTCTGCTGAAGTAAGGTTATTTTGGCTAGCTAGTTAACTAATGCAAATGTTACTAGCATCATGTTAGCATGATTTAATTTATGTCTATATATAGCAACAGCTGCACCTTTGATCATTTTCAGAATATTGTTTTTTGAAGTATTATATTAAACTAGGGACCCTCTGAGCATGTAAAGAGATCAAACGGAGCAAACATTGGCCTTTAAGACAAATTGCCTCCATCTTAATTACAGCAACATGCTCTACACCAGTGATTTTCATGCTCTTCTCGGGAAAATTAAGATTTCTGCAGACTATTTAATGCCTTTCAATAACCATTTAAACACGTGTTTAATATATTAAATGTTCAGTCCTTCATTAAATTTTTTGTCCCCTTTTTCAAACCCAAATTATTTTTACTTTAAAACCATATGTATATAATGTAATCAGCAGATTGTTAATAAGCTAATGGACAATTCTCATGACAAAAGTTTATACGCTTCAAAGTATACAGCTGCCATAAAAAGCATTCACAATGAACAGCACTGTTAGGTTGATGCTGACAAACACTTAGAAATCCATACTGATGCTAGGGGGAGTTAGCATTATGTTAGTGTTGAAAATGCCTAAAACACAACTATATATGAAGTGAAACGCTAGGCATGACTGTGCTGCTGGTGCATTTTCATATTTAAGTTACAACAATGTTAATGAACCAGAATATCTTGTGCTTTGGTTTTGTTGGTACAAGCTTTAGAGATAAAGTGGCAAAAAAGGAGAATGATGTTTGCATGCACATTGTGTGATGTGTCAAATGTTACGAATATGCAGTATAAGGTAGACTATGATTTGCACTCGACTGGGCATAATTCCATGTTTGATCGGCGATCAGTAATGACTGTGTGTGAATACTACAAGGACTAGTTGCTGACTGACTGACCAGATATCTAACCTCCTAAATATTTGGGCCAGTCACTGGTGAGCCACAACCAATGAGAGCACAGGACATGCTTGTTTAAGTTGGATGTTCACTTTTAAACTCCTGTTTAGCGCAAGGGTGGCATAATTTCAGACAGAATGTTGCTTTGTAGGCCAGACGGAGCAGTGGTGCTGAAAGATGGTGTAGTTGGTGACGCCCTGTCACTGCTCTGTTCACACTACACAACTGTCTGACTGATCGGGAGTCTTGAGGTTGTGTAGTGTGAACAGTACAGGGATCCAACCTCTTTCACAATTGTGTAGCGTGAACAAGGCATAAGAGTGAGTTACCTAATTAGGCTGCAGTTCAGTTTTTATTTTTGACCATTTCTGTTTAACTAAAAGCTCTGTATTGCACCTACACAGGCCTATGTCTGGATGTATGTTTGGTTTCCCAGCCGGTGTGCAACAGCCGTTCTCTAGGCTGGCATCATCTTTTTTTCTCAGATGTGTGGTGATGTCAAGAATTTAAGTGTGTGATGGATTATAAGACCTCTTCTAATGAAATCGTCCCGCTGACCAGCAACAGGGTTAATAACAAAGCCCTGTGCTCTGAGCATGTTTCTCAATTAAGCAAAGGCAAAATCACCCCACCAGCTCATACAAGAGATGAATATCATCATCATTTTGTAATGCTTAACACCTAATTAGCACTAGAAAGAATGACAAGGTGCGGAGAGCCAAAATGTTTATGCAAGTCAGGGCTTCATTAGACTTCAAAGGCTTTTGAGTAACGAGTGTCAACATCACCTGCCGCAAAGGTACAGATCCCGAGCCGATGCCATTTCACTGTCTACCGTCTTTAATCTGGAATTAGCATTCAGAAGAAAGTGCTGAGATGTACATTTCATTACATTTCATGCTTCAGTGAAGAACAAAACAAGTGTCAAACACACAGTGACATTAATTTCATTTAGAGGGAAAATAGGCCAGCGTGGTTTAATCACAAGATATCCAGCATCTCCAAGAAACCAAACACGTTATCCGACATTTTCAAAACAGCTAATAAAAATAAAAGGGATTATTTGGAGCCTTGGCTATGAAGATCTGAATAACTCTTTTGGATCCCTAAAGAACATGTTAATATGTGGTTCTTTAAAACCATATCATGTAAAGGTTCTATACCAATCTAAGGTCTTATTGGAATTTTTTTAACGTCAATTTTAGGATGTGTGTGTGGTGTTATGTACCAAAAACCCTTATAACTCTGTTTTGCAAGGTCATTGTCCAACCTCTCTTTGTCTCTGAGAATTAAACATGTGTTTACTGTGCCCTAAAGGTGAAGGTCAGGGTTACTTTACTGTCATCAGTGAGATGAGGAATTTTTCATAGGCCAATTTGCAACTTTTAGCACATACAATAAATTCCAGAGTGCAATTTGCAACAAACACAGTTTGATAAATAGACAACGTAAATAATGGTAAACTGGGAACCTTCTGATGAGACTATATTGCAGTATATGTCTTGATATTTCACCAGATGCTAATTTTTATTCATTGTTAAGCTGCTGTATATCTAACTTATATCATCCAACTAGCACTGTGTGAGAGTTATATTATAATTTATCATACAAGTTGTTCATTATATAGTGGTATAGTGGTTAAAAAGCATTAGGCTGAGTCCACACGGGTGTTCAACTTTCGGGTAAGTGAATGGGCTCTGGGCGCCTAGGGGTTTTGTAGTGGTGTTTGATTGGTTTTAGTATGACTTTTCATTGGCATTCGTTTCCCAATTTAATGCCAAGCTGCACCCCAGACTGTAATGCTTTCTATTTACATGTGGGGGGCAGTAATCAGACAGTCTGGCAGGGTTTGTTATTGTGTATAACTTAGCCAGTAGTATCTTAGTAGAATGACAGCTATTGACAGGTTTAGCCATACAGATAGAAGAACAGACATCGACTGTAAAGCACTGTTTTCATCGCTCTGGATAAAAGCGTCTGCTAAATGCTGTCAATGTAAATTCTGTGTTTACCTGTGGAGGGCAGTAATCAAACAGTCCAGACCGTAATTCTGTGTATTTACCTGTGGGGGGCAGTAATCAGACAGCCCAGAAAGTAATTCTGTGTTTACACCTGTGGAGGCCAGTAATCAGTGAAAGTGACTCTTTGTCATTGTGAACACACTCGAGCACCACAACAAAATGCAACCTCTGCATTTAACCCATCACACATGCACACAAGGTGCAGCGGGCAGCTATTAACAGCGCCCAGGGAGCAGTGTAGCGGAACAATACCTTGCTCAAGGGTACCTCAGTAGTGCCCGGACCAGGACTTGAACCTGTGACCTTCAGGCCTCAAAGGCAGTGTCCTAACCACTAGGCCACCACTGCCCACCAGACAGTCCAGATTGTAATTTTGTGTGTTTACCTGTGGGGGGCAGTAATCAGACAGTCCAGATTGTAATTTTGTGTGTTTACCTGTGGGGGGCAGTAATCAGACAGTCCAGACAGTTATTCTGTGTGTTTACCTGTGGGGGGCAGTAATCAGACAGTCCAGAGTGTGTTTAACCTGTGGGGTTTGAGATTCATCCTTCACTGTATGAGTGAAATATGGATCAGTGTCTTTATTAGACCTGAACCTTGACGTTGTTGTGTTAAGAATCTTCCTAATACAACAAAAATATTGTTGCTGCTACTGGGTTCACTCTGATTGAGGAATCATGGGATGGATACAGTCCTCCAGAGGGTAAAGGCATGAAAATGCAATAAATGCATTTTTTTAGCTAATCAGGATGTCGGCCAAAACTGATGCCAAGAAAAAGCTGCATGCAACATTTTTTGTCCATCATCCGAACTTGCAGCTGAGCGAATGTGAGTCCTGAAGGCCTGTGTGGATGGTCTGATTCACTCTAATGAGCAGAAAAATTGTCAGAGATTTATCTGTTCTCACCTGATGCCATTAACATCAGTAAAACACTTGATTCAGATGTCCGTGTGGACAGGGCCTTAGTTTGCCAGTTGTGGCAGTGAATAGTAGGTAAAATAAAGTTCAGGTGCTACTGACTTATAACTTCAGCATGAATGCTGGGACTAAACTGCTCTAGGTGTAATAGGTGGATGGGTGTAAATCTCTTGGTTTTCATTGAAAAAGCATCATGGAAACAGTGGATTCAAAATGGGCTGATGGGTTCAAAATGGAGCATATGCACTGTGAAGTGAACGGTAAATTTAGAAATTTGAAAAACATTACATTAAATTCCTGTTTCCATCTCGTTAAAGGAAACCTATTGAATTAAAAGTCGCTCTGAAAAAGACTCTTTCTTTTTGACACATTCTTTTTTTTTCTTAAGGGTGAGAGCCGGGCTGCTTCACAATGTTGTTGTAATTCTGCGCTCGTATGGCCCTTAGACTGCAAACAGAATGGTCACCAAAGCAATAAAACAAGACCGCAGCGAAGAAAAGCCTGACCTGTCACAAGAGCGTTCTCTTTCATATCTGTGGGTTTGCTTGCAGTGTTTGTTTGGTTAAGTCTTTATTGTCATTGTTTGGGGAAGTGCTCTTCAGTAAGTGAAGCGTTTTCTCACACATTCTTTCAGATAATCTCCTTTCATGGTCTGCTTGGCTCCACATCCGCTTCTGCTCATCCGCCCCACGCTGTAGGGGAAAGGAAATAGACTTTTATTCATTAAGCTCGCTAGATCTGGCTTGTTTATTTATTTTTTTATTTCCTTCTTTTTTCGGGCGCCGGGTACAGATTTTGTAATTCTGGTCACTGGTTTCCGTCGAGGCGTTTGAATGAATTCAGATGCGTCTCAGTGTGCCTGCTGATTATCAGCCTTTTGATAATCCTCTTTTGATTTTGCTTTGTGTGGGCTCTTTGTTGCTGGAGTGATTGTTGATGTTGTTCTGATCTCGAGTGGCCCTTACACACACACACACACACACACACACACACACACACACACATACACACACACATACACACACACACACACTTAGCAGCAAACTCTAGGCCTTTCCACAATTCTCTATCAATCTCTCTTTCTTCCTCTATCAATTTCATAACACTTGAGAAAAGAGCATTTTTTTCTGTTGATTATATGAAAACCTTGGAACATTTTACATTTTCATGTTTTTTTTCCACCCAAATGCCATCTGCCCTTTTTTATGAACTTTTAATGATGAACAGACCAGTACAAACAGTCCAATATCACTTATAGTTCCTTTGGCTACATTATCCAGTGGTAAAGTAAGAGAAAAACGTCACTGAGTGTATTGTTAAGGCCAAATAAAAACTACATTAACATTTATTAAGGCTTATTTCAACAAAGGCAGTTTTCTAAGGTTCAAGGACACCAAACTTGCCATTGTAACAACTGATACTTGTTGGAATAACCCTTTGTAAATGTTCCTGTATGCATATGTCAGTAGTCATTCAAGGCTTACATAGGTAAGTGGATTCAACAGTTGCAACAGTTTCTCTACACACCTGATGAAACTGGTCCTCTGTGTTATCATTCACCCCTTTGCACTGTAAAACCCAACATTGACATAAATGAAAAAATATAGTTGTTAAAACTCAGTTTGTCAATTCGTTGTTCAAACTTATTGTCGTAATATGAGGTCCAAAAATCCAAATTACATTTGTTTTTTTAATCTAGATAACAAAAAAAATTGTTCCTTTTTTCAAAGTGCTGCTGAATTTAACTCTAAATAAGATAATGTTATTAAAAAATATGTTCTAAGATCAAGTGCAACAGTTTACATATTCCTGGTCAAAGGACATGATTTATTCATTTTAATATAAATAAACATCCGGTACTTGCAACAAATTACAATATGGCATTTTCTTTGCAATGTTTAGTAAAAAAGTGCACATTTAAAAAAAAATTCAGCATGTTTAATTAAGTAACTAAGGACTACAAGTCCATTTAAATGCTTCTCTATAAATGTTGTGTGCTTTTTTTTTTTAGAAAATCAAGAAACTTTAATTTCACAAGAATACAATTTTTTTGGACTGAATTGTATGTGTACACCATTCTTTACTGATCTGTTTCTGGCCACAGAACCATTGTTTAAATCTAGACATTATTGGAGTAGTGGGTCTTAGGACATAGCTGTCACATGGCAGTGTCTGTGGTGCTTGTTTGAGTGTACTGGGCACTGCAGTGTTTCTAGTGTTTTGCACTGGAGGTTTTAAGCATGTCATTGGCACTGTAGGGATGAAAGTGGATCACCACCCAAACATTTCCAGCTAACAGCAGCTCTGTGGTCAGAAACTGACTATTGATGAAGGGCTATAGAATGTCTAAGACAAATTATGCATCAAAGTGAAAGAGAGTGATTATTTGTCATTGTGAACACACCACAGTACAGCACACAGATGGTTTACATGCAGAGGTTACATTTCATTGTAGTGCACACAGTGAAATGTGACCTCTGTATTTAACCCATCCGTGTAGGAGCAGTGGGCAGCTGACATGGGCAGCATCTGGTGAGCAGTGCTGAGGGATGGTACCTTGATCTCTGGTACGTCAGTGGTACAAATACCTGTCTGGGATTCGAACCGGTAACCTTAAGGTCACAGGAGCAACTCCCTAACCCTTGCACCACAACAGTTGAGCTACGGTCTCTAATTGTACACCAGCAAAGTGAAGATGCAAAGAAAGAGTTTTTTATAAAGTGGCTGGGAAATATGTTTCCGTATGTACGTGTAAAAGTTGATCAGGAAGCTGAATTTTGTCCAACACCACCTTTATTTGTTATTGTTAAAGGCATAAAATAGGCTGCAATGAACACTGGTAACTGGAGTGGAATATGATTTAAAATGGTTCATAACATTTTTTAGATCATAAGTCACAATATGGTCTCACATTAAAGAATTTTATTACCTCATAGCCCAATTATATGCTTGGCTTAGTAAAACTCTCCACTGAAAAAAAAACTCTTCACCATGAAGGAAGTACCCAATCATACACTCTGTTAAAAATAAGGGTTTCTGCCTGACAATTTTGGTTTCCTTAAAGAATATTTAAATGAGATTTGAGTGTAAATGTGTAAAAGATAAAAGAACCTCTACATAATGTTCTTGGAGAGATCATTTACATTATGTTAAGGTTCTTTATATTTTTTAAAGTATAAACTGTAAATAACATTTCTATTAAAATAATATGACTGATGACAGAGGCTGATGACTCATCTTCCTCTCTCTTTAATGACCCTGAGTTCCTATCTAATGACTGTTTTCTTACCAGTATCCCAACAAACCCCACCTCCTACGCTAGGATTGGTTAGCGCGGTCTCTCTCGCTGTGCTTGGATTGGGTTGTAGTTCATATTTACAAGCAGCTCACCAATCGGTTTTCAGTGAGCGGTTTCTGTGTCTGAACATTAGCCAGCTGTGTGAAGACCTATTAATTGCTCTCTAAATTCACATCTATGGCAACTTCACAACCGCTGAGTTCTTCATGCTCCAAGTCACTACAAACCCACTGGGCTGTGAATGGAATAGTCTTAGACTGTTACACTGAGCATGCACCACCAAGTGAACCGATAGACGAAAAAAAGAATCTCGTTAAGCTTAAACTGAAGGGGTTTGACAACTCATAGTTAAGAGTAAAGTAATTCTTAACTTTTCTTAACTAGGTTGATTAAAGATGGTCTGCTCACTTCAGCTTGCTAAATATCCATGTTTTAGTTATTGCTCCTGTGTCTGGTGTGCAACGTAAGCCATGAAATTCTGTCCTGTACAAGTAAACTGTAGTGGCCGAATCTCAAATTGTTCTTCTGAATGGGTACCAGAGACAGTGTTTTTTATGATGAGTAGTGACCCATTTGACATCAAGTCCCAGTTTTGGGAAAAGGGACATATAGTTTGATGTGAGTATTATCACTGTGGTGGTAATTCGGTTATTAAAATAAATAAATGAAAAATCTTTTTTGCACTACAGGTGGCATAAATAGTTGATGAAATGCCTACAATATGCAATGATGGTCAACTAAAGATTTCTAATTCACCTTCAGCACTTCATGGTGGCTTGGAAAAAATAGCATGCTTTAGAATAATTCCATAATTTATTACACTCTTACCCATGATAACATCATGGTAATTTACAGCCACTCATGGCTTATGGCTTTATTCTACTGCTCAAACCCATTGTGGCATGCTAATGGTGTTAACAATGAATAGAGGTAGCCCACAATTAGAATGATGCCAACTGAATTACACTAATTAGAAACGTTTCACTTTCTCCGTTAGTGATGTTAGCAGTATTGAACGAGCCATTATTTAATGCTGATTGTGAATGAAATAACATTTAGCATTTTGCAGTGGTCACATTAGGTCTCCTAATTTCCCAGGACACTTTTAAGCTGCATATCCCATTTGTTTCTCTTACGAGCTTTAACACTACATTCTGCTAAATTTGTCTAAATTTCATTTCATCAGTGCATGTTACTTTCACAAAGATTCAGTAACTTGAAGACAATGCTAATCCTCACTCCATATGCCACTGACATAAAGCTACTTTATGCTGGCCCCATTTTCTGTCTTCATCCTTACGCGTTCTTTGGTGCAGCCGTTTTGAGATTGTTAGAGCATCAGTCTAAATGCATAACTTTGTTTTAGTCTAATAAGATCACTGGATTTCATTTTGGTCTGCCAGAGCAGCAATGCACTGAGGAATAGTATTGATCGTATTGCGCCTGAAACAAGGCCTTAAAGCTGTAATGGTGAAATGTTTTTCAGGAATACTGCAAAGGGAAAAGCACTTCAGGAGCATCTTGCAGGCAGACTGCGGGGGGAAATGGAGGCGGATGAAATTAGGAAGGTTGTCCGAGAGCAAAGAAATGCCTTTCTGTAATATGGACATCTGTGTATTTCCTCAACAATTTTCATCTAATAGATGGAGATAAATGATCCATCACTCTTCCGGCCTTGTATAGAAAAAGAAATGAGCACAACGCTCCTAGTCATTTGCCTTCATACTGCTTCTTTAGACCCTCACAGTAAAATCAGAGAAGTGCAAGAGTAAACAATTCATAAAAACAAATCAATGCACAAATACTGTTTTCTAATCTATTGATTGTTATGATTATGTCAAGTTTTGGTTGTAATTGTTCCCATTTCTCTTTCTTTTTTACAGGGATGTTGGAAAATAAGAACGGGGTGCCTTACAGAAATGAGAAATTAAATTGGTTTGGTAACAACCAGTCAAAATTTGAATGGTGTTGTCACAGCCATAGTCAAATGTTTTACACCATCCTGGATCACTGCATTCCAGATATGATTCCAGAGAGAAACTTTATACTGAGATTATGTGGTGAGATAGTAAAACCATCCTAATAATTACCTACTACAGCTGAACAATTAATCATTTTCATATAAAAAATACAACATGTAATGGTGCATTTTTTAAATCACAAGGGCTTTTATTTGAATTTCATCCTATATTATCCAGTATTAACAATATTTAATTGTAGGTGTTTAAAAATAATAAAATCTAATAATGCAATACTTGTGAACTGGTGGTCTGGCAAACTGCATTTAGTTGAGTCTCAAGCTTCACATGTAAAAGAAAATTGACTTTTTGGGCAATAAAACAGATGTTACTTACAGAGATTAGATTTAAATTGCAGTGTAAATACTTTTAAAAAGAAAATGCAATTGGATATTTTACCCTAATCATTCAGTCCCAATACCTACTGCTTTAAGCTTCTCATTGAAAGGCTCAGTTTGACTGGTCATGTCTTCATAAACAGCACAGGCACAATCTGATTTTAAATATCCTTGTTGATTTTTTTTTTATATGACTGGAAAATGTCACTAGACTTTGAAAATACACAGAGTAGGGAAAAACATACACCATGTGTGCACTTGTGCAAGTGGTCGGTATGGACTTAAGGGATAACTCTCATAGATTAACATAGAAATCAGCCTAGTGTCACTGTACTTTGCATTTTAGGGATACGTTTTGCAGGGAAGACAAACAAAGCTGATAGTTACGTGAGAGTTCAAACCTGAACCTCCTAACGCAGTACTCAATTCCTTCTGATGGGACTGTACTGTTTGTGGACAAGCCAAAGCAGTCCCACAGGTGGGACCACACTTGTGAAAGGCACTATAAATCTACACTGTTTTTGGCAAGTCTATCTTGTCTACATTGTAGGTTTATAAGGGGTATAAGGCCTCATATCTCTGGTGCAAAACTAAAGAAGCAAACCTCAGACACCAAACCGGTCTTGTCTGATTGACTACATTTGTAGCAAGGATTTTTTTTTGTCATCCAACCACTGCACTAACATGATTTAACATCCCCAAATGAAATCTCATTCTGACAGTGTAGAAAAAACAATCTGGGTTCTGTGGTAGCATGGTTGGAGTTGTGTGAGCATAACCGCTTAAGACTAACTGAGACCTCCAGCCATCTTCACTGATGATGATGTTTTACTAAAAAGGCTGAGCGGTGTTCTGCAGGGGTTTCTGCTGGGTCCTGCAGAGTTTAGTCTCAGAGTAAGATGAGACTTGCCCCTGGCAATATTCACTCTTACTGCTCAGCTGAAGCATTTTACTCAGCACCTCTGGGTGGGCACATAAATTACACACACAGCACACATACACACACACAAACCTAACCCATTCAACTTGTCTTCCAGCTTGTGTTAGACACCGGTCTTCAGTTTCCCAGTGCTGCATCCTCCCTTCAGCCATCATAACATAGCACTGAGGCTCGGTCTCAAACGGTGCCCTAAGCCCTGTGGTCCTCCTCGAAGTGTGCACTTTGGTGACATGAATGGCATGTGAATGCATAAGGCAGAGTCCTTGAGGGCACCAAGGTTAAAAACCCTTAAAACCTTAAAAACCTGTGCAATGTTCAGGCTCATGTGGGTCAAGGCAGCTGTGGGGGAAAAAAAAAA
Organism: Arnoldichthys spilopterus; assembly: GCA_037974385.1. Lineage (NCBI taxonomy): Eukaryota > Metazoa > Chordata > Actinopteri > Characiformes > Lepidarchidae > Arnoldichthys > Arnoldichthys spilopterus. The sequence goes on from JBBPDA010000105.1 coordinate 9,586,201, forward strand.
AAAAACACATCCACAGTGATCCGAGCTTGAGACCGAGTAAGAGACTGCTGCTGAGTCTGCATCAATGCTGTCCTTGCCAAAGGCAGGGGACACAGTACCTTGCGGGCACACGTAAATGAGGACTGGAAGACTGCAAGTGTGCCAATTTTGACACACTTGCAATGTCCGTGTTGTTCTTCTGTTACATGTTTTTTTTTTATTGTCCGCAGTGGACACTTTGTAGATGCCTGTACATTCAACAAAATATGTATAATGTTCACTTACCATTTCCCTGACCCTAAACACTCAATCTAACTCTTACCTTCAAAAAATAAAACATTTCTTAAACTGAAAATTGGTCATTTATGTTATTTACCATACCTCAATGTTCTCCAACTATAATACACACAGTTCATTACACATCATACACTCATTGGGAATCATTACTACACTCAACTAATCCTGACTACTAGGCCAGTCACTAATCTGTATGACAACTAATACATCTCTGCTACTAGCTAGCATTAACACACAGCTTTTACCCTAACTGGTCTTTTAACTCGTCTATAGCAGTAGTAGTAGTATTATAGTTTTTTTAAGTGTAGAGTGGGCATGTTTACAACAGCAATGAGTAAAGGTATGGTTTTGACTTTTGGTTGTGATTAATTAATGTTACAGCAATACGTCGATTTGTCAAGTTTAACTGCTAATATTACTTTGCATAGTGAGGTAAGCTGTGTAATTGTGAGTATGTGTAATATGGATAGTGTGTTATCTTGATAAATTCCTTTACAATAAGCTTCTCTGAGCTCCTCCTGAAAAATCACTCAATACCTGCATGTTTTCAGGAGACTGTAAGTTAAAATATAAACAACATAAGTAATACATAAGTATATATATAATGTAATTACATAAGAAATATCAATTTTATTATTATTATTATTATTATTATTAACAACAACAACAACATTTAGTAGTAGTAGTAGTAGTAGTAGTAGTAGTAGTAGTATCAGTAGTATCAGTAGTCGTCTGTGGCAACCCATAGAACCCCTTGGTGTATTTTTGTGAAATCTGGCACATTGATAAAGTACAGTCCATCAAGTCATCCAAATCTGGGGACAATCCATTCTTCAGCCACCAACTGGTAAACTTTTAAGGTGAATGCATCCACCATATGGAAGTTTTCACTATTTAAAATGTGTGCGAAACCCTACTTTGTGAACCATTTCTAGACCCTTTATACTATATACGATATGGATGCTGTTGGTCAATTAAATTTAATGGCAAAACTGCCAACCAGAAATTGAGGTCATAACTCAGCAATGGTTTAATGTATCAAAACCAGACCTGGTACACTTCAGCATTTATGCACTACAGGCCATTATACAGGAAGTGAGGTCATAACTCAGCGTTTGATATATCAAAACCTGACTTGGTATGTGGATTCAGGACCACATTCTGAAAAAGCACAAAACAATTCTGCATCTTATGACTTATCTTATGGTAGTGCAATGGTGGCCTAATGGTTAGGACATTGCTCCTGTGAACTGAAGGTTCCCATGAGCAAGGTACCGTCCCGCTACACTGCTCCCCAGGCTCTGTTGATAGCTGCCTGCTGCTCCACGTGTGCAGGTGTGATGGGTTAAACGCAGTGGTCACATTTCATTGTGGTGCTTGAGTGTGACAAATGATCAAATGACAAATGATCACTTTCACTACATGACTACTGGAAGGCACTGCAATAAGCAAAACATTTTTGACTAATATCTGTTGAATTGCTTGCCTCAAGAAATTGATACACATATCTAGTAATACCAAGGAAGGTCAGAAGGTTGAGACATGGCAACCTGTCATTTCAACCTAAGGATAGAGTTAGTTTATTTCTTTCTTTTATTTATTTATTTTGCAAACCTCACTATTGCAAACTAGTCCTAGATCGTTAATCCTATCATCACCACAAGATTCTGGTACATATCATCTGGAGAGGGATCTGATCCAGAATTTTGTTAGGGCAAATGATATGGCCACGGTCTTCCAATGAAATGTGATGGGAAAACCATCAAAGAAGAAGGTAAGTCAAAACTCAGTGATGATTAAGCAAGTACCCAATTAAGTCTAACTGTGGGTGCAGTACATTACACACCCACATCGTAGATTGAACTGTGTAGGGTTAATTTTGCATATCTATTACTGATCATGCAACAATATCTTTATGGCTAGGGTTAGGGTTACAGGCTTTTTGTAAATCCTTGGAAGGATTTTCCAACATTGGAATTTTTCATAAAATGTACTTTTGTCCTAGACCACATAGTTAATCATTTGGTGCAGCTCATTGTTGCTGTAGCAAAAATGTGTAAAAAAGTTCAGCAGTGACCTGTTTAGAGTAGCTTGGCTATGAAGACAGTAGTCAAAGGTTACAGGAGAAGAATAAATGTAAGTCAATGGAAAGATATTTTATTAAGTTGGTTGGAAACCATTTGATTAGTCTATTTATAATAACATTTAAAAACGTGTAAATGGTGGCTGGCATTTTTAAATTATTATTCAAATTTTCTAATTTGTAACTATTTCTAATAAAAAAAGACAAAAATGTAAATATAAGGTTATATTCTGACAGTAAGAACACACACACACACACTAACACACACACACACATGATACCTGAGACCAGGACAGTGATGAGAGGTAGTTATAGAATCTCTCTCTGTACTGTTTCTTCAATGTCATACTGCCTCTCTCTCTCACACACACATACACACAGTATGACGGCTTTAACGGCAGCCGCGCATTCATTAATATTCGTCCTGTTTAAATGCCATTCTCCTCCACAGTGCCAAAGCTAAACGCCACCAAATCAAAACATTCATTAATTACGTTTTAAACTGCACCACCCCATCAATCCCACCACCCATCAGCCCTTTAATCTGACATTCTCCACTGCATCGCTCTGCGGAGGCAGAAGCTCAGCGTGGTCAGCAGACACACAGCACCCACTAGTGGAGGACATGGGAAAGAATATTTGCTCTCTCCCTTGTTCTCTCTCACTTCTTCCATTTTATACATAGCTCTGCTGTTGCTGCTGTTACCAAGCAATCCTTTAAGATTAATGTCTATTCATCCATCCATCCGTCCATCCTTCCATCCATCAATGCTACACATCATACTACTTGCACATTCACTACTTGCATGTTTGCACATTGTCAGTTACACTTGTCACTTTACACTTTTACATTCTTTCTGTAACAGCCTATATAAACATTCATTTTAGTGTGTATATATTGTTTGTGTGTATAGACTGCTTATTGTTGGATTCCCTATTTATGATATATATTTTCTTATTTTTTGTTCTTCTTCATTGTTTTCTTTTTTTGTCTTGTAACTAGATGCCACTGCACAGACATTGGTGTGTTCAATGATACATTTCACTACATGCTGTACTAGTATAACTGTGTATGTGACAAACATCTTGAATCAAGAATCCACCCATCCATCCATCCAACTATCCATCCATCCATCCATCCATCCACCTATCCATCCAACTATACATCCATCCATCCACCTATCCATACAACTATACATCCATCCGTCCACCTATCCATCCAACTATCCATCCATTCATCCAACTTTCCAAGAGGAATAACCTTCCTCAGGAAGAATGTTTGGGGGGGGGGGGGGGGGGGGGAAAACTCTTTTTTTCTTTCTT
>JBBPDA010000105.1:9601269-9626989 GCA_037974385.1 Arnoldichthys spilopterus
AACCCTTTCCACCCCAACATTGGTTTATTCCCACCATGCATTCCTCTCCTCGGCACCCGGCACGTTCCTGTGTAATGGGCGAGTTGTAAAACGGTCAGCGTGTGTCCGGCTTCTGCGGACGCAGATTAGAGGACGTTTGTGGGACAGAGGTAGGCGTGCAAACACAAGAACAGCAGCACTGTGTGTGCGTGTGCATGTTTGCAGGGCAGTGCTGTGGAGCCTCATCCTGACGGTGATGTATGGCTCGTCAGTGGCGGACGCTCAGCCAGAATACTAATGCATACCTTCCATGGCAAAAACCTATGATGGAGATGAACTTTTCCATGGATTTCTCTCCGTACAACATACTTAATACATTGGAAATAAATCTCTTTACTGTACAGACGCATCAACGTCATTGTTTTAAGATGTCACTGTTGAAGATTTAGCCAAAAAGGTGTAATAAGTAAAGTTGTACTATATAAGTACCGTCAGTTACTACAGTCTTGCAAAGGTGGGGGGTGGAGGTGGGGGGGTGGGGGTGGTGGTGGGGGGGTGGCAGGGGTTACCTTGGTAATTCTTTTTGGAATGTATGAAAAAAAAAAAAAACAGGAACCTAATCAGACATGAGTGCCATTATGAAAACCATTTTCCAGTTTAGATCATGGATCATTTTGCATTTTACTGGAAGATATCGAAAAGCAAGGTCGCGCTGCCCTATCAGCTACTTGACCACTTCATGTGGACTTTTTAACGCAGTTTTAAGATTTAAGATGTTTGTCACATACACAGTTATACTAGTACATGAAGTGATATCTACTCCTTAACATTCCAATGACTGTATATATAGAGAGTATACACACACACAAAAAAACAACAGATAAACCTAACAATATACAGTACATACGTACACACAAACATTACATACACACTAAAATGAAAGTTGGTTTAAAAACTTTGCAGAGCACACAGACAGAACTCACATGGCATATAAACATGAATTTGTATCTCACACTAAAAACAAAACTCAATTATGGACAGATATCGTTTGTGATTCATTTTATTGTAATACGTTTTATCTCCTTTGTTACTACCCACTATCTCACTACCCCTGCTCAGTGTTTGTTTCATTAGAGCTGTCCCCATCCTCTCTCTTACATTCACACTCATTTTCTCAGCAGTCTCCTGCTGGCTCACTCATCATGTGTTCTGGACCTCAAATCTGCACTCAGAACATTAGAGCTTAATTTCTCATTTATACTACTGTAGTTATTTTAACAACTGAATTCTGTTAAGAATAGTTTTTTTTTTTTTTTGGTCAAGTCTGTAGACTCCTTTAAAGGGTGAAGCCTGGGGAAACCCAAGACCCCCCCCCACACACACACACATACACACACACACATACACACACACAGTACTGGGTTTGAACTATGAAGCCAAATTGTTGTAGTGTGTGCAGAATAAGGTCTAACACTGTGTTGCTGAAAATTACTTGCTAAAGCTTTTCTGACTATTTTAATATAACATATAACAATATATTTCAAAGGCTCTTACCCCTAGTTTCAGAAACAGGGATGGTAAACTCAACGGTCAGCAGGGAAACTGGTCAGTGTCACAGGTTGAGAGGTTTCTTTTTTCTTCTTTTCAGTAAAATGGATGAGGTGTTAACCTGCAGCCAAAATCATCCCCAACCCCATTTACCCAGTGCTCAGCTGCACTTTCTCAGAGTTTACAGGGCTCCTCTGACTGGTGATCTTGACCTCTCACCTTTGGCTTCACCTTGAGTTACTTCTCTTAAGTGGAGATTGAAACAGAGGGAAAGCTACACAGCTGGAAGCAACTCACAGAAATTTACACTGATCTGCAGACTGGCTGCCTTATGGCCAGTCAAAAAGAATAACTGTATGGAACTACAGATTAGGTAGAATGTTTTTTGTTTGTTTGTTTGTTTTACCAGATCTTTTCCAACCTCACAACATTAGTGATGAAAGAGCCCATTTGTGGAAATGTGTAGACATTTATACCATAGATTGTTTTTGACATGCTTGAAGGAAGCTGGACTTTCTGTTGGCTTAAAAGTGCAACAATTAGTAGAAAAGTCTACATGGCTCTTAAGTCCACTTGGGTTACTTCAAAGTACCTTCAGCAGAGGAGTTTTACACATTGCTGCTTGTGTTTTTTTGTTTGCGCACCAGTGTTCCCTAAAATTTTGGAACTTCTTCTTGGGACTGTAGAGCCACAAAACCACCATTTCGGAACAGAAGACTAAAAACAGCAGCTATAGGCCAGTGGCATTATAGACTGTGACCATCTAACCCTAATAAATGGCCCAAAACTGCCAAGATCTGCTATATTTAAGGAGTATAGTAGGAATAAAGTAATCTACTACAGGAATTTGGCTGTAAATTTACATACATTTTTTACAGTGTTTGACAATGTTGAAAATGTGTCTTTTGCTCAATAAAAAATAAATAAAAATACTAATAAAAAAAATAATAAAAAAATCTTTCCAGAGCTTTTGCATTATGTGGAGGTTCTTTAAATTTTAAAAAGTTTTTTTTTTCCATTCAAACAAATATTGGCAAAAGCACCAACCTGAAATGGTTCTTTTATAGCATTGCTGTTTCTGACTCTCACTGTACATACATATGTTTAAAATGTGTGCCAATGCAGTATTTTACAGTAGCCTCAAGCAACCAGTCAGACCCTTCCCTACTATGAACCTCATTTCCAAAATAGTTGGGATGTTTAATAAAATGCAATAAAAACAAGAATGCAATTTGTTAAATCTCTTGAACTTTTATTTAACCTTTACACCAGGTGTTACATCAACTATCATTTAGAAACAGAGGAGACCAAGTGTTGCAGTTTTGCAAGTGTAAATTTTGGACACTGTTGCTTGAAACAAGACTTCAGCTGCTCAACAGTCCATGGTCTGAATCTTCTCTTCATGAAGCTCCATACATTTTCAATAGGAGACAGACTTGGCCTCTCATACCATGACAGATGTTTGCTTTTACACCTTTTGCTGAGAACAGTATGGATGATGAATTTCTTTGGGACAGAGAGCTCAAAAACCATTATTCCCAAAAGAAGCTATAAGGTGGATTCAGCTGACCACAGCACATGTTTCCACATGGTCTTTTGGTTCATGTGAGATTGTGTTTCTGTAATAGTTTCATGTTGCACTTCTTGATGCAGCGGCAGACAATATTAAGCGTTAAGTTACAAAATAAGTTTATGTTGTTATGTAAAAACTGAATTTTTAGGTAAATTACAAATTCTTGCTTGTATTGCATTTTATGAAAAATCCCAAACTTTTCCAGAAATTAGGTTTGTTGTACTGACAGAAGGAATCTTGGTGACATTTACACAGAATTACACACAAGCAGGCCCACTCCAAACAAACAAACAATTAATAAATAAATAAAATAATGAATATCAAAAAAAATGACTGCTAATGAAGGAGGAGGAGAAGGATGACCTGCTGTGTTTGAGAATTTTAAAGCAAAGAAAGTTGTGATGATGAGCTTTTTGTAAAGAATGAACGGGAGAAAAACTCTGTGTCCCCGTGTGGATTTATCACTTCTATTGGTGGGCTTGTTGGATGCCATAACTTCCACCACTGCTGGGACCTGCTCCCACACACACACACACACACACACACACAATAAAAAAATACTGGTTTGTCTACTAATTTGTCTCTACAAACATCAAGGGAAATTGCAAGAACCACATCATATCACCACTGCAGATTGTCAGCAACAGCACTGTACAAGCTATAACTTTCAGGTGAACTCTCCTCTCCTTTCTGACCAGTCATCTGAAGGAGGAAAACACTACATCACTTTATTAGTAAAATATGGATCAGTGTCTTTGTTAGACCTGAACCTTGACACTGTAGTGTTAAAAATCCTCCTGATATGATAAATATCGTCACCGGTACTGGGTTCAACCTCTGACTGTAGAATCATAGGATATATCCGGTCTTCAAGAGCGCTAACCTAAACAGCATGCAAATGCAACAAAAGCATTTTCTTTTTGTACTTATCAGGATTTTGGCAAAAAACATCAGAGAAGCGCTTGATTCAGACTGTGTCTGTGTGGCCAAAATTCACTCTGCTTATATTACACTTACGGATTTCACGGTGTGTGCAACTAAATTAAATCTGTAAAACAGGGTAAAAAAGGAGACAATAAACCTCATGTCTTGCCTTCGTGAATCTCTCTCAGTTCTTTATTTAACAATTTTCTGTGCTCAACATGTATTTCCTCATTACATCAGTGATTTTTCTTCAAAATGGTGAGGAACACGCACAAGAGAAAAGCAGCTAACTGATTTGCCTAAAACATAGAAAATGCTAACATTGCTAATACTTTCAATAGCCCTAACTTTTCATCCAAAATGAAATGTGATTTCCTAGAATCATTTAAAGTATTCAACCATATCAAAGCAGCTTACAGTCTTCACTTTGGCTTTGAGGCTCTCATTTGTTGCACTGGCCGCCATGTTAGCTTTAGATTTAACACGTACATGTTTAATCACATTTGAAATATATTACTCGAAAAAAAAAATTACAAAACACCCATACCCACATGTCCCAAGTTACAACTTCTTTAGTTAATGTAACTTGCAAATATCCATGTTTCTCATCCATTCATCTTCATGAATCTCGGACATGCATAGCCCGTGGTTTACTGACTTTTTTTGGTTTACTGGTCAACTATGTACTCTCTCTATATATATATAGAACAACTTTTACACACAAATGTGACCACACTTACAGCATGTCTTCACTCAAGTTATCAATAATATAGTGCTATTAGTAACATAAGGCTACTTCCTTTTCGCAAAACCTATTCTCTGGCCTTTAAATTCATCTTAACTCCAAAAAGACGTGACAAGCACCCCGCCCTCACAGTCTTCCCTCTTAATTTGGCTAGAGGAAACAGTCATTTTTACATTTGATTTGATAAGTTTTCCTCTGACAATTCCAGTGATCTAAGCATTTTTCAGCTTCGATGTCGACACATTAATAGCTGACAAATGTTTTGTTGAATAGGCTTCCTTCTGCCAAAAAAATATGATATACATATTTATTAATGTCACTCTGATCTAATTCACACTTATGGAGCGATGGATGGTCCAGGTGTTTGAGCGAATGCAGAATAGCGTGTGTGACAGCTTACCGCTCAATTCTCTCTCCAATTTTACTCATCGTCCAATGGGAGTAATGCTGCATCTGTGTGAAATTACCCTGCGTTGCCAGAAGCAAACCTTTACTTCCCTCTTTATTTCCCTCTACACTCATGCATACACCCTCACAGATTAAATCAGGATGGTAATAAGCATAATTGTTTTATACATTATGTTGGATTGCTCCAGGTAAGGCTCCGGATTTAAAGTAAGCCCATTGCAATCAATAGTCTGTCTGCTGTTTGCTTCTTCCATTTCAGAGCTGTTTTGACTTCTACTGTACATGCCTATAGGTATAGAAATAGAAACGGTCTGGAGGCACCACAAAGACACTGAAAAACACCAGTTTTGACTTTTTGTCTTTACACATACAGTCCACCACCAACAGAGCATCTGGGCTCAGACGCAAGGTCACACAAGGTCACTTGAGGTCAGTCTACTTATTCGCTACTGGATTAGATGTAGGAGTTCCAACGGAGATGTTGTTTTGTAAATGAGCTCCAGGATTGATCAGGTTTCCTACAGTGTGTGGGTCAGTCTGTCCCCTGTTGGTCGCTCCAGATTGACCTCAGATCGACGTTCTGACCCAGTGGAGACCCCTCAGTGTTCCAGCGTACACACAAAATCTATTTTCTGGTCAGGATTCATCTAAGATCTGCAACATGTGGACAAGAACAATGAACAGATGTGTTCATTTGAAATTCATTCCACTCATAGCTGCAATAAGGGGCGGTTTTATGAATCAGTATAATCTCTAATGCCTGCTCAGTGCAAATGTGGTCTCTAAAGCTTGTATTAATGTTTTTCTTGTTTCCTTGTACAAAAATCTGTAAAGTTTTTTTGTTTTGTACCAACTTCTTTAATTGAAAAGTTGGGGCACTTTGTAAAATGCAATAAATGAGCCTGTGATTTTCTTATAAATTTCCAAAGATTACACTGACCATTTGAAATGTATTTTGTAAATATAAAAAAATTAGAATTAGATGGCTGCCACACACAAACAGTTTACCACGTTTACCCCAGTATTACATCACATGCACTCTTTTAATTACACTTTTTATTGTTTGGGAACCAATGATACTGATTGTTGCAGTTTTGCAAGTGGAATTTTTGCTAATTCTTTCTTGACACTTAAGAGACTTAACCTTCTTAACAGTTCATGGTTCCTGTTGTCTGATTTGTCTCTTCATGATGTGCCATACATTTTCAATAGGAGACAGATCTTGACTGCTGCCAAGCATTCAGATTCTGTATATAAGAAGTTACACTGTTGTAGTGGATGCAGGCAAAGCTGTGTAATGGCTTGCTGAAAAAAACATGGACTTCTCAGGAAAAGACATGACTTTGATGGCAGCACGTCTGTATAAAATTCAAATATACACCTTTGTGTCCATGGTACATTCACACATATTCAAGCCACCCATGACATGGCCACTGAAGCAACTCCATTTAATGACAGAAGCTGGGTTTTGCAACTTTTAGAAGTCTGGATGATCCATTTGCCTTTGTCACAGAGAAATCAACATTCACTTTCACCCCAAAAAGCATATATATGTCTTTCAGTCTATCTGAGATGAGCTTGAGCCCAGAGAACCCAGCAGCTTTTCTGCACTTTCAGGTTGCATTTCTTGATGCAGCGATGGACTGTGCCAAGTTTGGATTTCTGAGCCCACGTGACTATATATTTATCATAGTAGTCTGACTGTTTCTCATGCAGTGCCTTCTGAGAGCTCAAAGGTCACACATTTCTTTCATTCACCTCATTGCACTCTGGTCCGCTGGAAAGATGACATTGTTTATGCCATTCTGTATGGACTAACATACAGAGATTTGCATGTACTTCACTGGCTTACCAGCAGTTCACATCTGTCTCCTTTTGAAAATGTATGGTGCATCATGAAGAGGAAATTTAGACAAAAGTGAACACAGACTGTTGAGCAACTAGAGTCTTGTAACAACTAAGCATGGGCAAATTCAAATATCTACTTATAAAGTTGCAAAAAATGTATATCCTCAGTTCCCAAATACTTCATATCTTTTTGATTCATTGGAATCATGATGTGATTCACTTATGGAAATAATTTTAGCCTTACATTACAATAACTGAAAAAAAAGTAATCTGGGGAGCAGAATGTGTTGCTTTGTAACATACTATTTGCAACAGTGTTAGTGAGTGAGTTTGAGTGTGTTTGAAGCTGAGTGCCTCTTAGGGGGGTTGGTAGGGGGATTGGGGAGAAGGTAGAGGGAATTTTGGTGCTACATGAGGGAAAGCAAACATCAGAGACGCCAATCAGGAGATGGGTCCCAAGAGAGGCTCAAAATAAGACTTGGTGTGTGTGTGGGTCTGTGTGTGAGAGAGACAGAGATGCTGGAGGCCCTTCAGTGAGGCCCATTTATTAAATGTGTTCTTCACTTCTACATCCCACAACAAAGATAAAAACATATCCATCTTTCCATCTCTTCATCCGCTACCACACCTGCTCCCCACCACTCACTCCGATTTATATATAAACAAGAAAAGAAGCTCAGTGCACCAGTTTATTTATTTGATATAAAGATGGAGTGAACATTTAACATTTAAGCAAGTTTGATTTTATTAAATATAGTTTTTATTTCCTCACTCTAAAATGTGAATTACATTATAAGTGCATATACACACATACATTCTAGGAGGAGAGGAGAGATGGCAAGAAGCCACTAGGGCAATAGTGGCCTAGTGGTTAGGATACTGCCTTTGAGACTTGAAGGTCGCAGGTTCGAGTCCCGGCCCGGGCACTAATGAGGTACCCTTGAGCAAGGTACCTTCCCGCTACACTGCTTCCTTGGCGCTGTTGATAGCTGCCTGCTGCTCAACATGTGCACATGTGATGGGTTAAATACAGAGGTCACATTTCTTTGTGGTGCTTGAGTGTGTTCACAATGACAAATAGTTGCTTTCACTTCGATTAAGGCTGTCATAGCAAGTCTCGCCGGAGCTCCTGCCTGCATTCAGACCACAATGTAAACGTCAGTTGCAAAAAGCGCTGTAGAAATAAACTTGACTTGACACAACAGTTTCACTTCACTACAGGTGAACATGATCTTTCTTAAGAGATGTTACAAATGCAATAAAGACAAAATCTGTAAAATGTTTATTTCAGAAGGACAATGCCAGACCACATTCTGCACTGGCTGCAACATCATGAATTCCTAGACACACAGAGTGTGTGCTTGACTGGCCTGCTGTCAGTCGAGATCTGTCTCCGATTGAAAATATAAAAGGCTTCATGTAAAAGGGCAAGCAGACAATGGTAACTACAGACTACTGAGCAGCTGAAGTGATATATCAAGCTAGAATGGACAAAATTTACAATTGCAAAATACTTTTAAATTACTACAATTAATCTCCTCAGTTCCAAAAGAATTAAAAAGTGTTATTAAAAGGAAAGGTGATTTAACACAATGGTAAACAAGTTTCTGTTTTAGTTCTGAACGCAGAGAAAAGCTTTTAAGAGTTTTAAGAATGACGCTCAGAACTGCATTTGCCATTGAGATCTCAGGAAACGTACTATTTGTGTCATTGTGCACCAAAAGCTAATATATTTTTGGATATTCTGCTCAAATTCTACAGGAAAAAAACCTTTTCAGAGTGGGCGGAGCCAAGTCTTCTTAAAGCCAAAGCATTTAGATGGACTGATGTGAATTGTGAGTTGACCACACAAAGTAATAAATATATGTTTTATATGCAGGAGAAGATTATGCAATTAATCCAAAAGGAACTGGTGCAAACAAAATCATCATTTTCCCTGTAGTATTTTTTAAGGGCTTTTCTTGTGGGGTGTGAGTAATCTCTCTCCGCCTGTTGCTCCCTGCCTCCTTTATGAAAGGTGAGAACTTCATCAATGAAAGCTTTTTATACTTTCATTCAAGATTGTAGTGTAGACGGAGCCCCTGCTTTAAATGTGACAACAGAAATTGCAAAAGTTTAGATGGGGCATCTGTCCCTTTACCAAAAACTGTGATTTCACTGAGTGATGGCAGCATGATTCTTGCATTGTGACCAGAGAAGTTAAAAGCTTTTTTAAACTCAAGAGCTGAAAGAGGCTGGGGGGTGTGTGATCGTTTTAAGTACTTTCAATGGTTTCTCAGGTCGAGCTTGCTTGTCAAAACCACCTTCATTATTTTGCCAGTCCACCTGCCTGTCCCTGAACATGAATGGGGTGCACAGTTATAGCTATGGCAGTTGAAATGTGTCCAAGTTTTTAGATGCAAAATTGATTCATCATCAATCATACCTCACAAGTATTATTATTATTATTATTATTATTATTATTACAATTATAAAATTTCAGTTCTTGAAATTGATGTGCTGGAGTGTAAGGATCTGAGCCACACTGACAAGGGCCTTATTGAGACTGCTAGACGACTGACTCAGAGCATGTCTAAAACAGTAGGTCAGTAAGTACCTACCAAAAGTGATCCAGCAACAGGGTCATGGGCACCCAAGGCTCACTGATGCATGTGGGGAGTGAACGCTGGTCGGATCCCACCAAAGAGCCGCTGTGGTTTACTAACTCTGATAGAAAAGAGTCAGAACACACAGTGCACCACAGTCGGCAGTGTTTCAGGAGCATGAGGGACCTACTCTGTAGTAGGCAGGTAGGAATGTTATGGATGTCTGATTAGTGTTAATATATATTCTTGCCAGGGCTCAGAAGTGAGGTGCTAAAAAATGTGTTTTCAGTTTATTTGAGACTTTTACAGAAGAATCTTCTAGTGTGAGCAACTCAATAACAATTAGTAGGTGTAGCAATGAGCAGTAGCCAATGAGTGTGTGAGAAAACTCTCCAGGGACTGAGGTGCAAGCAACCAGAACAGTGGCAAAAATGGCATTAGAGAAAAAAATCTATGAATATTGACCAAGGCTGCTGCTCATCGCTGTTACAGCTGGAGCCGGAGTCTCAGAGTGCATTTTCTCTTCAGCTTTCTCCTCAATGACGAGACTCCTTTGTTGAAAATGATTAAAACTCACTTTTCATTTCATGTCTGCAAAAACAGAACTTCAGTTCACTTCAGGCATCTATTTACATTTATTTATGTTATTTTGTCATTATTTCCTAATCTGTAATGTTGTTTTCCCCTTGATGTTTCTGATTTTCTTCTGAAATGTAGTTGTCTTCAGTTCCACTCATGTGTCATGTTTCTCCCACAGTCACACAATACCACCAGCACTTGAGCGAAGGAGTGAAAGTGACTGTGTCATTGTGAACACAATCAAGCATCACAAAGAAATGTGACCTCTGCATTTAACCCATCACACTTGGAGCAGTTAGCAGCTATCAATATCACCCGGGGAGCAGCATAGCAGGACTGTACCTTTCTCAGGGGGACCTCAGTACCACCCTGACCAGGACTGGAACTTATGACCTTCAGGTCCCAAGGGCAACTTCCTAACCACTAGGCCACCACCACCTTGGATGGTGAGGGTAAGCATGTGCTTCCTCAGAGTCACGTGAATCCAGTCACCGCCTCTTTTCGAACTGCTACAAGTGCAGCTTTACTAAACAGTGTGACACCTGCAGGCCAATTCCGTTGTGTGATGTATCCAGGTACAAAAACTGTGGCATTGTCAGTGTTCTATAGTGCAGTGTGCAATCCACTACATCAACTAAAAAAGAGGTCGCAAGGGATAAATCTCCTTTAGTTTGAAACCTTTACACTTTGAATGTCAGGTGATTTCCATTATGTCACTAAGCTTAGAGGCTCCATTCTGACAGTCTAATGCAAAGTCTGAAGCTAACAGCTAATTTGCTAAAAGCTAATTTATGGTGAGTCCAAAACTATTTTGATATTTTGACAGCAGAAAAAAAACACATTGTGCCATATGCTTAATTATTTAGAGGTGTAATCATTTGGGGTATAACATGCAATAAAAAAATCAGAATAGCAGCACTGTTCCACCTAAGCCTTCTGAATGTCACTAGTGCATTTTGAGCACATATCTGTGTTTGTAATGAGCTTTGCGCACCCGCACGTTACTAAAACTTGCTGCTTAAATATGGTTTAATGATACACCACTGACTTTAGACGTGGTTTTTGGTCACTGCTTTATAATAGAAAGATATGTACAATGCACCCAGCCTCACATCATTTCAAAAGCACCACTGTTACAGGCACAAACATTTGTTATTTTGGAATCAAGCATACATGGCATGAAACGGAGGCGTGTGCTGGTATGAAACTAGCAAAATCACTTTGTGTCACACTAACACGCTAATAGGACCCGAGGTCAGTACCTGACATGTGATTACCAGAAATGATGGTTACACAACTTTATCAGATGATGAAGATTTTTTGCATGGAGAGGGTATCATAACCTGCCAGATGAGTCAGGAGGCTAGCTGTGATCCACGTGAAACTCCTCCTCATCCCACTGATCCTCAATCTGATTTTTTTTTCGCCACGGTCAGAGAAGCTTCTCTGTAGGCAAAGCTCTGGAGGTGTGAAGAGAGAAAGAAGTGGCAAATGACGTACCTGTCCTGACAGCCAATTACAAACACACCCTTCAGCAGCACAGCCTCATGCACATCACAGTTAACAGTATGTATATCTGTATTAACGCAAGGTATCATGTTCGTAATCTGGTGGAAGTGCTAATTGTGAGTCATCAGAGATATTTATGCTTGCAATGAACTGTTCACTTTTCTGTCATGTAAAGCAGAGACTGGAAATCTCTATATGTTGTACCTAGATCTTCAGTACATGCCTCAAAGAGGCCGATAGAGATAGACAGACAGATAAAAGTTACTGTGAAAAATTGTGTCAACATAGTCCACAAGTTCTGCTGAAGTGTCAGTAAGTTTGAAACCAGAACGTACCTGCTTTCAGAAAACAACGTGGTATAGTGGCATCCTGGTAATCTGAATGTGGTCTGTTACATAATGTTCCCTATTAAATGGTCAAAAAATGTGCACTTTATTCTGAATATGATGTACTCACACACTGTAAACAATGAGCAGTGAACTTGTCTTCTGCCGTTAACCCATCTATGACACCAGTGTTCATACACCAGGCACAGGCGCAGTGGGACGCACACCTACAGTCCCCGGGGGCAAAGAGGTTAGATGCCCAAGGGCACTTCAGCCGTGGATGTGGGAGAGGAAAAGGGATTGAACCAGCGACCCTCCAGTTACAAGAAAAAAATGAAACACTAAAAGGTGGCTATTACTGCTGCTCATCACTTTGGAGCATTGTTTCCTTATCTTTGTTATTTATTATATATATTTTTATGTAGCTATTACTGCAGTTTCTTATCCAGCAATGCTTATAGAAGTGTCTTGTTTTCGAGTTTTGGAACTACACTCTAAAAAAAAAAAAGCTCCCAAAACGGAACATGACTTGCTTGGAAAAATAAAAGCACTTATTAAGCCTTAAAAAGCCAATAACTTATTAACTAGTTGCTCATTACTACTTTTCTAACATTTTTCTAACAATTAATGTGCCTTTATGTAGTGAATGGGTGATCTATTGATATGAAGGAATGCATGTTACAGAGCCAGTGTTTAGATGAGGGTTACGGACAAACTGCATGAGGCGTAATAAACAACTAAAAGTACTGTGGAAGATACTTTATTCACTGTAATTTCTGCTGAATTAAGTAGTAACAAGCAGCTAATTATATGACAGATGCTTGCTTGATAAGACTTAAAAAAAAACGACAAGACATTTTCAAGCAACATCAATATGCAAAAATTAACAAATTATTGCATTACAATGGAGCTAATGAGTGATTAAAGTGACACAGTTAAAGTAACTAAACTAAACTAAAGTAAACACACCCAATACCGTATATCATATGGTGAATCATATATTATATTGCACTGTATAGACATAGGGTACAGTGCGTATATTGAATATAGTGTATTGCACATTGTTATTTGTGTTGTCTTTTGTATATTGGTATATTGTGGGTCATATATTTTCTATTATGTATGGATCGTATACTACTGTCTGTATACCACATGTGCACTGCCTTCGGTTCAGTAACGAAGAGACGCCATCGGCCGGAAAAAAAAATCCTTGTGTGTGAACATACTTGGCATCTACGTATATCAGATTCTGATTCCGATTCACATAAAGTTTACCACAATGAAATGTGACCTCTGTATTTAACCCATCCACACATGAAGCAGTAGGCATTTATCAGTGGAGCCCAGAGAGCAGTGAAGCGGGACGGCACCTTGCTCAAGGGTACCTCAGTAATACCTGGGCCTGGGCTAGGCTGATCACATGGGCAAATCCCTAATCACTAAGCTACCACTGCCCATGAGCTTATGAGCTTGTGGTTTTTCTTTACCTACATCCTATCCTGAGAAGCGGGCAAGAATGTGGGTTTTGCAGCTAGGTAGAAGATGAAACCATCACAGCTCCATTCACACCAGATGTTCGTGGATCAGTTTGAGGAGCTGTTGGAGATGCTAACTCTGCTCCTAGAGGCTGAGGATAATTTCAGAGAACCGTATGCTCTGGCACAATGATTAGGTGTATGTTTGTGGTGAGATGCTTCTAAAAAGATAAAAACTGATTAGTTACTATTTGAAAAACAATAGAGTGAAAAGGAAAAACCCTTCAGTCATCAAACAGAAGATACCTTTATCGTAGACTAGCTTAGAGACATGCCTGTAGCGCAATGTTTCCACAGTTTATGCCCTGATTAGTTAAATGCAATGACATGAATTAAATAATGAAATAAAATATAAGTGAATAACACAACAATCAAATGTGAGCTCTACAATTAACCCATCACATGTGCACGCGTGGAGAAGCGGCCAGCTATGAGAAGCACACAGGGAGCAGTGTAGTGCTCAAGGGAACCTCTTTGGTTTCCGGGTCAGGACTTAAACATGCATCCTACTGTTCACAAGCACAAGGTTCTAACCACCACTCGGCCACCACTTCCCACCAATTCCATAAATCTACAATGTGTTCCAAAAAAAAAAAATGCTAAATGCTGCTTTTCCACATGCAAACGTCTTGTGAAAAGGTACAATCACTGTTTCTTGAAAAAATACTGTTGAGTGGAAAAAAAATAACAAAAAAAAAACTGTACATGAAAGGGTCTTAAAAAGTGTAGAACAGTTGTCAAAAATTCTTCAATTTCACACATTCAGTAACAAAAAAAAACTGAATTAATAGTACCATCCACTGAAAGGCTCTTTAGAGAACCAAAAGTGGTTCTTCTACAGCTGTTTATTCCCAGCCCTGGTCCTGGAGGGCCCCTGCCTCAGTATGGGGTTGTTAATGAGCTGGTTAGTTGGACCAGGTGTGCCTTGAGCAAAAAAATCCCACTCCAATGTGCAGAATAAAGGGTCTCCAAGACCAAGGTTGGGAAACATTGCTCTACAGCATTTCTCCAAAGAAATATTTTGGGCGTCTTTATTTTTCACATATATATCGCAAACACGCACAGACTATTGGAGGTAAATGTATGATGGTTATGCACAGAGTCTGCAGGACACAAACTGCTGGAGTGTAAGCTTCCATTATTTGTTCGCTTCATTTGGAATTCAAAATGTTCAACACAAACCACTCAGCACGTGGGCAGAGTACACGATCTGACATTTTACCGTCCATCCATGCAGGATGTTAAAGTGTATCACCGCTGTGTGCGCTTTATTGCGCTGTTGTTCGTGTTTGTAAGAGTTTAATGCATCCCCTCACTTGTCCTTAACACCACATGACAGGAACTGAAATGGTGCATGGTCACATGACCTCAGAAAGCATTTCAAACTCGCTGTGATCACGCTGATGGTTTACACACCAAATGCATTACACACTCACCCTGCTCCGCCAGACAAAAAGCGAGTGAGCAGGATCCTGCCCTGTGAAACGTTACTCCATTAGAGGACATGAATGTTGAACAAAGTGCCTGAAATCGACGGTAAGATTATAGTCTGAGTGCAGAGATCTGCGTATCTGCCTTTAGCTGGTCTTCTTCAATCAGGAACCTGCCACCGTGTATAACACATGCTGGTGACAAGTGCACACACATACTCTGTACAACAGAGACTAAAAATACTACAGCGTTGTATCAAAAACTTCACATTTTAACCAACAAAGTCCAGTAAAGTAATGAGGTCAAGCATAGATTGAGTTTAGAGATAAAAAATAAAAAAATCTGTTAATATATGACTTAAAGTACAATTAAAGTGCTATAAAACAAACATTTTATTTTTATTAAGCTAAAACCCTTTTTTACCATCTAGCAAAACCAAAATCTGCAGTCTGTGAACTCTCTTTAGAGTTTACTTAACTGACAAGCATACAAAGAAATGACTTAATGCATTTACATTTACAGCAGAAGCTCTTATCCAGAGCGATGAACAACAGTGCTTTGTAGTCCGAGTCTGTTCTTCTATCTGTAGAGCTAAACCTGTCATCTGCAGTTATTCTACTAAGATAACACTAGCCAAGTTACACATGCAAACAACAAAGCAGCAATATAGTTAAACAGAAGAAGCTCAGAAGAGTCTAGTTTACCAGACAAAGAAACAGTTTAGTAGACACAGAGGCACAATCTTAATGGTTTAATGGTTTGACTGACCAAACTGATTGTGTTTTGTAAATATAAATACCTTTAGAAACAGTTGCCTGCAACATACTACAAGTTGGGACAGGGCAAAATAGTAAAAAAAACATTCCCAGTTTTAAAACATTTCATTACCAGATGAACTGGTATAAAAGAAGCATCCGCCAAAGGCTCAGTCTGCTCAGGTAAAGATGGGTTGTGATCAGTCACTTTGTGCCAAACCTTGTTATAGAATTGTCCACAGTCCACAAAGTGTATTTGTCAATGCAACACTGCAAAGAATGTAGGTCTTTCACCATCTACAGTATACAATATTTTGAAAAAAAACATTGGGGGAATCTGGAGAAATTGTGTAGGATTTTGTTGATATTGGAAGTTGTTACAGAAGTGGACATTAGTGACCTGAGTCACTTGCATATCTATGAACTGACCATTGACAAGTCAATATAGGGATTTTAGAGAGACATATGCTGCCATCAGGACGATATATTTCCCTGGTAAGTCCATGGTAATTTCAGCAAGACAAAGTCTGCATGTGCTACAACAGCATAGCTTTGACACAGTGTGTGCGCTTGACTGTCCTGCCAGCAGTCCAAATCGATCTCCAACTGAAAAGTATGGCACATAATGGAGAGGAGTATCAGGCAATGAAGTGTTGGACAGCTAAAGTCTTGTATGAAGCAAGAATGGGCAAAACTAATTACTTGCAGAACTGTTATAATTCGCTCCTCAGTTCCTAAACAATTAAATTACATATTGTAAATAAAGTGAGAGGTGATGTTTAGGTTGGTAAAATGTATACATTTACTTCAGCCACTGAAAACACAGGAAATCTTCTTTGCTCTTTTGTCAGTTACGAAAAGGTCAAGATAATTAACAAATCATTGCTTCTGATTTTACTGCATCTTACAAAAGGCCCCAACTTTTTGAGTTTATATAGTAATATAGTAGTATATAATAATAATAAATAACAAAATTACTAAATATATATAAATGCTGTAACTATAGTTAAATCAGTCCACTGATGAATGATGAAAGTTGATGGTGTAAGTATATAGTGATAGGATTTAATGTGAATAAATGAAAAGAAATTTGTTACATAAACAAATTTGGGCTTGAGTGAATACTTATATACCATATATACACTGACGTGGTTGTTTTGTGATTTGAGATATGTATGTGATGCGTGTATATTGTGCATGTGTTGCAAAATAATTACGTGTTTTTCTGATGTGCCAAAAGGTTTATTGTCCATTTTTACCAAATACAGGCATCAGGTTTCTAACAAATGAATGTCAAAACAGAATCGACACTGAGCTGTTAACACAGACAGCCAGGAAGGACATAGTCTGGGAAATCTGACCTCTAGCTGACCGAGGTTCATTACATCTGCCTTGGAGAGATAGAGATGGACACACACACACACACACACACACACACACACACACACACACACACACACACACACACACACACACACACACACACACTTTGAAGTTGTGCATCGGAAGAAGCAGCACAGTTACTTCCAGTAGCAAGGTGAAGACCAAATTAGGCCTGTTTCCATTATACTTTTGGAAAACAAAGGCTCTGAGATGATTCCTAGCTCACATGAAGAAGCTCACAGCTAGAAGCTTTTAGGTATAAAACCTTTACATTTAATGAAATATCCTACATAAAAAAATAAAAATTATATATATACACATGTATATAGCCACACATCCCATTTACAAAAATAGCTCCTTAGATGCAGCATCCATTAGGGGCCGTAAACTATGGCATCGCTCCATACAGGGGAGCAGATGGTACTAAGGACAGGAGGTGGACGTCCCGCTCAGTGTCATAGAGACCCCGATCCACAACAATCCCCCTCAATTTCATAGAGGCTGGGATCCATAACCATCCCCTCAATTTCATAGAGGCTGCGATCCACAATCCTTACACCTTACCTGCTTAACAGGTGAGCACACACTGAAGATACTGAGTGTGGACTGTACATTACTATGAACCCCAATATTCTTAAGATCTATTTCAGTTTCTAAAACATTTTAGTTCACCAATATTTTATTTAAAACTAAATCTTCCACTTTAACTTTATACCTTCAACCAAAGGTGTAGTGTTCCAGGGTCCTAAAAGGAGCTGGATACTGAACTGCCTCAGTTGTCATAGATGTAACCACAAGTGATGTACTTCATGATCATACGGGTCCTTCAGGACCTGAGCAGGTGACTTTTCTTTGTAACTCAGCCAGCTTGGCCAAACCATTCACCCAAACTACACGAATTGAATAATCTTAAAAGTTGAAACCATTTGCTAAACGTTTGGTCCCCCGAGTTCAAAAATCTCTCCTGCACCTCTGGCTCCATAAAGCCATTTTGGTCCCATTTGTCACCTTTATGTTTAAGTCATGTAGAAACAAACACTTCAACTGATTAAAATGTTACAAATATAACAAAATATTGAATTTACTGCAAAGTATTACACTAAGGCAAACTAAATGTGAGGTCCAGGTGAGAGTGCAAAAAAACCTGAGTGTTCTGATGTCAGGAGCACAGCTTTTGTCCTCCGAGTTAAAGATAGAAAGCTCTTATCAATTAGTGGCTTCGGCTACTTGATGCATCACAGCTTGGTCAGATAAGATCCTCTTTTTCAGACTGGATCCCCCTCCTCCTCCTCCTCACCCTCCTCGTCCTTCAGACTGACGTATTAAACTCCATTGGTGCAAACTTTGACACTTACTCTCTCCCGTTCTCCCTTACTTTTGTGGCAGCATCGCTTTTCCATGTGCATGGTGTTTGTTTCCACTAGCAACAGCCCTTATCTCTGCTAGATGTTTGTATCTATGGTAGCAATGTGCAGCTAAAGGAGGTTTAAATTGATGCGCTAAACATTAGATTTCACTCTGCATCTAGTGCAGTGCTAAAGGTTTTTTTTTCAGCCTCTCTCTCTCACACAGTCTTCAGTACATGCAGGGAAAATAGTATACAGTCACTCTTAACAAAAGACACATATGGCCTTATGAGCAGTGTAAGCGTGACAGTGGGCGCAGCGGGTGCTGTGGCTGTAGTCAGATTGCGAGCTGCTTTTTCAGTTATAATCCCACAGCAAAGTCAATTGGAAGGTCTAATGTGTAAAAGTGCTGTGTTTTAAGAACTATAGCTGCACGGACAGAAAACGGTTGGAAATAAATAGTGAAAGTGACTATTTATCATTGTGAACACACTCAAGCACCACAATAAAATGTGACCTCTGCATTTATCCCAAAACATGTGCAACAGTGGGGAGCTATCAACAGCGCCCTGGAGCAGTGTAGTGGGAAGGTACCATGCTCAAGGGAACCTCAGTGGTGCCCAGTCCAAGACTTAAACCTGTGACCTTCAGGTACCAAGGGCAATGTCCTAACCACTAGGCCACCACTGCCCATATTATTCTCAAAAGGCCATAATATTGAAGCACAAAACTTGCAGTGTTATTATGACTATCATTTCTTTAATTAATGTTTATCCAGGTTTTTTGCCTTGTATTGAAACTTCAGTGTTACTTAGAAACTTGATCTTCATGCGGGTTTAAAGAAACGGATGGACGAAGGATGGACCACCACTACTGCCCTTAGATCAGGTGTTAGAGAAATTGCTGAACAGGCAATGTGTCCCTGGGGCTTGAGTTGAGATTCACACACCAGCATCTTGTGTACAAGGCAGATCTTTCACAGCAGGTTCACTGGACCGTTCTACTGGGGGGCCTGGCCTCCTGCAAACAAGCCAGTGAATGATGCTAATTATCTGAGAAAGATCAGATTTCATGTATCTGTTAAAAATGGACTAATTACGGGAGGCTTGTACTGAGATACCATTACAATAACCAGGCCCACGAGGATGCAGTGTTCTTCGTTTCCACTTAACTAAACGGTTGGTCCGTCCGCACCCAGAGCAACGTGGTGATGCTCATTCATCTGCAACTGACCTTTTCCTTTTTTTCCTCTATTTTCACGAGCACAAATTCTAACCAGCTTGCCTGAAAGATTCATGAGATCATGCAAGTTTTACAGCACTGAGTGCCGTAATGGGTTTTAGTGGCAAAACCCGGAGGAGTCATCGCGCATGTAAAATGTGAGAGAGGAAGGGAGGCAGCACTTTTGGCATACGGAACGTCAGCTTTCCATAAAAGTTGCAGCTGGAGTTTGATGCTGAGCAAATGAGAGAGCGTATGATGGGCGAGGTTGTGTGTTCGGCTACTGCGGCCTGATAGAGACATGAGGAGCACATCAGCTGTCTGTTGAACATTTGTACTGTCAGGACCTGAGACACAGATATATTTCAGAGATACTTGGTGTTTACATTTTAGAGAGTCATGTGAAAAAATAAGTGAAATTGAAAAAAAATGAAATTGTTTTATATCATATCTGAACAAGCAAACATTTTATCATCTTTGATACAGTGCCTACAGATTAAGGTTATAATGCTCCAAGAAATAACACACAACTAACATGCTGTTGTCTTTTTCATTATTCACATTGAAAGCGTAAAAAAAAAAAAAAAAAGTTTCACATCTAGGACACCTTCACTTTTTGAAGTCCTTAAAATTAGAATCCAGTAGTGCGGAATAGGTGCCAACTTCCTGCTTCCGTCTTATTTAAACCAGACACCTAAACTCTAACGTTCTCTTTGCTATTCACTTGACTGGTGTCAACATGCCAAGATCTATAAATCTCTTTAAAGCCTTCAAAAGACTGTGGATGTCCATGAGTCTTGGAAAGGATCTCTAAATTATTTGAAAATAGATCATTTCACTGTGAGGAAAATCATCTACAAGTGCTCTTAATTTGAAAAGACTGCCCGTTTGTCCAGGACAAGCTGCCTGAGCAAATTTAACAGGGGAACTTGCTATTTGATGCGAAAAGAAGTCTCCAAGAACCCCAAAATTCCATCTGCAGGCAACTCTTGCAACTGTCACTCTGAAAGTGCATAGATTTAAAGTCAGAAAGAGACTGGAAAAATGTAACTTGCTTGGGAGGAGCATCAGGAAAAACCTTCTTTCTCCAAACAGAACATATAAGCAAACACCAGGCCTTTCAAAATAATTCTGATATAAAATTGTACGGCCATAGTAGCAATATACACAAGTAGTGACCAAAAGACAGCTGCATGGGTTAAGATCTTACAACAGGATAACATTCCTTGGACAACCAGCAAATCCACAAAGTGACTGCTAAAAGCAAGAGAGTTTCTTGAACCCTATTGAAATGTTATGGGGTATTTGAAAAGTGCAGTGCATGCAAGAAAACCCATTTAACACCTTAAACTCAACTCAGTAAATTTTTCATAGAACAAATTTGTTTTATACCTGATCATTCAAGTTTAAAAAAAAAACAAACTTCTAATTCTACTTTGGAGTCATTCAATGTGATTTGATTATGGAAATATCAACATAAAATCCCAATTAGTACTTTGTTCCTTAGCCTCTAGAAAACAAAAAAAAAAAACAATATTCTTCATCAAGCTGGTTCCAGCTCTTTCAAATAGAGGCTGACAGAGCAACTTTGCAAGATGGACCCTGGTCATGAAGCAGTTTAGAGAAGAAAATAAAAAAAACAAATAAATAAATAAATAAATACACATTATATTTTCTATCTGATTGAGACTTGCACTGTTTGCTAGCCAGGTCATTGAGTTGATATGCCTTTCCTGAAGAAAAGCTTTAACACTCTTCGCTCTGTGGCGAGATGCATCATCATCCTGAAAAATGACTTCATCACCAAACCTATTTTCTATTGATGGAATGAGGAAAGTGTCCAAGTGTACATCTGTGCATTGAGGTAATGGTGCCATCTCCCCTGGTCCTTTATCTGACATGCACTCCCATATCATACATGAGTGGGGAAATCGGATCGTTTTCTTCAGACACTCATTTTTATGTTTCATTAGAAAGACACCAAGCAAAATTTCCAGCATTATCTCCTTGGCCAGTGTAGATTTATGATTCATCACTGAAAACCACTTTCATCCACACTCGATTGGCTCTCTTTAGCTCACTGCACTATATCTGGTCTTCTTAGGTGTTTTTGTTGTGTTCAGCTTTTTTTTATTTAAATCTCATTTCAGTCAAACTATTTCTTACATTCTTTTCCATTTCTTTTTAACATTTGCATTACATTTTAGGCACAGCTATCTGGGAACAACCAACATGGTTTGCCACATATGTACGTATATATTTCTTTCTTGAAAGTGTTTTATAATCTTTTGCATTGTCTCAACTGACAGCTGTCTTGTTTGTCTCTTCAATTAGCCAAGTCCAACAGCTCGTTAAAGTCTGCAGGTGCTCTTTTTTAACTACAGACTCTTCTGCATTTTTAGACTTGTGCTGGTATTTGTTATAGAAATGCAAATTTTAAAAAGGTAATCCCACCTTCCCACCCCCTCCATATTATTGATCAAATCAACTTTTCTTCTGTTTGATCTGGAAAATAATGTAATTAATTAACATAATGTAATTTATTACAGGTATGTCTCAAAACACCAGAATGTTCAGCTATGAAACAAAAAATTGTTTAATTTGTTCATTTCCTGTTTATTTGTTGGCTACCAAGTAAAAAACACACTGTAAACATCCTCCAAGCGTGGCAATTCTATTATTTTTGTCAGAGTTGCAGTCAGTCAGGATTAATAGAGTGGCCCATACATGAAACTGCATGAACTGTCAAGATTCTAACAAGAAACAAGGATCTATGAATTATGAAATACACTATGGATCATCATAACTTGGAGATGTTAAGTGTGAAAGTGAATGTGCTTAAGTTGAGCGACTTATCAGCTTTGAGTTGCTGTTTAAATGACGTCAGCCACTAATTGGCTAATTTTAATTGCAGTGACGATCTGCTCAAAGCTTGTTTAAACGTGCTGTAGCCTAAAAACCATACAGAAATAAACTCAAGGTTCCATGACACAGAAATAACTGACTCTACTATAACATAGTGCAGGTACAAAAGGTTCTAGAAGAGAGAAAGGGTGGGGACTTCAGTCTGGAGTCTCTATCTAGAATGAAGAAGGGAGGGAAGGTTTTAGAACATGGCAGAATAAAGTGAGAGTGACCATTTGTCACTGTGAACACACTCAAGTACCACAACGAAATGTGACCTTTGCATTCAACCCATCACATGCACACGTGGAGCAGCGGGCAGCTACCAACAGCACCCGGGGAACAGCATAGCAGGACGGTACCTTGCTTAAATGTACCTAATTAGTGCTTGGGTTGGGACTTAAACCTGCAACCTTCAGAACCTAACCACTAGGCCACCACTGCCCTCTGAATGATTCTAAAATAGACCGTGTTCTAAAGGGTTCTAGAACAGAGAGGAGGTGGTAACAAGACTAAAACAGGGCGGGGGATAAATGATTCTAGGAAGGAGAAAGGACAGGAACACAGAAGGTTCTATCTCCTCACATGACAGATTTGTGGTGGGATTGTGTGTGTGCGCTCGTGTGTGTGCCTGTGCATTTTGCCCCACCATTACCTGGACTCCCCATGTTCTCGGTGATAAAGTGAACATGCCAACAGTGGACACAAACATTCCAGGCAATTAATAATGCAACAAATTGTGCTGCAGAGAGTCATACAGGGCGAATTATCAGAAAGAGAGAAATATGAGTGTGGTCAGGTGCAGTTTTCTGAATATTTATTCCTCGTGTACAATAAATGGCAGATCAGATCACATATCCATCAGAGATACGTGCTGTTCCCGACACATTCCGCTAAAGCACTTAAAATGTCAGTGCATCGTTAGTCAGAGGATATTTTTTTAGAGGTGTGGAGAATGCAGGGGCTGTCGCTGGATTACGGACGTCCTGTCACAGTGCTGACATTTCCCATAAGCCCTTTAGCACTTAGCACTTAGGAAAAAGTAGAGGAGCCTTACAACCCTTTAGAGTGACAGTGCAGCTGAATAGTTCACCAAACGGAGAATAAAAGACATGGTTATTTAGTTTTGTTTTATTAACTGTGCAGATTTACATGCATGAACAAAAGACAAAACCCAATTCTGATGAGCATATTACTAAGGTAAATCTACCTTATATCTACACTCATTGTCCATTTTATCAGCGCCTACGTAGCATATAGGTACACAATGCTGGGGAAGCTACTGTAAAAGCATAGCTTTGGGGAAGCTACCAACTACATCATACCGGAAGAAGTTGAAATACAGCAAAAGAACTCCAGGGAAAATTGGCAAAATAAGGCTATTTTTTAAAAAGCCTGATTTAAAAAAAATCTGCATTAATGCCTGAGAGGAAATTAGCATGTTACCCATCCTTGGGGATCAGTTGGGAGGTTAGGTGCCTTGCTCAGGTACTTCGGCAATGGTGCTGGATTTTGGGAATTTAACCAGCAACCCTCCAGTCACAAACCTGCTTCTCTAACCTTTAGGCCACAGCCTCCCCCAATAAAAATAAGGAACATTTTGCATGTCATCCTTACGCAGGGACCATGGTAATCTTCTCTGTATTGCTCCAGTTTTAGTATAAGCGCTGCCATAGCAAGTGGATTGACAGTGACTTAAGAAAGCGAGTATTTCTCATTGTGAACACACTCGATCACTCACTAAATGCACCACAACAAAATGTGACCTCTGCATTTAACCCATCACAAGTGCACATGCGGAGCTGCGGGCTACAAGAAGTTTATTCAAGGGATTTTCGGTGGTGCTCAGGTCAGGACTTAAACCTGTGACCTTCAGTTCACAAGGGCAAGGTCCTTACCACTAGGCCACCACTGTCCAAATTAGATTCAATATTATAATGAAAAAATATATACAAAAAGGTCACATAACAGCAAAATGACAGTAAAAGTTTATTGCAGAAGAAGAGTCCTCAGCTGTTACCTTCAAACCTTCCTAGCTCAACTCTTTTACTTGCATATTAAGCACAAATTTAACAGAATGAAATGTAGATACATGTGAGTCACACAATCGCACAATGTGAACACTTCTTAGGCTGAGGTATGGGAGGTGGCCATTTATGATGTTAGAAGGGCAGGTGTTGCTTAGTGAACAGTGATAAATTGCCTGAGCATGTTCACAGAGGTCAGAATCAGAGTGGGAATCAAGCAGCAGTGCAACTACTGTAATTTTATTTTTATTAATTTTTGCTTATTATTACAAGACATGATTATGAAACATTATAAAAGACAATGTAATAATGCAAGAAAAAACAAAACAGGCAATATTATACCCAGATATGTGCATATGCACTGTTATGTAGACTCCACCCCCAATAAAACCTAAGCCACAATCTTCTGTGGACTGTTTTCCACTTTACCCTGAAACTTATTAAAACACAGGTTAAAGTGAAGGTACTGTGCTGGTTTAACTGTGCTGGTTTGACTGTGCTGCACTCCTAAGCTCAGCCTGTGCTAGCAGGTCACCTCCTGTTATGCAAGTGAGCGGTTTCCTGTAAGAGGATAATCAGCTGTGTTTTATCCCTTTTCAGAAGTGTCTCTCTCTCTGTAGGATAAATGTTAATGCACACAAAGTGACACAAACCTAGTGGTCACCTGCTTATCCCACCAACAAAGTGCTGTTCAATCTGAATGTAATTATGTCCCAACAAAGGAGAGCTTTAATGCGTGCGGCGTCTTCACCAAACGGACAGGGTCAAGTAGCGTTCTGTTTCACAACTAATTATTTTCGGTGAAGGTACAGTACTTCTGTGATCTATGCAGATTCACTGGAAAGGATGTTTCCCTGCAGAGAAAATGCAAAACACATTATGGGAAGATGACTGAAAATGAACAGCAAGGGAATGAGAATGACCCCTCATTCATTCAAAAAGAGAGAGAGAGAGTGCAAGAGAGAGGGAGGGAGGAAGGGAGAGAGCAGGAGACACAGAAGGAAGGATAGCAAAAAGAGAAAGAAAGAAAGAAAGAAAGAAAAAAAGAAAGAAAGAAAGAAAGAAAGAAAGAAAGAAAGAAAGAAAGAAAGAAA